>OX336399.1:56871453-57368679 GCA_946902985.2 Meconema thalassinum
GACAAATAACTGCTTCCGTGTAAACAATAGCCCGGTTTGCAGGAATTGACCCAGCTAACAAACAATAGCTCTTACCTGTTAGAAACATTCCATACACTACTTTAGAATGGTTCTTCAGTAGTATATTCCAGTATGTCCAGAACAATAATTTCTAGAGCTTATTCTGATTTTTATAAAACGAAATTTAAATAAAAATTACCAAAATATGGCGTTTATAATGATATTTTGTTCAAAATATGCCATAAAACTTAAGAAAGCCTAAATATGCATTTATAAGCCCAATAAAACCTGTTTAATTTTGATTATCATGCTTGGAAACGTGTTGAAAATACAAGACTATAAGATATAATGTTAAGGGAAAAATATGACTTGTCATAGAAATCCGCCCCCTAATTATGACATAGTTGTTTACAAAATTTGTATAAACCTTCTTCTTCATATGCCGTCTCCGTGTCGAAGATTGGCGATCGTCATTGCAATCTCTTGCCTCTAGGTTGCTGTTCGAAACAGAGATGCTGAGTCAAGTTCAAACCATTCCCGCAAATTCTTGAGCCAGGAGATCCTCCTCCTCCCTGGTCTGCGACGTCCTTCAATCTTGCCTTCCATGATTAGCTGCTGGAGTCGGTACTTGTTATTTCGAATCACGTGGCCAAAATATTGTGGCTTCTGTCGCTTGATGTTGTAGAGCACCTCCATCTCCTTGCCCATCCCATCCAGCACCTCGGTGTTTCTCACCTTGTCGGTCCACGATATACGAAGCATGCGACGATAGGGCCACATTTCAAATGCTTCCAACTTCTTCTCCAAGGTTTTGGTTAACGTCCACCCCTCGTGTCCATACATTAGTATGGGAATTATGTAACACTTGAGGCCAAGTAGTCTCGTTCTCAGACTAAGATCTCGGTGACACAGCAGATTCTTAATTTTGATAAAGACACCCCTGGCTTGCTCAATGCGACCTTTGATTTCATGGCTGCAGTCCCATTTCGCATTCAGGTAGCACCCTAGATATTTATTCGAATGAACTCGTTCGATGGCTTTATCAGTAACTGATAAAGTGTTATCAATTACTTCTTTGCTGACAACCATGAATTTTGTTTTGTGAATGTTCATCCTTAAGCCATAATCATTGTCACTATATGAAAACTGCTTATGACACATACTGTGCCCTTTCAGAAAGAAATATGCAAATCACAGTATGCCAGCAATGCTCAAATCGGGATTTTCGGGGTTATGGTATGTTCTCCCACTCTGTGACTTACACATTTTGGATTAAATAGAGGATACACTTCCAAAATAAAAACAAATTCAACTCCTAT
Organism: Meconema thalassinum; assembly: GCA_946902985.2. Classification (NCBI taxonomy): domain Eukaryota; kingdom Metazoa; phylum Arthropoda; class Insecta; order Orthoptera; family Tettigoniidae; genus Meconema; species Meconema thalassinum. The sequence continues at coordinate 56,872,773 of OX336399.1, forward strand.
TTTAACACATTTATTTAACCAAAATTATGGCGCTACAAACAAATAAAACAAATGAACTATTGACCAAATCCCTCTAAACTTGTTCAAAGTGAACAAGGAAGATATAAAAATTAAACAAATATTATATTAAAATAAATGGTTTCCTTCAAACCAGCAAACTTATAATTCTTTTCACTTCCATAAAGTATCCCTTTTAAAAGTTCAATGTAATTACGAGCTCCACTGGATCGATACTTTCCAATAAGAACGGTGTCATTCATTTACACACCTCAATATTTATTTTATGAGTTTCTTATAATTAGAACAATATATAATCGTCTTTACAGTATATGTTATTCCTTTACTTAAAATTCTGGGCATTCAACAATGTTCTCAACGTTACTATCTTTCTCAAGACAACGAATTCACTACAGTGATCGGGAAAATACCTGCGTACTCCAGAGTTACCGAAGACTACTCGAACAAAGTCGAAATTATGATTACTCCCGGAATCCAATTGTCCTCAGTGAACTCGTGAAATCCTACATCAATACAATATTACCTTAGGGATTTGTCTTAAAAGACCATTTTCACATAAGAAAGCTACGATCTGAACTGGCAAGCGGTACTTTCAATCTACAAGGACCTCGGTTCAAATCCCGGGTCATTAACAACTCCTAAACACTCACGGTGTATTTTTACTTCTTCCAGACGGTTCTCTCCGACCCTACCACAACAAGGGGTCTGACCGTACACTTGACTTGATTTATGGCCAGGGAGGGAAGGCTCTATGTCTCGTCTCGAGACCGCTACATTCATGCTTTTAAACCAGCTATTTCATTTCCACAGTTCTTTGAACAGACCTAGCGTTTCTCTCATTCAATCTTTAACAACATTTTTATAGGTTCATAGACCACTTTTGTAACCTTGGCATTTATTAATTATGAAGTGTCATAATTGATGGGCAAGGATAATTCAATACAACGACGATATTTAGGGGCTTCCACACTATATGAGTCTGGGTTCGACTCTCTTGCCTGCCTCGGGAACCACTCCCATACTGGAGGACTTACAACAATTCAGCGTTTAAGGCGACCTCAGTCTAACCTACGCTCATCAATACAACAAATACGCTCCCTATTATTTAATACAATATAACACACATGGCCTCGGGAACTCATCCCATACTGGAGGACTTACAACATAGCTCAATTACCGCAATCAACTGTCCCTCAAAATTAATTTGCCAAGTATATTTAGATTCAACGCCTTCCTAGCGTGATAAGTTACTTTAATACGCGACAATGCGCTACACATTACTTTAAAGCCTAGCGTCTTCCAAAGAACTGGTAATTTCAAAAATCAACATTTGATCTACATCTCCATTATTTTATATATATCCTCTCCCGTGACGATAATTACTATACTTTAAGAACATGTATTCATATCATGTCTTCATTCCTTACAAAAGCTCAAAAGCTATTTCTTTCATATAATTCAAATTTATCTTCATTTATATACTTTTCATTATTATTATTATTATTATTATTACGCTTGCTTTTACAATATTTATCAAATATACTGATATTTTACTTCATACTTTTTCCTCTAAAGGATTTATTCATTTCACATAATTATTTTATAATTTCTCAATTCTTATTTGTTCAGACCGCGCTCTTATTCTGTTATCTGTTACTCAACAACATCCCTATTTCTCAAACTCCGGTGGATTGTACACAAACACTTTCCCCACACCAAAACCTAATGAAAATGATTACTCACATGTTCAGACGGTCCAATGCCGTAACTCCCAACGACGTTTCATTTTTGCCCACTATTTGTGATTACTCCATTTTTCACAAATTCATTTCATATATTGACTTATCTTGACACACATATAACTCAGATATATTAAACACTGGTGACATTTTAAATACACTGGTGTATTCTTCTATAATACACAATAAAAATCACTAAAAAATATTACTCTTTAACACAATTTTTTTATATATTTACACTTCACAGATTCTAATCACTAAGGCTCTATTAAACCTTTCACACGTGATTTTTTGACCTCCCGTCTCCAAGGGTGAAATTCGTAAATGTCGGCTTCCTCTCTAACCAATATGAAAGTCTCGAACCATCTACTTCTTCCCTGGAATAGTACTCTTTCGATTTCGACTTCCTGACGATCAGCTATTATTATTATTAGCTCGAACTGCTTCTTTCTAGACCCTATTTGTTGTCTAGTAAAAGTCTGTCTTGTCCACGGTCCCCCAGATAATCTATCGGTGACCTATTGATTTCTAGCAACTAATACTCCTCGTAACTTAGTGCTTTTTATAGTTCGTTGGTTTCCTTGCCACGATGTCTAGAATTTACTTCTCCTTTCCGCTTATTCTGTCCTCGAATTCCTATTTTTCAGAACCCTATGCGAAACTTATTTTCGGTCCAACCCTGATTGGATTCTTATACGTTGATAGAATGTTTATCTCGCTTTTACGGTACTTCAAAACTGCTACGATACTTTCGGTCGTTTATTTGGACTGTATTTTTGGAAGACCTATCGCCGGTTCACTAAGTTTGCAGCCTATTCTGACTGTAATTCCTGAACTTTTCACTGTAAAATTTATACTGACGGAACTAAATCCTGTAATTAGGATTTTCCTAATTCTCCACACGGCGATACTTTGATAATAATACCTATCGGCCTCTCCTTACGGATGCACGTTGGTTGTCGATACAGCGACGCCCTCTGGCTGTCGGCTACTGGCTATACGATGTGATACAGCATTTCCCCTCAAGGAATGCTTGTAGACTGCATGATGTGATGTAGCATCTCCCCTCAAGGAGTCTGTCGTGATCTGCATTAACTGCTTATACTTGTTGTACGGTATGACCTCCCCTGAGGTTCATATGTTTGAATACTGCGTGATGTAGCTTCACGTCCCCTGGACGGAATAATACTGCATGATTGGTCTGGCTTGGCTTGGACTTTTATACTATTTAGTCAAAAAAAGATAAAATCCTTGTCTTTTTAGTGACCAACTTTTGAAATAATTGTCGCACAGTTATAAAAATTATATCTCCAGAAAGCTCGTTTTCTAAACGTAAAATGACCTCACTGCAGATGAAAATCAATCGCGCATTTCTGAGATATTAAATCATTTTTAGTCTTCAGCTGTGTGGGTGTTGCAGTTGATTTTTTAATTCCCCACTCCTCGGGTCTCAGTAAATCCCCGATGACGTATGCTACGTTTGCACTTCTCTCCTGGGCAATTATTAAAAGCTTTTTCTCCGCACAAAAATCTCTAATCCGAAATGATTCACAATGCTATATTTATTTACTTACTTTTATTCTTGCAAATGGGTTAAATTTAATTATTCTTCTTCGGGCATAGTTGCGCTGTTGCCGTTTTAATGCAAGGTAACGGCGATTTCCGAAACGTGCTTCTCCCTCATACGCCTGGAACTTTCCACTCCTTCTATTTATATTCGTGACCGGCTTCTTATCAATGAGTCAGGCATGATCTCATTTCCTGGCCACCTGGGTCCAGCTTCTTACCCAACGTTATGCTAGCATCCTTGCCTGAAATCTTTCTATGTTCCTCTGAAGACTGTATATTTCCTTCCTTTCTTTTACAAAAATACATGGATTCGACCCCCTTGAGCCAATGGTACATGGGTTCAATACTTTATGGTGAAAACCATGTACTGACAGTCGCGTTACAACATTCCTCATGTTTTAGTCGGTCCTGTCCAGATCCTGTCTAACATAGAAGCTGTTGTATAGAAATCGTCTTCAATTTCTCCTCTCTTCTGCAAATTTTCCGACATCAGCTCTCTATACGCTATTGTTTCTGGAAGTAGCAACACATAATGCAGATGTTCCAACAAAAATTACTCCCTCGTCAAGATGTATACAGTAGATATCTTTATGGGGTGTATTTGGGCACCCCAATTACTCGCTTGTGAAAGGTAGTCTTCACTTTCTGCCATTCCTTTAGGTCATTATATTTTAAGAATTCCCATACTAAGTGTATGCCATATGTCAAAGTCGGGACAATTTCCATTCGTCATTGTCGTCTCTAGGGAGATTTGCTGAATGCGATCTATATCAGCCATGACTTTTATGGCAATTATGGCCTTTTCTTTGGTATGCATTCGAAATGATATCGCGGTTGTTTGCAAGGTTACTCGAAGTATTTATAGGCGTTCATTACTGTGAGCTCTTCTCCTCGAAGGGTGAATCCCCAGGTCAACAAACTCCAAACGACTGGAAAATCATTTAGTAAAAGGTTGTCTTTCAGAAGAAAACATTAGAAATGGTACGTTGCGTTTGGCAAAACCGCTGGCTAGTCTACTACGGTATTGTTGTTGTTGTTGATTATTTAGGGGCATTGAGACATCATGGTCATTGGCCATCGCCGTGGAGGCCCGGGCTCGAGTCCCGGCTCTGCCAAGAAATTTAATTCTGCTCTGAGGGTTGGAACGGGGTACACTCAGCCTCTTGAGGCAAAACTGAGAAGAGGTGGGTTCGATTCCTACTCGAGTCATCCTGGAAGTAATTTCACGTGGTCTTCCACTTCTACTCCAGCCAAATGCCAGGATGATATTTAACGTAAGGCCACGGCCATTTGTTTCCCAAATCATATCTCAATTCCAAATACATACACTAGTGCAGACATAACAGTGGCACAGGTTATTGGACAAATTCTATACACACCCAAGTATATGGGGGTACATGACCACGACGTCACAAAAGCCCTAATGAATAAACAGCAACAACATCGAGGTCATGTAGCTCCGTGTATTATGGGTGTGAGTAGAATTTTAATGATTATGATTAGTGTTTGTACATGCAATCGAGGTAGGATGTGGTCGTGGCCTTAAGTTAGGTACGATCTCAGCATATGCTTGGAGTAGAGATGGAAAATCACGGAAAACCACTTGCAGGAGGGCTGAGAGAGGAATCGAACCCGAATAGATCCGCCTCCACATCCAAATCTCTCATACAATACTCGTATACCCATGAAAATAACACAGCTTATTACACCAAGTCCATATACCCAAGTACATGGAACTACACAACTGCGATTTTGCAAAGCACCTAAATGAAACAACAACAACAATTCAATTAACTTCAGAACTTTAAGTAATGAGAGGAATCTCAACTAAGTAGGCCTACTCCATGATGCTACCTTTATGTTAGTCGGCAGCATGCTGAGCTTCTATGCCCAAGATAGCGGGTTCAAACCCGGCCGAAGCCATCGGATTTTTTAAGAGCGTTAAAATTCCCTCAGTATGTCTTCCTTCGGAGGGGAAGTAAAGCCGTTGGTCCCATGTCATATATTTATGGCATGTTAAAGAACCTTCCAATAATTACACCTGTGTGAAGCTAATTGTAAAGGTTAGGAATGTAAACAACGCTCTTAGGTTTCTACGTTCGTTGCCAAGAGCCGACTGTGGTGGCGTCTACTAGTCTAGTTCTGAACAAGGCCTAGTAGTCGTTGACGGTGGTTTGGCGGCATTAGTAGGAACTATTTGAAAAAATCAAAGTTGCAGTCCTTACTTGAATTAAAAAAAAGTCCTCTCGGCACGCCGGAAGGCGGAGGTAGATTTCACCGGGCAAACTTGGGTATAGGCGAAAATAGGCAGAATATGCAGGTTTTCGTAGAAGGATCAGACCTCATTTATTGCGAGAAGGTATTTTATAATTGGAGCTTAATTAACTTCGTTTTTCGTCATTTTATGCTTATTTTAAACATTTTATTGTCTTATGGGAACGGTAACCTTCTTGTCATTTGGGGTCCATTTTTATACTTGTGGTCACACTGCCCTTATGCAAGGTTTCGACACTGATGTGTAACTATGTAACGGTCTGTTACTTCTTCACGCAAAATTATATCTCCCGCAGAGATTTTGGTTGGTTCCTCAGTTTAGGGGCTGCGACAACGCGGTCATGTAACCCCGTGTACTTAGGAATGGCTGTATTAGTCTGTAATTCAGGTAAGGACTGCAGACGGTCAATTTCAAGCAGTAGTTCCTAATGTTGCTACCAGGTACTACCGTCAACGACACCTACCTGTGAACTTGGCTACTAGATGCCACCGCAGCCAGCAACTCGCAACGAACGTTGGAACTTCCCCTCCAAAGGAAAGCATACTGAGGGATTTTTAGCGCTCTTAGAAAATCCGACGACTTCGGCCGGCTTTGAACACGCGACCTTGGGCATAGACATTCAGCATGCTTGCTACCAGTTACGTCACCGAAGCCGCTTCACACTTAGTCAGATGGAATTCTGAATATGATCTCGTGCAAGTGCGTTATCTTGGCAACGTCTGATGGCTCATCCCCCATCAATTTAGTAGTGTTGCCATGGCAACCACTGATAGCTCTTGGCATTTTCTTATAATTCCGAAATCATTTTTCTCATCCCTTGGCATAATGGTGGGTCATATCAAAAATCCTTTCAGACAAAATTTTAGGTAATTATTAGGGGAATATTGTCCATTTTGTACGGTTTTGATATTGTGCCTATTAAGAGAGATATGATTAATGTTTCCCGAAAAACCCACTTTTTCCCACCCCTTTGGTCAATGGTTGGTGCTATAAAAAAACTCTTCAAACATAAATTTTTGGGCTTTATCCGACACATAGTATGAACGTTGAACGGATTCGATATTTCACATATTAAGAGAGTTATAGCAATATTTCACTTTTTCGAAAAAAGCCCCCCATTTTCACCCCCTTCGACCGATTTAGCCCAGTAACGAACTCGACCGAGATTTTATAGGTATACATATTCGGTAAAATATTCAAAGTGATTGGTACAAAATTACGGCAGTTATCGTGTCCACAAGAAACTGATATGCATATATATATACACATATACATACATAAATTATATATAAACTTTTGAACTGACGGTGGTTTTGGGGTCTGGGGGATGTGAAACGCGAAGATATGTCGAAATTTTCCGGAAGTCGAAACATGGTACCCATTGCTATAGTTAGCTTTCTAATGAAATCTACCTCTGGTTGGTTCCTCAGTTTAGGGGCTGCGACAACGCGGGCATCTAACCCCGTGTACTTTGGGTGAGTGTAGAATCTGTCTGATAAACGGTGTGAATTGTAATGGCTGTAGTAGCCTTAATTCAGGTAAGGACTGCAGACGGTCAATTTCAAGCAGTAGTTCCTAATGTTGCTACCAGGTACTACCGTCAACGACACCTAGCTGTGAACTTGGTTACTAGATGCCACCCCAACCAGCAACTCGCAACGAACGTTGGAACTTCCCCTCCAAAGGAAAGCATACTGAGGGATTTTAGCTCTCTTAGAAAATCCGACGACTTCGGCCGGCTTTGAAACCGCGACCTTGGGCATAGACATTCTGCATGCTACCAGTTACGTCACCGAAGCCGCTTCCCACTTAGTTGAAAATACTGAATCTGATCTCGTGCAAGTGCGTTGTCATGGCAACGTCTGATGGCTCATCCCTCATCAATTTAGTAGTGTTGCCATGGCAACCTCTGATAGCTCTTGGCATTTTCTTATAATTCCGAAATCATTATTCTCATCCCTTGGCGTGATGGTGGGTCATATCAAAAATTCTTTCAGACAAAAGTTTTAGGTAATTATTAGGGGAATATTGTCCATTTTGTACGGTTTTGATATTGTACCTATTAAGAGAGATATAAATAATGTTTCCCGAAAACCCACTTTTTTCCACCCCTTTGGTCAATAGTTGGTGCTATCAAAAAACTTATTTGACATAAATTGTTGGCACTTATCCGACACATATTATGAACTTTGAATGGATTCGATATTTCACGTATTAAGAGAGTTATAGCGAAATTTCAATTTTTCGAAAAAAGCCCCCCATTTTCACCCCCTTCGACCGATTTTGCCCGTTAACAAACTCGACCGAGATTTTATAGGGATACATATTATGTAAAAAATTCAAAGTGATTGGTGCAAAATTACGGCAGTTATCGTGTCCACAAGAAACTGATATATATATATATATATACAAGCTGACCCGGCAGACGTTGTCCTGCCAATCAAAGAAAGTGTTGTAACTTTGTTTCTTGAAGTAGCCTACTTTTGGATACACAATATTTTTTTCAATTTCTGTTAACTGCCCCTAAACTATCGTGAATTGAATTAACTAATTTAGAAACATTCGTTGGAGCGTGCACAGCAACTCTCCAAAGTTTCATCGCAAACGGATAAATGGCATTTAACGCATACGGGAATTGGTTTAAATGATTCGTGCGCTGTCACTCATTTGTTGAATCTACTCGTGCTCTACCAACTGTGAAATAGATTTACTAAGTTAGAAAACTTAACGTAAGTGTACACAACAACTCATCAAAGTTTCATCGCAATTGATGAATAGAATAGGATTTTGTTGGAACGCTTCGTGCGTCGTCACTAATTTGTTACATCTACTCGTGCGCTACCCTATTGTAAAATTGATTTACCAAGTTGAGCACCTTCCCTGGCGTGTACACAACAACTCATCGAAGTTTCATCGGAATCGGATGAATGACATATGAACGCATAAGTGATTTTCTTTAAACGATTCGTGTGCCGTCACTCATTTGTTGAATCTACTCATGCGCTACCTATTGTAAAATAGATTTACTAAGCCTGAGACCTTCTCTGGCGTGTACTTAATGATTCACCAAGGTTTGATCGCAATCGGATGAAAGATATATGACCGCATACGGGACATTGTGGAAACGATTCGTGCGCCGTCGCTCATTTGTTGAATCTACTCGAGCGCTACTTATTAAAAACTGGATTTACTAAGACAGAAACATTTCCTGGAGTGTACACAACAATTCACCAAACTTTCATCGCAATCGGATAAATGGTATATGGACGCATACGGTACTTTGTTGAAATGATTCGCGTGCCGTTACACATTTGTTGAACCTACTCATGCGCTACCTATTGTAAAATGGATTTATTAAGCCAGAAACCTTCCGTAGGGTGTACACAACATCTCACCCAAGTTTCATCGTAATCGGACGAATGGTATTTGGACGCATACGGGACCTTATTGAAACGCTTCGCGCGTCGTCGCTCATTTGTTGAATCTACTCGTGCGAAACCTCCTGTGAAATGGATTTACTAAGTTAGAAACCCTCACGTAAGTGTACACAACAACTCACCCAAGTTTCATTGCAATCGGATGAATGGTATATGCATGCATACGGGACTTTGATTAAAAGTTCGCGCGTCGTTGCTCATTTGTTGAATCTACTCGTGAGCTACCTCTTGTAAAATGGATTTACTATGTTAGAAATCCTCACGTAAGTGTACACAACATCTCACCCAAGTTTCGTTGCTATCGGACGAATGGTATTTGAACGCATACGGGACTTTTTTGAAACGCTTCGCACGTCGCCGCTCATTTGTTGAATCTACTCGTGCGCAACCTCCTGTGAAATGGATTACTATGTTAGAAGCTTTCACTTAAGTGTACACAACAACTCATCAAAGTTTCATCTCAATCTATGAATGGAATATAAACTTATATGGGATTTTGTTGAAACTCTTCGCGCGTCGTCACTCATTTGTTGAATCTAGTCGTGCGCTACCTAATGTGAAATTGATTTACTAAGCCAGAGGCCTTCCCTGGAGTGTACAGAACATCTCACCCAAGTTTCATCGCTATCGGACGAATGGTATTTGAACGCATACGGGACCTTTTTGAAACGCTTCGCGCGTCGTCGCTCATTTGTTGAAACTATTCGTGCGCTATATATTGTAAAATGGATTTACTAAGCCAAACACCTTCCCTGGAGCTCACTCAATATATCACCCAAGTTTCATGGCAATCGGATGAATGGTATATGAACGCATACGGGACTTTGAAACGTTCTAACGTACAGAGACAAACAGTAGAATTCGACATCACTGCCACCTTTGGTATAAAACACAACTTTTCGCCACGGGCGGAGTGTATGTAATTGCGGTAGTTGCACAGGTTGCGACCAGGTGGCTCTAACGTGCAGAGACAAACCGTCCAAAGACATCAGCTTTCACGAAGGCCGAGGCTAGTGGTTTCCATGACGACTGTTTTTGACTGTATATTGTGGTTCTAAAATTGTGTGTAAATTGTGGTTCTAAAATTGTGTTCATTCCACCTACCGGGTCAGATTGTGAATCTAAACCATACATGGACCCACCCTAATATACATACCAAATTCCATCAAAATCGGTTCAGTCGTTTAGGAGGAGTTCAGTCACATACACACGTGTCGAAGAATTATATATATAAAGATACATACATAAATTATATATATACTTTTGAACTGACGGTGGGTTTGGGGTCTGGGGGATGTGAAACGCGTTAAAGCGTGTCAAAATCCTTGCTGCGCGTATTTGCTGGGTGGATCCCGCTGACTTCCTAGATAAATGTTGGATAAACGAATGAATGAGATGAATGATTGGATTACTATGGTTACGTATTTAAGGGTAGTTTTACTTTGTGTATTTTGAAATTAATGATTCTATCATTATTCATATTATCACTATTTGTGGTATTGGTATTTCTAATTATAAGTCATGTAGATGTATACTCTTCTAGTGGTTAAGTGTAAGGGAGGGCCTTGAGCCCTAACTTCGCCACTAAAAAAGGCATTATCTATCTATCTATCTATCTATCTATCTATCTATCTATCTATCTATCTAGGCATGGATCTATGACCAGGATATGCACGACAACACCTCTGTTTTTGAATAGAATGTACCTTTGAGAAATATAACCTACAGTTAATTTTTAGCCTACTTTTCACATTTTGCAACAAGTAGTTCCGTGAAGAACTATACAGCCTATTTTCATATATCCTACTTATGTTAATTGCCACTATCAACATACACAATTTCTGTTTGATTGCTGTAATAGATTCGTAGATATTAAGAACCGACTAAATATTTCGGATGGTCGCCATGTTGGATTTTATATATCTAGGTCCTAGAGTTATGTACTGTTACATGCAGATTATTGTGAATATGTAGTATTCAAACTTCAATTGCATAATTAGGACACAAGAAAAAACAAGGAGATTTTAAAATTTTTCACAGCTGCCTTCTTGAGGTTATGGAAACAATTGAAATAAATTAAGATGCCAGTGGATTAACATTCGTATAAGGATTTACTGTACCAAGTTTCACTGCACTCGGATGGTTAAATTGCGAGAAACGTCCATGTGAATATTTATAATTCGCGTCACCGCCATGTTGGATTTGTGATCACCAGGTTATTTAAAGTCCTATAGGTGAACTTAAGTTCATAGCCCCTATGAACATTAAAAAATGCAGTTTGATTGCTAAAATAGATTCGTAGATATTCAGTATCGTCCAAATATTTCGGATGGTCGCCATGTTGGATTGTTAAATGTATAGGCCATAGAGTCATGTACCATTAAAGGAAAATTATTGCGTAGGTTCATTATTCAAACTTTCACTTCGATCGCATGACTACATCACAAGAAATAAAAACTTAATTTTAAAATTCGCACTGCCGCCATCTTGAGGTTATGTAAACAATTGAAATAAATTAGATACCAGTGGATTACAATGTGTATAAATACACACATCAAAAAAAGTTTTGCATCACCTCGGTTCCAAGAGTTCCGGAACCGTTAAATACAAAGGGAATAGAGATCAACACAAACAACATTTCAGCTCGTTTTATTGCTCATGAGACCCACACATTGCATGTTGTACCATCATACAGCTAGACTTTCAGCATTTGTGGTCCAGATTGCAGTACACACCACTACCTCTAATACTCAGTAGCACGTCCTCTTGCATTGATGCATGCCTGTATTCGCCGTGGCATACTATCCACAAGTTCATCAAGACACTGTTGGTCCAAATTGTCCCACTCCTCAACGACAATTCGGCGTAAATCTCTCAGAGTGGTTGGTGGGTCAAGACGTCCATAAACAGCCCTTTTCAACATATCCCAGGCATGTTCGATAGGGTTCATGTCTGGCGAACATGCTGGCCACTGTAGTCGAGCGATGTCGTTATCTTGAAGGAACGCATTCACAAGATGTGCACGATGGGGTCGAGAATTGTCGTCCATGAAGACAAATGCCTCTCCAATATTCTGCCGATATGGTTGCACTATGGGTCGGAGGATGTCATTCAGGTATCGTAAAGCCGTTTCGGAGCCTTCCATGACCACCAGTGGCGTACGTCGGCCCCACATAATGCCACCCCAAAACATCAGGGAACCACCACCTTGCTGCACTCGCTGGACAGTGTGTCTAAGACGTTCAGCCTGACCAGGGTGCCTCCAAACACGTCTCCGACGATTGTCTGGTTGAAGGCATATGCGACACTCATCGGTGAAGAGAACGTGATGCCAATTCCGTGGGGTCCATTCAGCATGTTGTTGGGCCCATCTGTACCGCGCAGCATGGTGTCGGGGTTGCAAAGCTGGACCTCGCCATGGACGTCGGGAGTGAAGTTGCGCATCATGCAGCCTATTGCGCACAGTTTGAGTTGAAACACGACGTCCTGTGGCTGAACGAAACGCATTATTCAACATGGTGGCATTGCTGTCAGGGTTCCTCCGAGCGGCAATCCGTAAGTAGCGGTCATCCACTACAGTAGTAGCCCTTGGGCGGCCTGAGCGAGGCCTGTCATCGACAGTTCCTGTATCTCTGTACCTCCTCCATGTCCGAACAACATCGCTTTGGTTCACTCTGAGACGCCTGGAAACTTCCCTTGTTGAGAGCCCTTCTTGATACAAAGTAACAATGCGGACGCGATCGAACTGCGGTATTGACCTTCTAGGCATGGTAGAACTACAGACAACATGAGCAGCGTACCTTCGTCCTGGTGGAATGACTGGAACTGATCGTCTGTCGTACCCCCTCCGTCTAATAGGCCCTGCTCATGCATGGTTGTTTACATCTTTGAGCAGTTTTAGTGACATCTATGAACAGTCAAAGGGACTGTATCTTGGATACAATATACACAGTCAACGTCTATATGCCGGAGATCTGGGAACCGAGGTGATGCAAAACTTTTTTTGATGTGTGTATTTCCTGTACCAGGTTTCAGTGCGCTTGGAACATTAAATCGCGAGAAAGGTCTATTTAAAATTTTCAAATTCGCTTGGCCGCCATGTTCGTTTTGTAGTTAACTGGTTTTTGAAAGTCTTATAGATGGACTTCCAGTAGTGCCCTTTATCTCCGTACAAAATTTTAGGGAGATACCGCTAATAATTTCAGAGATATAGAATGCCGGTGAAATATTTCGCACATCCGCCATCTTGTGATTATGTAAACAATTGAACGAAGTTAGATGTCGGTGCATTACAATGTATATAAACATATACTGTACCAGGTTTCATTGCGTTTGGTTGGTCAAATCACGAGAAACGTCTATTTAAATGTCGCAAATTCGCTTGCCCTCCATGTTGGTTTTGTAGTCACCAGGTTTTCAAAAGTCACATAAGTGAACTTATAGTAGTTCCCTCTATCACCATAGAAAATGTCAGGGTAATATCGGTAATAGTTTCGGAGATATTGAATGCTGGTGAAATATTTCGCACAGCCGCCATGTTGGATTGGTGAGTCGTAACAAAATTTGAAGGGCACGGTCGAGGTCACCGGGAATAGTGCTATGAACTTTCCCAGTTTCATTGAAATCGCTCCTGCCGTTTAGATTTTATTAGGGGGGACACACACACACGAATCACACACACACACACACACATACACGCACACACACACGGACAAAAGGTGATCTCATAACCCTATTTTTTCAAAATTGAAAATAGGCTAAAAATGAGGAAAAAGTAGACTTTTGAGATCGATGCGGGCAAATGTGTGTCTGTCTGGTTGTGTGAGTGTCCCCCCCCAATCAACTCCTAAACGGCTGCAGCAATTGAAACAAAATTTGGTAGGAGTAAAGATCTATACCTGAATAGCTCATTGCCGTATTTTAAAATGATGTCAGTGCTTCCAACTGCTGAAAAAACGCAATTAAAATTTGAGCTCCATGTTCGATATCTTGGAAGGTATGAATGGGAGTTATTTCAAAATTGGCACACGTATAGATAATACTATTTCAGTTTAATTTCCAGGAGGCCATACATGGCAGTGTTGCCTAACTGTTTCTAAGCCTGCTGATAAGTCCAATTTTTAAATGCATATAACTTCTACACTATCAATTGTAATTAAAGCAAATTTCGTGTGTGCTATGTGTATATAAACAGACATAACGGAGCGTATCCTTAAGAGCCACCAGGGCTGCCAACTGTTAATAAATGCTGTCTCTGATTTTGTTACCCTAATATTAATATATCAGCAAGTATGCATGCTAATAGCTCTTAAGTTTGCACACGTATAGTACCTGGCATTGTAGATTATTTTGGAGTAACTAATATACGTCAGTGCTGCCAACTTGATTCTAAGCCTGCTGATAGGTTCAATTTTAAAATGCATGTAACTTCTATACTAACTAATGGATTTCATTCAAAATTGGCACAACAATAGATCATATTATATCAGGTTATTTTGACCAATACATGCATGACATTGTTGCCAACATGATTTTACGAGCGCTGTTAGACCCAATGTTGAACTGCATGTAACGTCCATGCTATCCATTGGACATCAACCAAATTTCGTATTCTGTACCCTAAGAGACCAGAGCTGCCAACTGTAGTGCTCTATTAGGCTACATTAGCCAGGTATACAGTATTTCGAACTAATTAGAAATTTTGATATTACCAACTTAATTTCGCCATTATTCTAGATAGATCCATATAGATTAATCATTGGCATGAATCTTGAATTTTAAGAAATGTAGGCTCTTTAGTTCGTCACGGAACTTCTTGTTACTGTAAGAATCTTGACTCTCGATGAACATATTTTAGAAATAATACAGTATCCTTTTTAATAATCCTTTATATTCTGTGATGTTAGAAATTATATGATTTGCTACCGCGAGATCTATGCAAAGGCTTAATACGAAAGTGCTCTGGGCAAAGAGAGACCAACAGATCGAGAGAGAACGAACGAGGAATATGCTTCTTTGTGGAAATACTCGTACATACACACGCTCGCGCACACGGCTGTCGCCACTCTACGTGATAGATGGAATATTATTCCATGTCGACCGCAATCTACTTTTCCCTGTTGTGGCTTGTACAAGCTCATTAAGAGAAACTCGTGATATTACAGCTAACAAATTCAAATGTTACTGAGGTAAAACTCTCACACTGACTACAGTAACGAGCGTCAGATCCATTACACCAGGGGATTATAATATACAGTATATATGTATGCAGAGACTACCGCAAGTTTCACATTTTGGTCCTCAGTTAAATTCGATAGTCGTAGAGAGTCATAATTGTCGCACATCCAGACGAATACACTCGCTCGTTTCTAAATATACCTCAGTCATTCTTGTGAGCAATTTAAATATGACAAGAAGATAATTATAAGTAGGGTCCGGATGTTGATGATATGTCATCTTTTTACTGAGCTGTCTAAAACAATGCTGAAGTTCATAGAAATTCAGGACAGGCCACCCCGTCCTCAAATATGTCATTTTAATTTTTCATCTTTTTGCATTTTTTTGCGATTTTTAGCCTACTTTCGATTTTTGCAAAAAATGAAAGTAGACTTATGAGATCAACACAGGGCGAAGAAAAGTGTGTCTGTCTGTGTGTGTGTATGTGTGTGTGTGAGTCTGTGTGTGTGTGTGTGTGTGTGTGTGTGTGTGAGTGTACTCTGAATGTCTGTCCCCCCCTATCAATTCGAACACGGTGAATGCGAATTGAACGAAATTTGGTACAAAGATAGCACTAGCAAAGGACACCTCAGTGTCATGTTTTATATCGCCGCTATCTAGACGGAAACGTATTGGCGGCCACACAAATGTTCAAAGCTTAAATCAAATTACGACTAATCTAATCATCCGATCTACCAAATTTTGCAACAGCATACCTTTATGGGGGGAGCATCCTTTGACCTAACTAATAGGTCACCAGCCTAATAGTTTGTGGATGGCGGCCATCTTTGTGTGAAAATCGATTTCCCCTATTAATTCGAACACGGTGAAACCGAATGGAACGAAATTTGGTACAGAGGTAGTACTAGGAAAGGGTACGTCAGTGTCATGTTTTATATCGCCCCCATCTTGACGGAAACGTAATGGCGGCCACTCAAATGTTCAAAGCTTAATTCAAATTACGACTAACCTAACCATCCGATCTCTACCAAATTTTGCAAAAACATACCTTTATAGAGGAAGCATCCTTTGACCAATCTAATAGGTCATTAGCTTAATAGTTTGCGGATGGCGGCCATCTTTGTGTCAAAATCGATTCCCCCTAGTAATTCAAACACTGTGAAACCGAATGGAACGAAATTTGGTACAGAGGTAGCACTAGCAAAGAGCTCTTAAGTGTCATGTTTTATATCGCCGCCATCTTGACAGGAACGTAATGGCGGCCACACAAATGTTCAAAGCTTAAATCAAATTACGACTAACCTAATCATCCGATCTCTACCAAATATTGCAACAATATACCTTTATGGAGGGAGCATCCTTTGACCAATCTAATAGGTCATTAGCCTAATAGTTTGCGGATGGTGGCCATCTTTGTGTCAAAATAAATTCCCCCTATTAATTCGAACACGATAAAACCGAATGGAACGAAATTTGGTACAGAGGTAGCACTAGCAAAGGGCACCTCAGTGTCATGTTTTATATTGCCGCCCTCTTGACGGAAACGTAATGGCGGCCACACAAATGTTCAAAGCTTAAATCAAAATACGATTAACCTAATCATCCGATCTCTACCAAATTTTGCAACATCATACCTTTATGGAGGGAGCATCCTTTGACCAAACTAATAGGTCACTAGCCTAATATTTTGCGTATGGCGGCCATCTTTGTGTGAAAATCGATTCCCCCTATCAATTCGAACACGGTGAAACCGAATGGAATGGAATTTGGTACAGAGGTAGCACTAGCAAAGGGCACCTCAGTGTCATGTTTTATATAACCGTCATCTTGACGGAAACGTAATCGCGGCCACCCAAATATTAAAAGCTAAAATGTAATTACGACCAACCTAATAATCTAGTCTGTACCAAATTTTGCAACAACTTATCTTTATGTGGGAAGCATATTCTGACCAAACTGCAAGATCATCAGCCCAATAGTTTGCAGATGGTGGCCAAGTATGTGTGCAAATCGATTCCTCCTATCAATTCAAACACGGTGAATCCGAATTGAACGAAATTTGGTACAGAGTTAGCACTAGCAAAGAGCACCTCAGTGTCATGATTTATATCGCCACCATCTTGACGGAAACGGAATGAAGGCCACCCAAATGTTAAAAGCTTAGAAAATCAAATTCCGACCATCCTAATAATTTGATCTCTACCAGATTTTGCAACAACATGCCTTCTTGTGGAGAGCATCTTATGACTAGGTCATCAGCCCAATAGTTTGCAAATAGCGGCCATGTATGTGTGCAAATCCATTCCCCATATCATTTCAAACACGGTTAAACTGAATTGAATGAATTTTTTTACAGAGGTAGCACTAGCAAAGGGCACCTCATATTCATGTTTAATATCCCTATAGCACGTTGTATTTCAACAAGCTACTACAACCAACATTCAATTATACTCCTTGAAAAGGACAAAAAGTTATAACAATATCCATTCATTTAGAAGAAAGTAGACTATATGTTCTTTACTGAACATCTTGTTCCATTTTAAGAGCATATTTTTAAGTTTGGTAGATTTTTTGGGTCATATTTTATAGAAATCGGACTTTATTTTTTTCAATTTAGTCATGTCGCAGTTTTAAATGTCCCTCCGAGTTAGCAGAAAAAACGCCCTTCCTCACTTCAAGTACGCTCCGATCATATCAGTCCATCGCAGCTTTTCGAGACATAAAATCTTGTTGGCTGAAACAGCACATTATTTACATTTGACCACATCAGAATGACATTCGTAGTGCAGTGCAAGTGAGACTAAAGTGAACATAAACCTTTTGTTAAGTGCTAGAAATCTTTTTTGGTTGACTTTTCACTTTGAGCTTAAGATGTCATTTTCGAATTATTGGTGAGTTTGTTATTATACGATAATTTTCTCCATTTTATAGTGCATTTTTAGCCTATTTTCAATTTAAAAAAAATAGGCTTATGAGATCACCTTTTGTCCGTGTGTGTGTGCGTGCGTGCATGCGTGTGCGTGTGTGTGTGTGTGTGAGGTGTGTGTGTGCCCCCCCCCCCTAATAAAATCTAATCGGCTGGAGCGATTTCAATGAAACTCGGTAAGTTCATAGCACTATTCCCGGTGACCTCGACCGTGCCCTTCAAATTTTGTTACGTCTCACCAATCCAACATGGCGGCTGTGCGAAATATTTCACTAGCATTCAATATCTCCTAAACTATTACCGATATCGGCCTGAAATTGTGTACGGTGATAAAGGGCACTACTAGAAGTTCATCTATGAGGCTTTCAAAAACCTGATGACTACAATACCAACATGGCGGCCAAGCAAAGTTGAGACTTTTAAATAGACTTTTCTCGCGATTTAACTATCCAAACGTAATGAATCCTGGTACAGCAAATGTTTATACACAATGTAATGCACTGGAGTCTAATTTAGTTCAATTGTTTACATAACCTCAAAATGGCGGCTGTGCGAAATATTTCACTGAAATTCTATATCTCCGAAACTATTACAGATATCACCCTGCAATTTTGTATGGTGATAAAGGGTACTGATACAAGTTTACCTATGTATATTTCATAAACCTCTAAAGTACAAAAGGAACATGGCGACAAAGCGAATTTGAAATAATTTAATAGTCTTTTCAGGTGATTTAACTCTCTGAGCGCAGTGAAATGTGGTACAGTAAATGATTTTGCAGATTGTAATGCACTGCCATCTAATTTAATTCAATTGTTTACATAACCTCAAGATGGCGGCTGTGCGAAATTTTAAAATTAAGTTTTTATTTCCGGTGACGTAATCATGCGATCGAAGTGGAAGTTTGAATAATGAACCTAGGCAATAATCGTCCTTGAATGGTGCATAACTCTATGGCCTAGACATATAACAATCCTAAATGGCGAGCTTTCGAAATATTTAGACGGTTCTCAATATCTATGAATCTTTTACAGCAACCAAACTGTTTTTTTTAAATGTTCATAGAGACTATGAACATATGATCACCTATAGGAGTTTCAGTAACCTGGTGAGCACAAATCCAACATGGCGAAGTATAAATATTTATACGGACGTTTCTCGCGAATCAATCATCCGAATGCCGTGAAACGTTGCACGTTAAATGCTTACACAAATGTTGATCCACTGGCATCTAATTTATTTCAATTGTTTGCATAATTACAAGATGGCTGCTGTGCGTAATTTTAAAATCTCGTTTTTACTTCTTGTGTTCTAATCATGCGATTGAAGTTTGAAATCGACACGCACACAATAATCTTAATGTAATAGTACAAAAATAAAAATCCAACCTGGCGACCATCTGAAATATTTAGACGGTTCTCAATATCTACGAATCTGTTACAGCAATTAAAGTGAAATTTTGTATGTTGGTAGAGGCAATTAACATGAGCAGGATATATGAAAATAGGCTGTATAGTTCTTCACGGAACTACTTGTTTGAATTTTTAGGTCATTTATGAAAATTTTAAGTGCATTTTTTAAACTTTTATACGGCATCGACATCCTGGCCCTAATTATAAGAGTTACGCATGAGTGAGAGAAGAGTAGTGAATTAGCACTAGGTGACCCTCGTCTTTAATTGAATGAAGAAAAAGACAAGTAGTTCCGTGAAGAACTATACAGCCTATTTTCATATATCCCACTCATATTAATTGCCTCTATCAACATACAAAATTTCTGTTTGATTGCTATGGTAGATTCGTAGATACTGATAACCGACTAAATATTGCAGATGGTAGCCAGGTTGGATTTTTATTTATGTACTATTACATGAAGATTATTGTGTACGTGTGGTTTTCAGACTTCAATCGCATTTTTAGGCCACAAGAAGTATAAAGGAGATTTTAAAATTTCGCACAGCTGCCATCTTGTTGATATGAAAACAATTGAAATAAATTAGATACCAGTGGATTAACATTTGTATAAGCATTAACATGCAAAAATTCACTGCACTCAGATGGTTAAATCGCGAGAAACGTCCATTTAAATATTTATTGTTCGCGTCGCCGCCATGTTGGATTTGTGCTTAACAGGTTACTGAAAGTCATATAGGTGAACTTATGTTCATAGCCTCTATGAACATAAGAAAAATCAGTTTGATTGCTGGAAAAGATTCTTAGATATTGAGAACCGTCAAAATATTTCGGATGCTCGCCATTTTGGATTGTTATATGTATAGGCCATAGAGTTATGTACCATTAAAGGAAAATTATTGCGTAGATTCATTATTCAAACTTTCACTTTGATCGCATGATTACGACACAAGAATAAAAACTTAATATTAAAATTTCGCGCAGCCGCCATCTTCAGTTTATGTAAACAATTGAACTAAATTAGATGCCAGTGAATGACAATATGTATAATCATTTACTGTACCACATTTAAATGCGCTTATATGATTAAATCACGAGAAAAATGTATTAGAATGTTTCAAATTCGCTTGGCCGCCATGTTCGTTTCGTAGTTAACAGGTTTTTGAAAGTTACATGGATAAACTTGTAGTAGTGCTCTTTATCAATGTACAAAATTTCAGGTTGATATCATAAACAGTTTCGGAGATATTGAATGCCTGTGAAATATTTCGCACAGCCGCCATTTTGAGGTTATGTAAACAATTGAACGAAGTTAGATGTCGGCGCATTACAATGTATATAAACATATACTATGCCAAGTTTCATTGCGTTTGTTTGGTTAAATCGCGAGAAACGTCCATATAAAAGTCGCAACTTCGCTTGGCCGCCATGTTGGTTTTGTAGTTACCAGGTTTTCAAAGGTCACATAAGTGAATTTCTATTAGTTCCCTTTATCACCATACAAAATTCCAGGGTGATATCGGTAATAGTTTCGGAGATATTGAATGCTGGTGAAATATTTCGCACAGCCGCCATGTTGGATTGGTGAGACGTAACAAAATTTGAAGGGCACGGTCGGGGTCGCCCGGAATAGAGCTATGAACTTACCGAGTTTCATTGAAATCTCTCAAACAATTTAGATTTTATTAGGGGGACACACACACACGAATCATACACACACACACACACACACGCACACACACACGCACACACACACGGACAAAAGGTGATCTCATTAGCCTATTTTTTCAAAATTGAAAATAGGCTAATAACTTTCAAGCCAGTTTTCAAAGTTGCTCTATTAACAATTAATATTGTAGTTTTCAGATTAGTTTGGGGGAAGAAAGACGGTATATTGACTATCACGGCCAAGGAATTAAAACTCAGCAATTTTTCTATGTTTATGCCATATCTTGTCCGCGGTGTCTCCTAGGAACACCAAGGTAGGCTCAAGATAGATCCCCACAGGAGTAGCGAACTGTGCACTACCTCCCTTCTTATGAAGCGCACCTGCGTTTATTTACTGCAGGAGCTAAAAGCTGAAGCAGCCTTTCACCTCCCTATAAAGGCTTCCAAAAATATGGTATATTGGCTTTCACTGCCAGTAAATTAAAACTCAGCAATTTACCTACGTTTATGCCGTGGCTTGTGTGGGGTTTCGCTTCTCCTGTCGAGGTCCGGGCATGGACACCAAGTGCCCGCTGATGAGCCTATCTTTGTGTTCCTAGGCGAAACACCGCAAAAGACACGGCATAAACCTAGAATAAATGCTGAATTTCAAGACTATTTCCACTTTCTCTCTGTTTTTCATGTCTCTACTTCTTTCCCCGACCCACAAACCATATTTCCTCGAGTTTTAAGGGTATTTATTTTAGGGGTGTGGTGGCGCCGTGGTCATGCTGTATGACTCTCACCAAGGTAGACCGGGTTTGACTCCTGGTCAATATATGTGAGATTTTCGATGTGGAATGCCATGTCCTGTGGTTTTTATTCCATGTAAATAGGAGGTCCCGTGGCTCATGATCGCGAGATTAAGTCACCGAAAACTAAAATCTTCCTTCCTTCCTTGATATTTATTTTCCTTCTCTTTTATTTCCATTAATCTTTTCTTTTTATCCTGTTCTTCTAGTATGTAAGTTAGTTGTAGTTTATGTCACCGAGGAGGGCCAGGTTCGATTCCCGGCTCAGCCAAGAAATTTAATTCTGGTCTGAGGGCTGGAACAGGCTTCGCTCAGCATCGTGAAGCAAAAATGAGAGCAGGTGGGTTCGATTCCCACCTCAAATATCCTGGAAGCCGTTTTCGATGGTGTCTCAATTCTACTCCAAGCAAAAGACGGGGCTGGCTCCTAACGTCTCCTTCCCAATCCTCACCTGAATTACAAATACACACACTAATACAGCCATCACAATATCAGGCAAACCCCACACACACCAAAGTACACGGTGTTGCATGGCCACAACACTGCAAGCCCCTAAAATAAAATCAGTAACAACAAGTCGTGTAAAGTCTGTTCGCCGAGTCGAGATAGTGCGCGTAAATACTTGCACGTGGTCACTTGACTGCCTGGACAGGGAAACACGCCCAGTTCACGTCACCGGCTCTGCCGGACAGGGGTAGCCAAGAAGCTCCGAGATCATTAATCATGCCGTAGCCCTAGAAAAGACAAGACTTGCTGCACTGTATACTGTTGCCCGTCATAAGTATTTAAGAACTAATTAATTAATTAAATAAATAAACCGCGCTGTAACATGTAACCGATAAGTCAGCCCGCTTCACATGTAGGTTATACACAGCACTGAAGTTGGCGTACGTTCTATGCACCCCTTGCTGGCAGTCCTGCAATCACGTGTAGAACTGTGTTTACTTCCACTATCTCGACTCGGCGAACAGACTTTAGTCGTTAAGTTAATTGTAAGCCAGTAGATATCTCTTTTAGTTTCAGTTTACAATTTACAAATTTCCCTCACTATCGCCTTAATCATTAGACAGATGAGCTAGATGTTTTGACCGCTAAAATACTATCACTTCTACAAAAGTAGGCGTAATTAATGACATCCAGTCGTAATAATCGTCGCATCTCAACCGTGATTCCGTAGACATGAGATTAGTAAGGAATGACATATTACTTTCATAGAAAAAAGCCAATAGGTAGGGAATTTTTAGCCTACTTTTATCATTTTGCAAAAATTAAGAAAAAGTAGACTTATTAGATCGATCCGGGAAAATTTTGTGTCTGTGTGTGTGTGTGTGTGTGTGTGTGTGTCCCCTATCAACTGCTAAACTGCGGCAGCTATCGAAACCAAATTTGGTAAGAGTAGAGATCTATACCTAAATATCTCACGGCAATATTTGAATTTAACTTCAGTGCTACCAACTGCTCAAAAATCACATTTGAAATTTTGATATCTCAGAAGTTATTTATGCGACCTATTCCAAAATTGGCACACATATAGATAATAACATTCCAGATTCATATTCAGAAGTCCAAACATGCCAGTGTAGCCAACATGATTCTACGCCTGCCGATAAGTCCAATTTCTAAATGCATATAACTTATATGCTATTGATTATATTTCAATCAAATTTCGTATGTACTATGTCTACTACAACAGATGAGACCGTGCGTATTTCAATGAGCCGCCAGGTCTACCAACTGTTAATAAATGCTCTCTTTATGTTTTAACACTAATATCAATACATCGGAATGAATACAAGCCATCATCTCTAAACTTTGCACAGGTATAGTATATGAGATTCTAGATTAATTTGGTGTAACTAACATACCTCAGTGTTGCCAACATGATATTAAGCTTTCTGATGGTTTTTAAATTCATGTACCTTATATACAAACAAATGGATTGGTACTATAAGAGATCGTAATATTTCAGATTAATTCTGAGCATCACATGCATGACATTGTTCCCAACATGATTTTAAAACGCACTGATAAATCCAATATCAAACAGCATGTAACGTCCATACTATCCAATAGGCTTCAACCAAATTTTGAATGTGCATTCTATATTTTAAGAGCTGTAACTAAGAATATATTCAGAGTCACCAGGCTGCCAACTTTTGTAAGTTACTCTATTAGGCTACACTATTTCAGGTGTATTTCAAACTGCAGTACTTGGAAATGTTAGTATTGTCAACTTGATTTCGTCATTATTCTAGATCTATATAGATTGGCATGAATCTTAAATTTTAAGAAAAGTAAGCTCTTTAGTTCGTCACGGAACTTCTTGTTCGATCTGTTAATTTTGCGAATTTATTAATTGATCATTTTCTCTCTCCTACCTTCTGGATAGTTCACTCATTTTGACTCATGAATGAAGTTATAAAGGTTATTTATCAGCAACGCTGCTAAATATTCATCACAAAAAAGTGGGAGATTTATGTGTTCATGTAAGCTATTAATAAATTGATGTTGAGACTTTTTTTTAACTGATAAGAATTTCCTTGAATAAAGCTCCACTTTATTTGACTCGTTTTATAGCTCGAGGCATCGTAACTCAGAACTTGGAGAAAACTCGTTCATCAAGCCGTGTGACACGCTACGTCGTGTTCCATATAACATAGAAGTGACAGATAAGATTGTTGATATAATATTTGAACTTGGGTGAAACTTCCATCTTCCCCCAGTGTCGGCTTATTTGCTCAGTGGTGGGGTCGGGGAATGTTGTCTTTTGTTAAGTGTTCCTCGACACAATGGCAGTGGATGCGATAAAACCTGTCTTTACACTATGTTTCAATATCATAAAACCGATTTGGGTTGCAATATGGTCATCGAGGGACAACTTTATTGGCAATCATTCAAGGGGGAATAGTGACAAACGTTCAAGAAATGTGATACTGTAATACCCACTTGGCTACTAAAATAATTTATCAAAATAACATCGTTGGCAAAAATCAGAAAAGTTGGCTGGTTGGTTCCTCTGTTTAGGGGCTGCGACAACGCGGTCATGTAGCACCGTGAACTTAGGGTGTGTGTGGAATCTGTCTGATAACCGGTGTTAATTGTGATGGCTTTATTGGTGTGTGTTATCTGTTTTTAATTCAAGTAAGGACTGCAGACATTCGATTCCTCAGGGAGTTCCAACTTTTGCTATCAAACGCCACCGTCAACGAGCAACTAGTTCTGAACTTGGTTACTAGATGCCACCGCAGTCGGCTCCGGCAATGAACGTTGGAACCTAAGAGCGTTAGTAAAATCTAACCTATAATTTCGCTTCACACAAGTGTAATTAGTGGAACGTTCTTAATCATGCCATAAATCTATGACATGACACCACCGGCATTACTTCCCCTCCGAAGGAAGGCATACTGAGGGATTTTAACGATCTTAAAAATACCGACGACTTCAGCCGGGTTTGAACCCGCGACCTTTGGTATAGAAGCTCTGCATGATTCCAACTATGCCATCAAAGCAGCCAAAAACAGAAAAGTATTCGTATATTGGATAGAATGTCTTAGGACACGATTCTGTAGCTCAAGTGCCGCCAGGCCGACAAGGAGCTGAGACAAATGAGAACCTAGTGCGAGAGACAGTGATTGGGGAGATGACACGGGCTATTAGCCGGAGACCAATGAGAGCTTGCCTCGGTCTCCTGGCGAGGCTGAATTTGGAATCCAGAAGGGTTATTTTGAATTGAACACAGGGGACTCTCGGTCGATGAGATATGTGGGAGAGGGATAGATTAAATTTTATGGCAGAACTGAAAATCGAACCCAGGATCTTTTGTTTCGGAGTTGATACCAGTGATGGACGAAGCAAAGAGGATATAGAAAGTAGGTTGGCTCAGGCTAGGAAAGCATTTCTACAAAAAATAAATCTGTTGACATTGAATACAGATTTAGGTATTAGGAAGTCATTTTTGAAAGCCTTTGTCTGGAGCGTGGCGCTCTATAGATGTGAATCTTGGACTATTGGTGCAGCAGAAAAGAGGCGAATTCAAGCATTTGAAATGTGGTGTTACAGGAGAATGATGAATATTGAATGGGTAGATAGGGTTACAAACGAAGAGGTATAAAGACGAGTGGGAGAGGAGAGATTCTGTGCACTCCTTATGAAGAGAAGAGATAGAATGGTAGGACACATACTAAGACACCCTGGAATAGCAAGCTTAGTTACGAAAGGAAGGGTCGATGACAAGAACTGTACGGGTAGACCAAGGTTAGATTATGTTAACCATTGCCTCGGATGTAGGGTGTGGTAGCTATGTGGAGATGAAGCGATTAGCTCAGGACAAGGAGACATGGAGGGCTGCATCAAACCAGTCAAAAGACTGAATAATCAAACAACAACAACAACAACAACGTACTCCAAGACTAAAGGAAACTATTAGAAACTAAAAAGAAAATCCCTCTTAGCATGCCGGAAGGTGGAGATGGATTTCACCAAAACCAATTTTGAATTCTCTAAATTTGCAAATATTTGTATTCCTACAAACGTTCTACACGTTCAGCTGACGAGAATCCCCATCTTCTTATAATTCCGATAACATTTTTTTCCTGGCAAAAGGGTGAGTTGAATCAATAATTAGCGGCTTCGGTGGCAAAGTTGGTAGCATGCTGAGCTTCTATGCCCAAGATCGCGGGTTCATACCCGGCCAAAGTCGTCAGCTTTTTTAAGAGCGTTAAAAATTCTCAGTATGCCTTCCTTCGGAGGGGAAATAAAGCCGGCGGTCCCATGTTATAGAATTATGGCATGAAAAAGAACCATCCACTAACTACTTTTATGTAAAGCCAAAATTTGTAGGTTGGAATTGATAACGTTCTATTAGTTCCAACGTTCGCCACCATGTGCTTACAGCGATGCCATCTAGTAGCCAAGTCCGCAAACTCGGTGTCGTGGACGGAGGCATTTGGTAGCAAAAGTAGGAACTGGTTGAAATTACTGTCTGCAATCCTTACTTGAATTGAAGCTTGCCACGGTGGGTGAGTGGTTATAGTGTCGGACTACCAACCCCAAGATTGAGGTTCGCCCCTGGCCATGGTAAGTGATTTTTGAAGGCGACAAAAATCACGATACTCATGTCATACGTTGTTGGCATATTAAAGAACCCATTTGAATTCAGTAGGCCGTGTTCAATGGCAAAATTAATCTCGGGATTTTCCGCCAACACAAAGTTCCTCCATTCTCTACTTGAAAGCGCTGTAGTGTCAAGGAGTTTAGATATCTAACCTCCTTGACTATCATAGCGTTCAAAGGAACGACGAAATTCGACATGCAAGCTACCCTCTGGGTGTCAATTAACAAAGCTTGCACCAGGCACCCGAGGCAATACGATATTATTATTATTATTATTATTATTATTATACTTGAATTGAAACGGATAACACACACTAATACAGCCATCACAGTTAACATCGGTTATCAGACAGATTCTACACACACCCAGAGTACACGGGGCTTCATGACCGCGTTGTCGCAGCCACTAAACTAAGGAACCAACCAACCATCCAACCGACCAAGAACTTAATATATTAAAATCTATTTTGTAAGTAAATGTCTTCCCTGGCAGTCGTCAAGCCAATCAAGTTTCTGACGCAGAATTTGTAATGTTTTGCTGAGAAGAGGCAAAAAGAAGGTTGAACTTTTTCTATATAGGCCAGATTCTTTTTATGTTGAACGCCTCCTGATGGTGTGCTGAAGATTGGATAGGAAAATGATTATTTAAAAATTGTAATGTAGTGGATATCGTCAAGAAAGAGATTACGGCTGAATTGGTTGAGGGTGGGGAGGAGAGAATTGAATTGGGTGGAGGGGAACGGAAGAGAACGGTGTGGGGAAAAAAAAACCGGCGTCAGCGAAAGTTGAGGAGGTGTAGATTTTTTTTACTTACTTCTGCTACTATGTGCGAAGGTTAGCGGGGTGCCAATAGAGCAAGTGATATATAATACAGTTATGCATAATTCTGTTTAAATCCGCCTCGTTTCATAGTGACTAGCATTCTTGTCTGTCACCGCAGAGGCCTGGGTGAGAATCTGGGCTCTGCAATGAAGTTTAATTCTGGTCTGGGGGCTGGAACGGGGTACACACAGCCTCGTGAGGAAAATCTGAGATTAGGCGAGGTTGATTCCTACCTCAGCCATCCTGGAAGTGGTTTACTGTGGTTTTGCACCACTTCTATTCCAGGCAAATGCCGGGATGGTACCTAACCAAAGGCCACGGACGCTTTCTACCCAGATCCTACCTGAATTACAAATTCACACATCAGTACAGACATCACAGTGACTCAGGTTATCACACACATTCTACATACAGCCAAGTAAACGAGGCTAAATTACCATGATGTCACAAAGCCCTTGAAGGAATCAAAAAAACGTTAACCAAGAGAAGGGATAGGTTGGTAGGACATATTCTAAGGCACCCAGGAATAGCAAACTAAGTTATGGAAGAAAGGGTTGAGGACAAGAACCGTAAGGGTAGACCAAGCTTAGAATACATACCACAGAATATCTCGGATATAAGGTTCGGTAGCTATGCAGCGATGAAGCGATTAACTCAGGATAGGGCGGCGTGGACAGCTGCATCATACCAGTTAAGAGACTGAATACTCAATCACACAATAATAATTTTATAAAACTCAGCAATATTCGTCTAGGTTTGTGCCATGTCTTGTGGGAGTCCGGGCGGGGACACCAAGAGCCCGCTGATGAGCCAGCTTGGTGTCCTAGGCGAAACCTCACGCAAGACACGGCACAAACTTAGAAGAATTGCTGAGTTTTAATTCACTGGCCGTGAAAGCCAATATACCAATATATATTCATATTCGTTTAAGGCCATTAAAGACCACGTTAGGCAACAATTACACATTATTGGAAGCCTTCTTCGCCGCCTAAAATCTTTGCATTCTTTCTCTAGCAGTCTGTCTTCGTTCTTCCGTCCAACCACTGTTCAATTTCGGTTTGTCATGGAATCCTTTGAATTTTTCGATAACTGACCTAAACTTAGTGCGGTTTGAAATGTCTTCCAAATTTAGTCCAACCTGATGAAGATCCTTCCGCACCTCCCTGAACCATTTATCAGATACCATACGTGTACTGTCGACGATCTTCTGTCTATTTCGCACCAGTTGTCCGTTTTTCGTCCCGGAAAGTCCCAAACGTATTGATGGCTGCTCTATAAATATTTCGGTCTTGTGCATCTTCTGCTCGTATCCCCATTTCTTTAAGATTTTTCTGTACGTTAACGTATCATGGCATTGTCTTTTTTGGTTTCGAGTCAAAGATACTGAAGATACGCTTCGTCCATCGGGAGTCGATCATCTGTCGTATATGACCGTAGAAGCAAACTCTGCGTTTTCGCATTGTGTCTGTGATCTATATCTTGCCTTGAGTTTATGATGTAGGCCTAGGTGCCATTTTTGTAGTTCGAGCCAAGTATGATGTGAAGGATCTTTCTTTCTTTCTCTCTAAATACGCGAGTAAACATTTCTCAGATAGGATAAGGCATTCAGATGCATATAGCGGCACTGACAGTGGTGTAGTGACGAATTTTTGTGTTCATTATTATTTATTTATTTATTTATTTATTTATTTGAAGCGATTTCTCCAAATACATAGAAGACGTTAAGCAAATGACTCAATCAACTTTTCTTTTGGTTCCTCTTATGTTCCAATAGACTTTCATTCTTTCCGAGAAGGCTTGTTTGCGTTGTTCCGACCACTTTGGTCTGTACTGTTCTTGTTGTGGTTGCTCTGATATAACTTCCCATTTTTAGCCTATTTTCAATTTTGAAAAAATAGGCTTATGAGATCACCTTTTGTCCGTGTGTGTGTGTGTGCGTGTGTGTGTGTGTGTGTGTGATTCGTGTGTGTGTCCCCCCCTAATAAAATCTAAACGGCAGGAGCGATTTCAATGAAACTCGGAAAGTTCATAGCACTATTCCCGGCGACCTCGACCGTGCCCTTCAAATTTTGTTACGGCTCACCAATCCAACATGGCGGCTGTGCAAAATATTTCACCAGCATTCAATATCTCCGAAACTATTACCGATATTACCCTGACATTTTATATGGTGATAGAGGGAACTACTATAAGTTCACTTATGTGACTTTTGAAAACCTGGTAACTACAAAACGAACATGGAGGCCAAGCGAATTTGTGACTTTTAAATAGACGTTTCTCGTGATTTGACCAACCAAACGCAATGAAACTTGGTACAGTATATGTTCATATACATTGTAATGCACCGACATCTAACTTCGTTCAATTGTTTACATAATCACAAGATGGCGGATGTGCGAAATATTTCACCGGCATTCTATATCTCTGAAACTATTAGCGGTATCTCCCTAAAATTTTGTACAGAGATAAAGGGCACTACTGGAAGTCCATCTATAAGACTTTCAAAAACCGGTTAACTACAAAACGAACATGGCGGTCGAGCGAATTTGAAAATTTTAAATAGACCTTTCTCGCGATTTAATGTTCCAAGCGCACTGAAACCTGGTACAGGAAATATTTATTCACATTGTAATCCACTGGTATCTAATTTCGTTCAATTGTTTATATAATCTCAAGATGGCGGCAGTGCGAATTTTAAAATTAAGTTTTTATTTCTTGTGATGTAGTCATGCGATCGAAGTGAAAGTTTGAATAATGAACCTACGCAATAATTTTCCTTTAATGGTACATGACTCTATGGCCTATACATTTAACAATCCAACATGGCGACCATCCGAAATATTTAGACGATACTGAATATCTACCAATCTATTTTAGCAATCAAACTGCATTTTTTAATGTTCATAGGGGCTATGAACTTAAGTTCACCTATAGGACTTTAAATAACCTGGTGATCACAAATCCAACATGGCGGTGACGCGAATTATAAATATTCACATGGACGTTTCTCGCAATTTAACCATCCGAGTGCAGTGAAACTTGGTACAGTAAATCCTTATACGAATGTTAATCCACTGGCATCTAATTTATTTCAATTGTTTCCATAACCTCAAGATGGCAGCTGTGAAAAATTTTAAAATCTCCTTGTTTTTTCTTGTGTAATAATAATGCGATTAAAGTGTGAATACTACACGTTCACAATAATCTGCATGTAACAGTACATAACTCTAGGACCTACATATATAAAATCCAACATGGCGACCATCCGTAATATTTAGTCGGTTCTTAATATCTACGAATCTATTGCAGCAATCAAACAGAAATTGAGTATGTTGATAGTGGCAATTAACTTAAGTAGGATATATGAAAATAGGCTGTATAGTTCTTCACGGAACTACTTGTTTTACTTTGTGCCTGACGGTATCCCTTTCTAAAATGTCAGGTGAACTTATGTTTGCGTTTTTGAGGTCCTTTCGAAGTTCCTCTAACCAAGGTGTTGAGTTCTTGAGTGTGGTCAAATAATCTATTATCCTTTTCGTCAATCGATTTTCTGGTAGTCTAGTGAGATTTCCAAAGAATTTCATTCGTCTTTTCTTAATGTCAATTTCGATGTTTGAATACTTTTCTGTTGTTTTTATTGATTGTAGTCTGTAACCATCTTGCGTATATCTTGCTCCTAAAATTTTCCTAATGATCTTCCTCTCTTCCTTTTTGATATCTTCAAGTGAATTAATATTATTATTATTATTATTAATTGTTATTTATTATTATTATTATTATTATTATTATTATTATTATTGGGTTCAATATAGATTATCCTTTTGAAAATATAAATCGTCCTAATAATGGGCCTGAGCCCGGCCGTGACGCTGCGATGCAGCGCAGTCCTCACAGGGATAATGAGCCATACCATGCCGGTCCTCTGATCGATCTAGCACCAGGCTCTTGCAAATTGCTTTCTGCGGTTCTCGACATAAGTTTGTGGATCTGTTACGGAGGGGAAGTGGCTGTCAGTTGAGGAGATAGCAGCCACTGTGCGTGCTCTGAGTCTGTCTACTTCACGGCATAAACAAGCTCCTTTTAATAGCTTCTCCTCGACTCTCCTCGCACCTTCAACAGAACTAAATATTGGGATATTGGCTTTCACGGCCAGTGAATTTAAACTCAGCAATTTTTCTAGGTATACGCCGTGTCTTGTGTGAGGTTTCTCCTAGGATCACCAAACCGGCTCATCAGCGGACTCTTGGTGTCCGTACCCGGACCCCTTGGTCAGAATTTCGTGAAATTTGTTCTAATAGCTTCCAAATGTTCTAGCCAATAAACTTTCATAAATTTTATAATTCTACACCATGAAAAATTAAATTGCATCAATGAGATTCGTCAACTTCGCCGTTAGCGCCACGGGTCTCTTCCCAAGTAATCATAATCTCCCACCCGAAAATCCTCCTAAAACTGAAGAATGAACCCACTTTACCAAAATTACGCTTGTGCGATTCCCCAATCGAATTCCGAGAGTCAGTCAAAGATCTAGGCGTTATTATAGATGAACAACTTTCCTGGATGCAGCACGTCTGCAATGTTTCCATAAAAGTATTTTCCGCATTGAATTTCACTTAGAAGATTCTGGAATATTTTCTATAGTGTATTAAAGGAACGACTTGTTTCCTCCCTAATATTGCCTCATTTTGATTACTGCGATGTGGTATACAAAGATCTCACTGTTGCTCTTAAAAACGAACTCCAACATACACAAAAGGCCTGTGTACGCTACATATTTAATTTACGTTATTATGACCATGTCATCCCGCTTTTGAGCAACTTAACTGGTTACGTCTAAATCAACGCCGCGACCTTCATTCCTTATGTCTTCTTCAACAAATATTCTCAACTTCAACTCCAGCTTACCTGCATTCTCAATTTCACCGCCTCTCGTACGAGCATACTCTTGGAACACGGTCATAAAAAGGACACACTCTTGCTGATACCCATACACCGCACAGTACGCTATACCAACTCCTTCGTTGTTGCTACTGCACGACTGTGGAACAATCTGCCTCGCTCTGTCAGAGGAGCAACCCCGTCCAGCTTCAAGCAGCGTTGCCAGCAGTACATACTCAGTAAGTAAATGAAAGTTGAACTCAACATTTATGCTTATATTCTTACGTCGTATTACATATATACCAACTTTCCAATTCTCACTTTCTCATTTACTCTCTATTTAGATATCTAAATAACCTCCTTCAGTAACGACGAATTATCTTCATCATCATATTCATCACCATCATTCGTCTACTTTTTTCATTATTTCCTTACCTTACTGTAATTTTAAACTTACTTCTAAGTATCTTAGTTATTCACCCTAACAATGCAACAATTTACAGCCTACACCACCAAGCTAATCCAGTTTATATGTATTTTATATTGTATAAATATTGTAAAATTGTTAGATTTAAGTTGTATTTGTATTATTATCATTTAGACTTTCACGGCCCGTGTTACTATTCATAATGTTGAATTTTGGGCTTATGCTGTGTTTTATTATATTAAAATTCGACGTGTTTCGAAAGAAACCATGTCTTTCTTCGTCAGGAATAATCTGGAATACGACAAATGATTGCTAAGAGAAAGCAACAAAGAACATATAGAAGGTGCCCAAAGATGAACGCCATTATAGCCCCATGATAGGGACAACGGAAAGCAGCAGTGAATTACTTTCTCAGGGTTCTGATAATAGGTGGCCAGGATTCACTGAGATTGTAGCCGGTGTCGCGGTTGAAATTATCTGGGTGTTTACGTATTTCAACCGCCTCCCAGATGATTCTGGGACGATATTGCTTTATACGGGCAAGAACATCCACTCCTTGGAACATGACATCATGGCCAGGTGTTAATGCATGATCGGCAACAGCTGATTTATCAGGTTGAATGAGCCTGATACGTCTATTATGTTCCTTAATGCGAGTGCATATTGTTCTCGAAGTCTGCCCGATGTAAACCTTGCCACAAGTACAGGGAACTCTGTAGATACCCGGTTGTTGCAATTTAGGCAAACTGTCCTTAGTTGGTCGCAGGAGTTGTCTAATCTTAACAGAAGATCCAAATACAGTCCGTATGTTGTACCGACGTAGGATTTTAGCAATACGATCCGTCGTGTTATGTATGTAAGGTAGGTAAGCAGTTCCTCTTACATCTCTTTTCTCAACTGACGTCCTATTTGTTGGTTTCAGAACCGTAGAAATCAAAGCCTTGCTATAACCGTTACTATCAAAGGTGGTTCGCAAGGTGTTAATTTCTTCTTTTAAAGAAGACCCTTCACAAATCCTCCTAGCCCTGGTAGTTAGAGTTGTAAGGATACCGTGTTTCTGGGCAGGGTGATGGTGAGAACTTGCGTGGAGATATGTATTGGTGTGTGTTGGCTTACGAAAAACGCTGTGTCCTAAAGATCCATCCTCTTTCTTGGTGACGAGAACATCTAAAAGAGGTATTTTCCCGTCAGATTCCTTTTCCATGGCGAAACAAATAGAAGGGTGCTGGAGATTAAGGTGATCCAGGAAATGGCGAAGATTTTCCTTACCTTCCGTCCAAACAACGAACGTGTCATCCACATAACGCCACCAGATCTTCGGTTTGAAAGGAGCCGACGACAGAGCTTTCTCTTCAAAGCTCTCCATGAAGAAATTAGCCACAACAGGAGAGAGAGGACTACACACGGCCACACCATCAGTCTGCTCATAAAAATTCCCATTCCATAGAAAGTAGGAGGAGGTCATGCAGTGATAAAAAAAAAAGTCTTGTGATGTCTTCAGGAAAAAAGCCATTAATGAGAGACATAACACCATCAATAGGTACTCTCGTAAACCGAGACACCACGTCGAGACTCACTAGGATATCACCCGGCTGAAGTGTTATAGCTTTCAACTTTTCCACGAAGTGTGTGGAATCCTTAATGTACGTAGGCGTGTTACCCAGAAGCGGCTGAAGTAGTCTACCTAAGTATTTGGAAAGGGCATATGTAGGAGAACCAATCGTACAAACAACAGGTCTAAGAGGAACATCTTCCTTATGTATTTTAGGAAGACCATAGAGTCTCGGAGGAATAGCATCCCCTGGAAGGAGAGTCTTCGCTGCTAATCCATTTCATATGTATTTTACACACATCAAAACAAGTTTTGCATCACCTCGGTTCCAAGAGTTCCGGAACCGTTAAATACAAAGGGAATAGAGATCAACACAAACAACATTTCAGCTAGTTTTATTGCTCATGAGACCCACACATTGCATGTTGTACCATCATACAGCTAGACTTTCAGCATTTGTGGTCCAAATTGCAGTACACACCACTACCTCTAATACCCAGTAGCACGTCCTCTTGCATTGATGCATGCCTGTATTCGCCGTGGCATACTATCCACAAGTTCATCAAGACACTGTTGGTCCAAATTGTCCCACTCCTCAACGACAATTCAGCGTAAATCTCTCAGAGTGGTTGGTGGGTCAAGACGTCCATAAACAGCCCTTTTCAACATATCCCAGGCATGTTCGATAGGGTTCATGTCTGGCGAACATGCTGGCCACTGTAGTCGAGCGATGTCGTTATCTTGAAGGAACGCATTCACAAGATGTGCACGATGAGGTCGAGAATTGTCGTCCATGAAGACAAATGCCTCTCCAATATTCTGCCGATATGGTTGCACTATGGGTCGGAGGATGTCATTCAGGTATCGTAAAGCCGTTTCGGAGCCTTCCATGACCACCAGTGGCGTACGTCGGCCCCACATAATGCCACCCCAAAACATCAGGGAACCACCACCTTGCTGCACTCGCTGGACAGTGTGTCTAAGACGTTCAGCCTGACCAGGGTGCCTCCAAACACGTCTCCGACGATTGTCTGGTTGAAGGCATATGCGACACTCATCGGTGAAGAGAACGTGATGCCAATTCCGTGGGGTCCATTCAGCATGTTGTTGGGCCCATCTGTACCGCGCTGCATGGTGTCGGGGTTGCAAAGCTGGACCTCGCCATGGACGTCGGGAGTGAAGTTGCGCATCATGCAGCCTATTGCGCACAGTTTGAGTTGAAACACGACGTCCTGTGGCTGAACGAAACGCATTATTCAACATGGTGGCATTGCTGTCAGGGTTCCTCCGAGCGGCAATCCGTAAGTAGCGGTCATCCACTACAGTAGTAGCCCTTGGGCGGCCTGAGCGAGGCCTGTCATCGACAGTTCCTGTATCTCTGTACCTCATCCATGTCCGAACAACATCGCTTTGGTTCACTCTGAGACGCCTGGAAACTTCCCTTGTTGAGAGCCCTTCTTGACACAAAGTAACAATGCGGACGCGATCGAACTGCGGTATTGACCTTCTAGGCATGGTAGAACTACAGACAACATGAGCAGCGTACCTTCGTCCTGGTGGAATGACTGGAACTGATCGGCTGTCGTACCCCCTCCGTCTAATAGGCCCTGCTCATGCATGGTTGTTTACATCTTTGAGCAGTTTTAGTGACATCTATGAACAGTCAAAGGGACTGTATCTTGGATACAATATACACAGTCAACGTCTATATGCCGGAGATCAGGGAACCGAGGTGATGCAAAACTTTTTTTGATGTGTGTACATTATATCAACATTGTAATATTGTTAGATTTAAGTTGTATTTGTATTGTTCATTACTTATCATTTGTATAATCTGGTTAGATGGAAGAGAGGCCCTAATCTTGCCAGTCAAAATAAATCTATCTATATGTTCTCCAATGAACTGCATATCGGCGCGCTCTTTCAATCTAGCGCCTAGATAACTCCCTTAAAATATCCCAATTGGCCATCCTGAATAAGGGTAGAATACAGTTGGTTTTTTCTGACTTAAAGTTTTGTTTTTTTAAATTACGTGAGTTAATGTATAGATGTACGGATATACAATTTAGAATAATACAATAAAAAATAAAATCCTTTTTTTTTTTCAAAATGGCATGCACTAGAAATTATATTTGTAATGTTTACTTATCTCAGTAGCTGTGCTGGACAAAACGGAGGCAGACAGGTTTTTCTCCGGGTACTCCGATTTTCCCTGTCAAAATTTCATTCCAGCAACACTCTCCACTATCATTTCATTTCTTCTGTCATTCATTTAATCATTGCCCCAGAGGAGTGCGTCAGGCCTCGGCAGCCGGCACAGTTCATACCCTCACCGCTAGATGGGGACTTCATTCATTCCATTCCTGACACGGTCGGAGACTGGAAGCAGGCTGTGGATTTTCATTTTCACTTATCTCAGTAGTGTATTCGCCACTCAGCGGTGTTTTCTCGTTGCCCAGCTCGTCCCTACTGGTGAGGCGAGCATGGTGTCATGTGTTACATCTACACTGAAGAAAATGGAAATTGTAACACCCAGAAGGAGTGGAGCTACATTGCTGCAATTGAACATGCAGGACGAGTGTTCGGTTGTGATTCGATGATTACACTTTCAGGTCCCTCTGACCGCAAGTTTGGACAACAATCATTATAGGATGTGCCCACTACGAGCTGCAATACATTGATGAATTCGGCGACGCATGGAGTCAATAAGGCCCTGGATCGCTTCCTGAGGAATTGTGCCCCATGCTTGCTGCACTGCACGGGTCAGTTGTTCCAGAGTTCTGGGTGGCTGAGGACGGTTGGCCAGTTGTCGACCCATCATGTCCCACACATGCTCAATAGGACCGAGGTCCGGGGATCTGGCAGGCCATTCTAAGGTTGTGATGTCGTGGAGAGCTTCTCTGGAGATGCGTGTAGTGTGAACCCGGGCATTGTCCTGCTGAAACATTCCATTAGCAATGCTCGCCATCATAGGGACAACCTCTGGATTGAGTACCCTATCAACGTACTGTCGAGCAGTCATAGTGTCCTCAACAAGCACTAATTGTGATTTCACATTAAAGCCAATAGCTCCCCAGACCATGCTTGGTGTTGGCCCTGTGTGCCTCTCGACAATAAGGTCTGGGCGGCCCCTCTCCCCGGTACGTCGACGCACACGATTCCGGCGATCACTGCGGGCAAGACAGAAGCGCGATTCATCACTAAAGACGACCCTATGCCATTCGTCGACCCACGTCGATCGTTCTCGACATCCGGCCAGCCTTACACGTCGCTGTTGTGGGGTCAATGGAACACCTCCTGCAGGGACACGGGATCGTAAGCCAGTTGCACGCAGGCGATTACCAACCGTTTGTTGTGTAACGTGGGGTGCCACATCTGCTCCAATTTGCGCTTCTGTTGCTTGGGGTTCCATCCGGGCCATCCGAATGATGCGGTGATCCCCTCTCACAGTTGTCTGTCGCGCTGGGCCTGTGCCAGGTCTACGAGTGTAGGTACCTTTATTTGACCACTGCTGCCATACACGTTGTAACGTAGGTGCCTGTCGGCCAACACGTGCAGCGACAGTCCTTAGCGATAATCCAGCCTCACACAGCCCAATTATCCGAGCCCTCTCAAACGGCGACAGCTGTTGATAGCGTGCTCTTCTCTGTCGTCGAGGCATGTTTGACTGGGAACACTTCACTGCACAGACTGCAAGTCAACTACGCTACACCTGAGTCCGTATACTGGAGTTGATTCTTCCGCGACCAATCACGTAGGGAGACCTGTAACAACAATCCAATGAGTCTGAAACTTTGATCGTTTTCATACCTACATGGCATCGTTCCATATCTTCAAAATCAACACAAACGACCACTGCCTTCATGGTGTTGCAATTTCCATTTTCTTCAGTGTATTATCGGAAGTTATAACTAAAACGAACTGAGGTTGTAATGTTATGGTTTCTATAGCAGACCTTTTAAGCCATCTGCCACAGCAAGGGCACCTGCTCATTTTGGCTGCGACCCGGTCTATTAGACGGTTACGACCCTGTGATACTAATGGTACTTAGATTCAGGTCTTGTTTTTTTTTGAAAACAGACACATGGAGCATCATCCTCCTATAACATGTTTCCCAATTTCCCTTCCCGTATGCATTGATTTCATCACTTTTCCGAGTGTGGATTTATTTTATTTATCAGCGCAAAAAAGGTGATCTTTCTAAAAATATGTGTTAATTCAGATTTTCTTGATTATCCTTCTTAGCTAGATATATTTGAATCGGTTATTGGAAAAAGGAAGAATGTCCAAGCTACCCCGTTTTGAGAAAACTAGAAAAAACTGAACAGCATTCAAATTATTGCTCCTGGAGTTTCGTGATACATTGCAAAGTTGTAAAGCTACACAGGAGGAACATTATGGCAGTCAGATAGAGGTTATTTTCACCACTAATAAAAGGTAATTTGAGGTACAAAGCCTTGGACATTCTTCCTTTTTCCAACAATTCAATTTCTTGAAGGTACAAAAAATTATCTTAAGAGAACCCCTCGTTTATGTCACAGTAACAAATTAGTTTATTGCATAGAAATTCACAACAGATACAAAATAATATTTCTTTGCTTACTGAGACCGTTTAGTTGATGTCAACAACCACGATGACTCAACTAACGACACATAAATCGAATAAAAAGTACCGTGAGGATCAGGTGACCTTTCATAAAGGCTAAAGCGGCACGAGAGTCCGTAGTCCACAGGGATCGTGGTACATGGTGACGATGGTCATAGACCGCCTAAGGAAAGGTTCACCTTAAAACTAGACTGAGAAAATAAACATCCAGACTCATGTAAAACACCGTGAAAATTTATTAAAATTCACAAGCCCCTAGCCTAGTTCGGAGGGTTATAATCGGCTAGTCCGCAAATTAATAAATAAACAAAGATAAAGAACAGGTCCCCTACCTGAGAAGTTACTGAAAACCCTCGCGAAAGATCTAACTCACAATGATAAAGCAACAACAGCAACGCTAGGAATATGGTACGACGCAAGTCCCTAGTTCAAGTTACAAGATCAAGCTAATATCTGAATTTACATTTAACAGGGTAGCAAAACAAATCTAGGTTAGGATGGTACCATTTCGACATTTAAATTTAACATTAATTCAACTAGCTAAGTCCTATCAATTAACAAAATTTACGGCGATGACGTCCGTAAAAGAAAACAATCACATCCAAAAGCTAAGTGTACAGCCATGAAAAACAAACAATTTAATTATGCTTAATAACTATGTGCTAACAGCACACAATAAAGTAACATGTAGGGTTTAATACACTTGACATCATACTTTAATAACGAAATAGACACAGTAGTTTTTATTATAAATTCCTGCCTACACCTTGGTTTACTCTTTGTAAACCATAGTCATCTAATGTGTATAGTTACGGTGACGAATGCGCAGTTGAGACCACGTCTGACATCGCATGGCCTGAGCTCCACAAGCTACGAACTCTAGGTTCGCACATGCTTCAGGTCGCTACAAAAATGTCAACTGTCCTAGTCATTTCCTCACAAGGAAATTATCTTCAACTGCACGGCTATGTCAACAGTTCCAGAATGCAAAGAACAAAGTTAGATAGAAAGAATCGTTAGTTAGGCTTGTTTTACAACAATTATGCGTCTTATTATTAGAATGTCGGTTTATAGGTTTATCGTAGGTTTATGGCGAATAACATTGACAATAGCCTGGGCACGGAGTGTCTCCAACTGAGATCATTCTCCACCAAAAAGCCTCGACTCAACAGTCGGAATATAATCAACGAGTATAACAACTCGGACACACAATAACACGGGTTACCAGCGGCGCTAAGCTCGCGTTCAATAACTCTGGGATAGGCCTGTACAACAGTTACCTTCCAATAACATCTGATCAACGGGATCATCCCCGGACAAAGCATACAATAACATCCTGCTATAACAGGGTAGACTTCACCATCCTATAGAAAACCTTACATAACTGTACCTGTCATACGACAATACACGCAACAGAGCGTTAAACTAACAAAAACCGATCCATAAAACAAGTGATCAAATACAAGAGTGGAAACTGATTTCCATAAGCAAAATAGCAATGAAAGGAAAAGCGAATACAAATTGTACTCTGTCCTCGTCTATAGTAGTTTTGTCTCACAATAAAGCAGGCGTGCTCTAGGTCACTGGGTTACATAACCAGTTTATTCAAGGCCGGCGATTTAATCAATACAAAACCTGCACTTGGCCGGTTCATAAAAAACTTTACCATAGGTTACGGATCTCTACAGAGTCCGTGTATCAAACGCACGCTATAAATCTGAGTATAGTAATACACTTCCGTCTTTCTACCAAAGACGTCTAAATGAAAGTAAACTTACAATAACTGAAGCTCTTTGCTTTAAAAATGCAACTCAGTAGTTGCTAGAACATCAAATAAAAACGTGTCTCACACGACACAAGAAAAATATGATAAATGTGGCACAGATTCACACACTAGATCTGCTTAATGATACGTTGGGAACCGCGTTCGATGCTAGGCAACGAAACATTCCTTCTAGTTGTTAGGTTCAAACATGACCAAGAATAGCTTCTGAGCTTATTCAAAATGAAATATAATGCATTTACAAACTGGTAGTTACTGTCGACTACCTAAATGATACGACCGTTCTAACGGCAGTCAGGGGTGTAACAAAGGTTGGCTGCGAAGAATGCAGTCAATTAATAACCAAGGCATCTGATTGCCATAACTACAGTCAGCAAAGACTTGAAAATTACCCCAAGTAGGGTTGAACAAAATAGCCTCAAAATGACTACGATCAGGTTCATCAAAAAGGTAGGCATTGACGTTCCACGACGTTCACCAAGCTGCACCAGGGCTGACCAAAAAGTCTGACCCCAAGGGTGTCTCACTCTAAACTGAAATAAATGACATCTAACTAATCTAGTTACATCCCTACCTAGAAAAATGGCTGACACTGAGTGTGGTTGATTCACAAACTACATTAAAACTACTATACCACCAGAAACTAGAACGAAGAAGGGGTGTGACAAAAACTCACGAAATGGAGGAGCTCTCACTCAGCTCTCTATTCCACAACAAGGGTTGTACATTAACCTCTCTGGCTCTCTGGATCGGTATCCTCCTCATCAGGATTCCCATCTGGACTCCCCCAAAGACCAGGGTTCGATTTGTCCCTGTCGACATCTTCGTGGATATGCCTGGAAATGGCATTTTGGCTCCTTTCCCTCTCGTTCATCGTTCTGGAAGTTCCACCATCATGCTGGTTCCTGTAGAAACGTCACCCCCCCATACCGGGATGGTATTAGCCCATGTTGACTGCTTCAACCATGGTGAATAAAAGTCCAATCACGTGGGTAGCGAAATAAGTTGCGTGATTATTCATCCTCTCACTTCCAAAATTATAATGTCCGTCGTGACTATTATAGGCTTCAATTATAAAATACGACACAGCCTTAATCTTGCAGATGTGGATTAGCATGTGAGCTAACACTATTTTATAATGCTGCACGTGCTAGTGACGCTACTTTTGTATCACGCAGTATCCGTGAATTATACGACGTTTCAAAGATGAAATTTCCACTTTGGCAATTTAAATATCTCATACAATTATAATCACACTTATTCAGGATAATTGTAACACTATTACCTGTATATTTCCACTAGGCATCTGCCCTCCACATACGCGTGGGTAATATGTGATGTCACAGCAATGTTGTGCAATACACTATACTTGCCAATAATTATTTTCCAAGCTTCTTATTTAATTCACTGGACTTCATCGACAGTGGATATTAGTATTTGCTTGCTCGATGGCACCTTATAATCACTTTTAACGCTAAACAGCGGATATTCTTCTACGTCTCGTAGGACAAATGTAATTCCATGCCTACACAAGGCGGATTCTCAAGATGCAGTGCTCCGGTACTGGGTGTCTCTAGAAAGTAGGTCGTCAAAACGAAAACGTTGAGCGACTACTTACGTTCCTTTTTGCGTATCTGCAAGGGTATTACCTTACCTAAAGTAAAAATAAACATTCTCCAAAATGTTTTAATAATGCAGCATGACGAAATGGAATATTCTGAGTCTCGTAGGAAAGATAAAAATAATTAATAAGACCTCAGATAATAATTGGCAGTTTACACCAAAGTCAAAAGTGCGATTCACCGCGACTTCAAAGTATCGCGTGATCTCTCAGCTTCACGTGGCTTCCTGGGTGTGTTCAAAAGTACAACATCCCATCATAAATGCTCTGTCATAAAAAAAATATCACATGAACCATAGCCTCTCTGTCGTTTCAAATAAAATGTTGGGATAACATTTTTATTTGCTTTGAAATTCATTCAAGAGTGATATTTTTTTAGATTGGCTGCATTAAAGGTTCCAATGCGCTCTCCTGTCCTAATGTCTTCTATCACATAACTTCCATTGTTCAAAGGCTGTCGGAGATTCTCAAAAACAAGGCGCAATGTCTTTAAATGCTCTTCTTCTGTTCCCGAAGCTATGATTATGTCATCCACATAACATATCACCTTCTGCTTCACTTCATGAGTCAGCTTGGCATCAAGTGCTCTGATTAATGCGGCTCCGGCATTTTTCAATCCAAATGGTAGTTTTTGGAATACATAAGTAGTCTGATCAAACAAGAATCCAGTATATTTCTGAGTATGCTCAGATAATCTGATATTGTAATAAGACTGAACCAAGTCTAATGATGAAAATATCCTTTTTCCTTTGAACTTCCTGAGAATGTCCCTAATCTTGGACGGTCTGTCGTGCTCTGGAGCTAGGCGTTCATTCAAGGCTCTGGCATCAAGACAAAGTCTCAAGCTTCCATCTACCTTAACCACAGGTATTATGGGATTCAAGAAAGGAGTCGGTGATTTCTTGATTGTACCTGCTGCTTCCATCTCATGGATCTTCTTAGCAGCTTCTTCGAGATGTTTCTCGGCAATCGGATAGATCCTTTTCTGGAATGGGGAATCGTCCAGTAATACAAGATCATACTCGTAGTCTAATATCTCACCAGGTGTGGTGTCGAATATATCTCTGTATTCGTTCAGTATTGCGTCAAGATCCTCATGTGTGGGTGCTGATAACGATTCTGCCTCTTCGTCGGCATCTAGTGTCGCCTCAATTTCCTTGCCCTTTAATGCTTCGACTACGTCTACTTCGGATAGGAATTCCGGTTCTTCTTCAATTAGGCTCATCTGAATGGGTTCGTTTGGCTTGAACTCTACCGTATTCCGTCCCATGTCAATGATTCCATCATATTTTCTAATGAAGTCTGCGCCTAAAATGGCATCATGATGCAGGCCCTTCATTACGAGAAATTCGTGCAAGTACACGTGGCTCGAAATCTTCACAGTACACAAAATCTGGATTTTGCACGTTACAACGCGGTCAGGTATGACACCTCTGACTCTTATAGCTGA
Source organism: Meconema thalassinum (assembly GCA_946902985.2). Lineage (NCBI taxonomy): Eukaryota > Metazoa > Arthropoda > Insecta > Orthoptera > Tettigoniidae > Meconema > Meconema thalassinum. Next base: position 56,917,036 of record OX336399.1, read on the forward strand.
AATGGGCAACTCCGTCACCTCAGAGTTTGCTCTAAGTCTGGCATGGCAATCGGCGGAAATTACACTAATCATCGCTCCAGTATCGATGAGTATGACTACACTGACTTCATTCAAGGTGGCTACAATCTTGGGTAGACGTGTTAATTCATAATTGTGGTTCGTCGTTCGTCCAACAAGTCTTCTTGGATTGGCTCCCAGAGTAATATAGAGGCAGTTACTCGGTGCTCAACCAAACAAGAATCTATTGATTTTTCGGAGTTTTTTTTTCTGTCATGGCGAGAAGTACTGGGCTGGTTCTGCTCCGTCTCCTGCGCCGAATGTCTATTTTCCCTCGAAGTAGGGTTCCGTTCTCCCTCTTCTTGGATCTGCAATTCTCTCAATTGTTGGAGGTACTCACGGCTCTCCCGCGCTCTTCCTTTCCAATCCCTGTCTGGCTGGTATCTAGGGTCTCGATTTCTGTCGTAACCCCCACTATATCGATAGTCTCTACGGATACGTCCGTGTTGCTGATTTCTTCCTTCATTCCCTCGGCGGTTGTTTTCATGACGTCGGTTGTCGTCCGTCCTTCGGTCGAATCGCCGGTCCCAATGACTTCGCCGGTCATCATGTTGATTTCGAGTATACGGAGTGTTATTCCATTCTCTCCTGTTATAACTGTAATTGTTATCACGTCGCCCAGAATCCTCTGTGGTTTGTGTTTGTTGTGGCGTCTGGCTCACTTTATCAACAGTCGTCAGATTCATATGTCTATCCTCGCGTCTATCAGCCTTCTGCTGACGGTGTGTAGGAAACTGTTCTGTGTTAGCGTCCAACCTTCGCAGTATCTGGTCACACTGCTGGAAAGTGGATGCCCCTGCAGCGATTAACACACGTTGTACATCCGCAGGGTACTGCCAAACAATTGTGTTCACCAAATCTTGTTCGGACAACGGAGGCTGAAGACAACGGAGCTTCGCGAGCTGTATTACGAAGTAATTCGCATAACGAGTAGGTGTATTGGAACTGTACCTTCGAGTGTACATCTCAGCTCGGATACTCTGCTGGATGTCGCTCGACCAATATGTTCTTAATAACGCTTCCTTAAAGTCTTGGTAGCCTGTGAATGAGTATCGGAATGCTCTGAACCAGGTACCGGCTTGTCCCTCAAGCAGTCGCTCTATAACTCTTAGTTCCCTCTCTGGAGTTACCATAGTATCACGTAAGTAGCTTTAGACATTTGCTAGGAATTCCACTGGAGTAACACCGCTCCCAGTTCCCGAGAAGCGAGCTGGTTGCTCCTCTCTTGAACGAATTATGGTGACATTTCCCTGCGTATTCGCGGGTCTGAAAGTATTTTGCATGTAACTCTGCGTAGGAGTGTTAGTCTCATGACTAATTCGATTAGATGCTGGTTGGAACGGGTGGGCGTCAAAGTTCAAGGTCTGACCTTGCGCTAAATTATTGAATTGTGACGGTTGCGATTCCATAGGCGCGCTGGGCTGGAAATGGGTAGGCATCATTCCTCCTGATTGAGATATAGGCGTTTCCTGAGATTCTCCCATCTGTGGGTGTACGTGTCTCTCTCTTGGAGTCGTCTCGAGTCTGTCCAGGCGTCTTTCTATTACTTCAAGACCTGGGATGGTTCTGGCTGCGACTTTGTTGCCTAAGTCGTTCAATTGCAGCTCGATCCTGTCAACCTTTCCCTTGAGGTTTGTGTCTACCTCGCGTATGGCCGTCCTAAGGTTATAACTGAGGTCTAACCTCTCGGTCACCGCGACTTCCTCAAATCTCTTTTGTAAGGAATCGATATCTCCTTCAACTCTGGACATATTTTCTTGGATTTTACCCACATCGTCTCTAACCTCGGCTACCTTAGCCTCGACTGTAGCTTCGTGTTCGTTGAGGTCACCTCTCAATAACATGAGGTCTATTTTGTGTTCCTCATGATGAACATCAACTGTCTCACGTAGACTGGCTACGGTTTCCATCAATTCAGAAATGTTTCTCCTGTTGGTGTTAAGTTCCTCTTTAATCTCCATCATGCCATCAACGATAGTCTTCACGTTGTTATTAACGGCATTGGCAGCTCCTCTCATCAAGATTAAACCAACGTTCATGGTTGCCATGTCCTTCTTCACATTTCCGATAAATCCCTCGACGTGATCTAGTCGAGTCCCGAATTCTTCCCTGGTATGTTCCAGATCTGCTCTCATGTCTATCTGGACTTTATTCAAGGTTGTATGAATTTGAGCTGTGTGCTCCTCCAATCGGTTTTGCACCTCCTCCCTAGCTCTATTCATCTGGTCGGTTAAGCAATCTACGCGCTGGTTAGCCTCCTGATGGTGTCGTATGACATCAACCCTAACAGCTGCTAAACCTGTCGTCAGATCATTTCTCGCTTCGATCCTATATGAGTCCATGTCTGCCCTGACTTGAGTTAAATCAGCCCTAACATTATTTACAGAGTGGGTGTTAATTTCTAAGTCCTGTCTTACATTGTTGACTTCCTGTCTAACCTGGTCCACATGACCACTTACATTGTTGACTTCCTGTCTAACCTGGTCCACATGACCACTGACATTGTTGACTTCCTGTCTAACCTGGTCCACATGACCACTTACAGTATTTACAGCCTGAGTATTCTGACCTAAGTCAGCAGTAATCTGTTGAAGATTGGCATTCACACCTGCCATCATCTCTCCAAACACACGACGAATAGTTTCCTCATCCATAGATAAGAAATATATGAGAAAGTGAGGGATCAATTTCTACTGGAACTTACAGCTATGATTAGTTACTTGGTGGTATAAAGCTTGCTTCATTTATATAAATATCACGAGTACAGCTGGAGTATGCAAACTAAGTGCTTCTACATTTACAAAGACAACGGTGAGCAAAGCAAAGTATTACATTTACTTAGGATGAGGCATCATCAAAGAAAATCCTATCCTTCATTTATTCAACACTAAAGCCTCACCCCATGGACTTCTATCAAACATGAATGCCATCCGGTCAATTGATCTGCAGTACGACTTTCTAAGTTCGTCCCAGTCCTGTCAATTTACCAATAATCAACATTAAGATCCTCAAAAAAAAATAACATGGTACTGAGGGTCACCACGTTAACGTCGGCACATGAGTTGGGCGCCATTTTATGAGACCGTTTAGTTGATGTCAACAACCACGATGACTCAACTAACGACACATAAATCGAATAAAAAGTACCGTGAGGATCAGGTGACCTTCCATAAAGGCTAAAGCGGCACGAGAGTCCGTAGTCCACAGGGATCGTGGTACATGGTGACGATGGTCATAGACCGCCTAAGGAAAGGTTCACCTTAAAACTAGACTGAGAAAATAAACATCCAGACTCATGTAAAACACCGTGAAAATTTATTAAAATTCACAAGCCCCTAGCCTAGTTCGGAGGGTTATAATCGGCTAGTCCGCAAATTAATAAATAAACAAAGATAAAGAACAGGTCCCCTACCTGAGAAGTTACTGAAAACCCTCGCGAAAGATCTAACTCACAATGATAAAGCAACAACAGCAACGCTAGGAATATGGTACGACGCAAGTCCCTAGTTCAAGTTACAAGATCAAGCTAATATCTGAATTTACATTTAACAGGGTAGCAAAACAAATCTAGGTTAGGATGGTACCATTTCGACATTTAAATTTAACATTAATTCAACTAGCTAAGTCCTATCAATTAACAAAATTTACGGCGATGACGTCCGTAAAAGAAAACAATCACATCCAAAAGCTAAGTGTACAGCCATGAAAAACAAACAATTTAATTATGCTTAATAACTATGTGCTAACAGCACACAATAAAGTAACATGTAGGGTTTAATACACTTGACATCATAAATTAATAACGAAATAGACACAGTAGTTTTTATTATAAATTCCTGCCTACACCTTGGTTTACTCTTTGTAAACCATAGTCATCTAATGTGTATAGTTACGGTGACGAATGCGCAGTTGAGACCACGTCTGACATCGCATGGCCTGAGCTCCACAAGCTACGAACTCTAGGTTCGCACATGCTTCAGGTCGCTACAAAAATGTCAACTGTCCTAGTCATTTCCTCACAAGGAAATTATCTTCAACTGCACGGCTATGTCAACAGTTCCAGAATGCAAAGAACAAAGTTAGATAGAAAGAATCGTTAGTTAGGCTTGTTTTACAACAATTATGTGTCTTATTATTAGAATGTCGGTTTATAGGTTTATCGTAGGTTTATGGCGAATAACATTGACAATAGCCTGGGCACGGAGTGTCTCCAACTGAGATCATTCTCCACCAAAAAGCCTCGACTCAACAGTCGGAATATAATCAACGAGTATAACAACTCGGACACACAATAACACGGGTTACCAGCGGCGCTAAGCTCGCGTTCAATAACTCTGGGATAGGCCTGTACAACAGTTACCTTCCAATAACATCTGATCAACGGGATCATCCCCGGACAAAGCATACAATAACATCCTGCTATAACAGGGTGGGTAGATTATAGGCTGAGGAATAACCCACCCACCAAGGGAAGATGATTGAGAGAAGGAAGTAGATTTGGGATTGGAGAAAAAGGATAGAAAAATGGGAGGAGAGTCCCACAAAATTAATGAGTTCAACTTTAAATACCTTTAGAGGCAGTTGCCACTGAAAATTAACACCTTGATACCTAAAGTAGGTACGAGCTTGGTCGAAGCTGACGGGAACCGCAGCTAAGACTTGGGCAGTTTGCCAGAGAGAGGCTTTAGTGTGTTTCCTCCCAAGCACGAATGAAAGTACTATAGGGAAGGGTGATGGTCTGGCAAGACTGAGAGCAAACGATTTATTGTATATGAACGAGGGCATAAACCTAGGAAGAGCTAGGAAGGCCAGGATCCTGCCTAACTGTAGTATCAGAGAAATGATGAATCCAAAAACAAATATTTAATTTATTTAACAATTCAAAGAAGCGTAACTTTAACAAATAAACATGCTCTATGTAGTTAACAATTTGGGGTCGCAGACCTCTCAACATTAAACGGTTGCTCCAGGCAATTGACAATTTACAAGGTTTCAAACCTTACATGTTTCTAAAATCTTTATAAGATTTAAACAAATGAGCAATGAAATAATTAAAGCTTGAACGTGAATTGGAGTACAAAAAGTGCACCTTAAGAAATTCAGGAGAGAATGTTCTAGAGAAAGTGACAACTTTGAAAATAAAAATAATAACAACATGAAAAATAAGATAGAAGTTCCTACAACTTCTTATATTTATACAGAATTAATATATGAGAATTATACAAAGAGGGCAGGTCACTTACTGTGAAACCTGAAGAAATTGAAAGGGAAAGTTCTAGACTTCCCAAGTTTGAGCAGGAATCACTCGCCAAATGGGACAGTTTCCATTTCGTGAAACCTGAACATGACTCGCTCAAGAGTTTAGAGAATTGTTTTCCCTGATTATGGGAAAGGAACAACGTGAATTTAAAACTTGTATCACACAAGCAATTATGCAGAATTTAATTAATGTTAAACTAGCAAAGTTGGAAGGGCACCTCGTGAGTGACACCTTATAGAAAAGTTTCAATTTTATTAATAATGGTTGTTAGTACAAGGTTGAGGACTGGACATGGGTGTTGTAATTATTTCAGGTACAAGTGGGGCTGGATCAGTTCACCAATGTGTGAATGTAACTTAGAAGAACAGACGATTGAACACCTGGTCCTACGCTGTCCTCTTCATTCATACCCTGGAATTCCTGACGACTTGTTTGATCTCACACCTAGTCTAACCGAATGGTTGAAAAGGAAGGACTTTAAAGTTTAATTTTGTCTTATTTGTATTCTGTATTGTATCACCATACGATTAAATAAATAAATAAGTACAAGGTTGAGGAAAGATCATTGGGATATAGGATCAATGTTCATGGCCGTATTTAATATAACCGGACGATCGCGACGCGGTAGAAACGTGGAGCAAGCACTGTTTATCACTGTAGTCTATGAAGATGGATGCAAAGTTCACTATAGAAACACTGAAGTTTATGAGAAAAAAAAGTTATTGCAATTATGGAAATAACTGATTGCACTATATAGGTGAGAGTCTATTTCTTGAAAAAGTTGTGATTTACAATTAAATGCGCCATAGAATGTTCTAGAGGTTCCAGCGGTGGAGGAAAGTTAGCTATTGCAAAAATTTATAAGGAAGATTCCTCATTTTAACTAGCATTTTCACAAGTGCGTGAACAATACTTGACGGCAAGACTCGCAGATAAAGAACAAGATCTCGAAGGTTCCAGAACGACCTTAGCAGAAAATGGGGTTGAGAAAATCCAACGGAGGAACTAGCTTTATAATTATAGACAGCGGGTATTAGATAATATCCCACGTAGCGAGAGGATTTCTCGTTTGAATAGCTTAAGAAAAGCTCTTTTTTAGTAAGGTTGGCTTATACAAGCAAAAGCTCAACATGGCAAATCCCACGAAGAATGATTATTGCCCCAAAGTAAATAATTTCACACTGTCTATAAATTATAATTATAAGCACTTGGAAGTTAAAACCATGAAGATGAGGTTAAAACTTTTAAAATGGTACTTATCTTGATTTCATGTTGAAGTCGACGTTTCCGTTGATGATTACTTAGCCAACATGGCGTAAAAGAGGGTGAGCCTCTTGGTTTGAGGAGGCAAGCTCGAGCGGAGCTTTGACTGAACGAGTCAACTGCAGACGGAGAAGTGAGAGCAGCTCAACGGAGCACGGAGGGACCAAGAAAGAGGGGAAAGAGTGGGGGGTAGGAGACAAAAGGAGAACATATAAACATTGCCAACTTAAAAATAAAACATTTATCTTCTCTTGCTGAGCTGGTCTTCTAAGAGTTGATCACAGTTGATACTAGCGCAGCATGGTGAGTAAAGAAGTGGACGTAGTCCTCTTGCTCCAAGAGAAAATAGCTGACGATGGTAACAAGATCTGGTAGCCAAATGGATAAGTAAGTCCTCTAGCACCAGGAAGAATTGAGGAGCTTCAGAGATTCGCTGCGAGATGACGCTAGGTGGGTCACAGAAGTTATATATCTGAAACATACTTATGAAGACGTAAGAGATTTGCCCAACAAGGAGAAAACAGAAGATCACTGTTGGTGTTTGGCAAAGAGGAAGGAAGAAATGAACATGCAAAGAGCAATAGACTTTATTCTCTCGTACCGTGTATTCAAAGAATACACCACAGGGTAGACTTCACCATCCTATAGAAAACCTTACATAACTGTACCTGTCATACGACAATACACGCAACAGAGCGTTAAACTAACAAAAACCGATCCATAAAACAAGTGATCAAATACAAGAGTGGAAACTGATTTCCATAAGCAAAATAGCAATGAAAGGAAAAGCGAATACAAATTGTACTCTGTCCTCGTCTATAGTAGTTTTGTCTCACAATAAAGCAGGCGTGCTCTAGGTCACTGGGTTACATAACCAGTTTATTCAAGGCCGGCGATTTAATCAATACAAAACCTGCACTTGGCCGGTTCATAAAAAACTTTACCATAGGTTACGGATCTCTACAGAGTCCGTGTATCAAACGCACGCTATAAATCTGAGTATAGTAATACACTTCCGTCTTTCTACCAAAGACGTCTAAATGAAAGTAAACTTACAATAACTGAAGCTCTTTGCTTTAAAAATGCAACTCAGTAGTTGCTAGAACATCAAATAAAAACGTGTCTCACACGACACAAGAAAAATATGATAAATGTGGCACAGATTCACACACTAGATCTGCTTAATGATACGTTGGGAACCGCGTTCGATGCTAGGCAACGAAACATTCCTTCTAGTTGTTAGGTTCAAACATAACCAAGAATAGCTTCTGAGCTTATTCAAAATGAAATATAATGCATTTACAAACTGGTAGTTACTGTCGACTACCTAAATGATACGACCGTTCTAACGACAGTCAGGGGTGTAACAAAGGATGGCTGCGAAGAATGCAGTCAATTAATAACCAAGGCATCTGATTGCCATAACTACAGTCAGCAAAGACTTGAAAATTACCCCAAGTAGGGTTGAACAAAATAGCCTCAAAATGACTACGATCAGGTTCATCAAAAAGGTAGGCATTGACGTTCCACGACGTTCACCAAGCTGCACCAGGGCTGACCAAAAAGTCTGACCCCAAGGGTGTCTCACTCTAAACTGAAATAAATGACATCTAACTAATCTAGTTACATCCCTACCTAGAAAAATGGCTGACACTGAGTGTGGTTGATTCACAAACTACATTAAAACTACTATACCACCAGAAACTAGAACAAAGAAGGGGTGTGACAAAAACTCACGAAATGGAGGAGCTCTCACTCAGCTCTCTATTCCACAACAAGGGTTGTACATAAACCTCTCTGGCTCTCTGGATCGGTATCCTCCTCATCAGGATTCCCATCTGGACTCCCCCAAAGACCAGGGTTCGATTTGTCCCTGTCGACATCTTCGTGGATATGCCTGGAAATTGCATTTTGGCTCCTTTCCCTCTCGTTCATCGTTCTGGAAGTTCCACCATCATGCTGGTTCCTGTAGAAACGTCACCCCCCATACCGGGATGGTATTAGCCCATGTTGACTGCTTCAACCATGGTGAATAAAAGTCCAATCACGTGGGTAGCGAAATAAGTTGCGTGATTATTCATCCTCTCACTTCCAAAATTATAATGTCCGTCGTGACTATTATAGGCTTCAATTATAAAATACGACACAGCCTTAATCTTGCAGATGTGGATTAGCATGTGAGCTAACACTATTTTATAATGCTGCACGTGCTAGTGACGCTACTTTTGTATCACGCAGCATCCGTGAATTATACGACGTTTCAAAGATGAAATTTCCACTTTGGCAATTTAAATATCTCATACAATTATAATCACACTTATTCAGGATAATTGTAACACTATTACCTGTATATTTCCACTAGGCATCTGCCCTCCACATACGCGTGGGTAATATGTGATGTCACAGCAATGTTGTGCAATACACTATACTTGCCAATAATTATTTTCCAAGCTTCTTATTTAATTCACTGGACTTCATCGACAGTGGATATTAGTATTTGCTTGCTCGATGGCACCTTATAATCACTTTTAACGCTAAACAGCGGATATTCTTCTACGTCTCGTAGGACAAATGTAATTCCATGCCTACACAAGGCGGATTCTCAAGACGCAGTGCTCCGGTACTGGGTGTCTCTAGAAAGTAGGTCGTCAAAACGAAAACGTTGAGCGACTACTTACGTTCCTTTTTGCGTATCTGCAAGGGTATTACCTTACCTAAAGTAAAAATAAACATTCTCCAAAATGTTTTAATAATGCAGCATGACGAAATGGAATATTCTGAGTCTCGTAGGAAAGATAAAAATAATTAATAAGACCTCAGATAATAATTGGCAGTTTACACCAAAGTCAAAAGTGCGATTCACCGCGACTTCAAAGTATCGCGTGATCTCTCAGCTTCACGTGGCTTCCTGGGTGTGTTCAAAAGTACAACATCCCATCATAAATGCTCTGTCATAAAAAAAATATCACATGAACCATAGCTCAGCGGGTTCATTACATACCACACAATACAGCAATTCCTTACATTAAATCATTTATTTTGCTTTCATTGTCCTAATCATTTTCTACATCAGACTGATTATCACTTCTTGTCGACCAATGAACAATGTTATTATAAAATCCCTGATACTCTGAAGGAATGTATTTGATGATTTTCTTACGGTTGAGAGGAACTTCTTCTTTGTATGCTTTGTCTGCAGGACCTGTCGGTATCTCTAGTCCGTTAAGAAGCCTGAAGGATCTGAAGTTTAGTCCATCAATTAACGCCGATGCACATATGTAGCCTGGTAGCTGTGCTTTATAGATGAAATAGCTTGCAAGTGAGAACTTCACTTTCATTTGGCTGTCCAAGGCAGTACAACTTTTCTTGAAATATGGCGGCCACCACTGCTTAAAATCAATATATCTTAATATTCCATGATTTTGGCTTGAAATGCATGAGGCTTCTTTCTACAATTCTCCATAATTTCAACATACTGTCCAGCTGAATACACCCTGTGTCGTCTCCGTAACACTCTTTTGATCACAGAAAAATCCCTGTCACATGGTAAGTAAGAGTGGCTTCGTACGGGAAAATATTGGTGAATTGTTTGTAACTTAACAATCATGCTGAGATACATCAAAATACGAACAACAGAGTTGTTCCTGTTTTGTCCAGGGCAGGAATCACTAAAGATGTGAAGTTTTTTGACCGTGTCAGGAAGTCTACATAAATAATCATACAAGAAGGTGCACACCTCATTTGGACCACGATTAGCTTGACCTTCATGGTAGCAATAAAACTGAGCTGTGTTATTCTTCAGGTTATGAATTCCAAATACAAAAAGCCAGAGTTTTCTTAAATAAAACATTTCTTGGTCAGGCAAACAAGGCAAAGGGACATTTTGCATGTAGTCAAAAACTATCCCTACTACATCATCTCTTTCTGCACACAGTTTAATGATTTATTCTTGATTTTTATAAAACTTCGAAGCCCTGCGCTTATGAATAAGCAACTCCGCAACTGTAACTCTTTTTGCCGTTTCGTTTAGAAAAGGAGATTTGATCTTGGCTCCGAGTTCTTCGCAGGTGGAACACACGTCAACTTGTGGCCGTCCAAATCTATACTGGAAGTCTTCTTTAAAGTATTTCAAATTCAATTCATATTAATATTCAGATTAGGGTTCTGTTCACAAAAAAGTGCATGCATTTTTTTCACATTTAGGTCTGCATCCAAGTAACGAACAATTTTCCCACTGTAATATGACTGATGAGTAGCAAAATACCTAATATGTTCATCTATCCTGGCAATAACGTCGTATTTTAGAATATTTCCTCTATTGAGGTGTCGTCCCCTATTATCATTTGGAGATGACCATTAACGAGTAGTGTTGTTAAGCGAACAATAACCTCGTCACCTATAGCTTGTAAACTTGAATAAGCTTTACGGCACACGGGAAACTTTTCAGACCTTTCATAACATAAAATTTAAATGTACCCTTTTTCACAAATCTTGGTTCCTCTTTTCTACTTCTTCTTCTTCTTCTTCTTGCTACTGGCGTACACCGGTTGGTTGGTTCTTAAGTTCAGGGGCTGCGACAACGTGGTCATGTAGCCCCGTGTACTTTGGGTGTGTGTAGAATCTGTCTGATAACCAGTGTTAATTGTGATGACTGTAATAGTGTGTGTTATTTTTTTTTAAATGTAAGTACAGACTGCAACTTAGAATTGTTGAAATAGTTCCTACTTTTGCCGCCAAGCGCCACCTTCAAAGACTACTAGGCCAAGTTCAGAACTTAGCTACTAGACGCCACCGCAATCGGCTCTTGGCAACGAACGTAGAAACCTAAGAGCGTTGTTTACATTATTAACCTATCCAATTTAGCTTCACACAGGTGTAATTAGTGGAAGGTTCTTTAATATGCCATAAATCTATGACATGGGACCGCCGGCTTTACTTCCCCTCCGAAGGAAGGCATACTGAGGGATTTTTAACGCTCTTAAAAAATCCGACGGCTTCGGCCGGGTTTGAACCCGCTATCTACTGGCATACACTATATCAGCCCCATAAGATACAAGTCTGTCTCTTTCTTAGTTTTGCCATCGTACACTGTAGAGATAGTAATCATTTGCTCCTCCTCGGTAATTCTGTCAAAACACTTCTTTCGGCAACTGCAAGAAACATACAAGAGAAATATATTAGGGAAATATAGGTTTCGGACCTACTGGCTTTGTAAGTTACTGGCAGTACCGGGAATCGAATCCAGATCGCCAGAACGTTACCCGGGACGGTCCTCATTGATAACTAGGGCTCGGATTTTTAGGTGTTAAAAATCGGGAAAATGTTTATTTTTTATGTAATAAAAATACCTAAAATATGTGACAAAATAGTAAAAATATTTAATTATAATTTGGTTTATTAATATGCAGTACTCACGAATTTAATTTAGTCTATGTCACACTAACTGCTGAAGCATTACAATACACAACGAGATACATATTCAGGTTGCCCATTACAAATGACCGACGATTATCGCGAAACACTTCTTCTGAAGGTGCAAAACTGTGGCTATATGTTTCTTGCCCTTGAGGTGTTGTGTAACATGAGATCGCTGTTCTACCTTGAATGCTTCCCCACATGGTCGGCAGAACTGAGTTCCTCTATCAGAAGTAAAATTATCTTTATATTCTGCAACAGACGATAACTTGTAGTTGGTTTTACTTTAGGCACCGTAGAACTGGCTTACACTTCACATGAACGCCATGTGAGTGACACTGGTTCCAGGTAGCTGGGGGAGGGGGAGGTCTAGCACGTGGTGCAATATGGCTATGGACAAGGAAATCCCCCAGCTTCCACAGTGAGTGGCACGGGGCGATAAGTTAAGAATAACACTGCTGCAAGCTGACATACGCTCTGCATGAAGATAAGATAGCTCACAGGTTCTTCTCCGTTGAAGTAACACAGAACAAAAATGCCATAAACTGAAAGATCTAGCATTCTGATTTTTAAAAAATGTAAATATTATGTCTTTTATTTGCTAATAAGTGAAAAACAGGAATTTGTGTATTTATAGAAAAAATGCTTAAAATATGTATTTACATAAAAAAATATTTATTTAACCTAAATCCGAGCCCTATTGATAACACTCTATGAAATATTATAGGCCTAGTCACATACATATGACTAAACAACATTATCACACATAAGGGTAACCAACACTTCCAAAATAACTGAGTTTTTTACACCACTGAGTCATAGATGCTGTTGAAGTAACGAAACTACACTGTACTTACCGACATTGAGGTCCAGTAGATTTTGGCAGTACAGCAACACCTTGCGAAGTAATGTATTGCTGGCCCAATGATTTGGCTCTCTTGCGTTTCTCTTTGCTTTAATCAGCAGTATTTCTAATGTCTTTTTTCTTGGTCGCATTTCATCGTCACTTACGCTCATTTTAATGGTATTCGTCACTATAGTGCCGCCATCGTTACTTCCGACTTGACAGTTCACCGGCTGGCGATACGGTGTTGCCAGTCCACTAACGCGAATCAGCTGACGTACATGATTATAGCCGTAAAGTTAACAAAACACTCGTAATGTGAACATACATGTTTACACACAACATCGTACTCGTGAATACGTACATAGTAGCAGAAATTACACGTATAGGCTATTGCGGTTAACAGAATATTTCTGATAATGAAGCAGAAAAAAATTGTAACACATACATTACTCACTATTACCGTCTCTCGTCCGGAGTCGAAGATGTTCAGAGTTCAAGAAAATGTATTATATACTGTACCCATGTGAGTAATTTCCATGGAAAACATGTTTCTGCCTCCAGCCAGCATCAGTCCTCAGGCGTGTACCGTCCACCCACTAAGCAGTTGCATATTTTTGATCTGAGACTAAAAGGTATCAACAGACTCTACAATGATAAAGCACAACTCTATTCTAAAGACTTTAATTCAGCTCTAAATCATGGCTTCAAACACATAAAAACACAATCCCAACAATATAACACAAACAAAGCAAAATTACTCCTACAATCCACTACTATTCACACTTTATCCTTGCAAATCCAGATGATTATTTATCCATTTACCCTGAGATTGACATCAAAATTCATTCTCAAGTGCGCTGATGCACATGTAAATTACACATAAACTGTACTTATATTCTTATGTCACTTGTTGTGACCTCTTTAATTTCACAAGCTTAATTGTTTACTCTCAACACATCTTAATTCACATTATGCGTACATTTGTGTTTTGTATCTCTTTTCCCACCAAAATGCTTTACCATGCATTAGCCAATTCATGGGTTGCACATCAAATTTACTTGCAACTCCACAATTCTATGTAATCATACCCCGTTCTGCAGTTTCCTTCTGCAGCCCCCCTTTTCTACAGTTCCACCGTATGCCGTTGTGATTTCAATTTCAATAACTCCGTTACCGCTGTGTCGGACGGTATATTATGCTACCCTTGCGAGGGCATAGCCTATGGCATCAAGTGCCGAGCTTCAGAGCTAAGTAGTACTGTCAGTATAAAAAATTGTAACTTCCAACAACTCAAAGTACTACGTTATAAGAACGATCCTTAATTAACAATGTGTTTCAAACCACACAAATTCATTATACAATACAACAATGACTCTTTTCATTACAACCAGGGTCTCAAAGTCTGTCCCTTCTAAATGTCAACCTTCAATGGTCGTTTAAAAATCTCCCCCTCGGAGCTACTTGTATACAATGGGACTGAGTCGAGCGGTCACAACACGTGCGCCGTCCCTTCCTGACTCCCTTCCGCTTTATCCTCCAAGCAGTAACAAGATTTTAAATACAATAGTGCAGTCTCAATGACCCACATATCCCATATGATTTCAACTAAATTGTATGCAAGACAGGTTATGGGCGTGTTTAAATATTTATTCCTAACCTTAGGATATTAATAACTGGCCTCAATAGGTCCATTACATTATATGAAGGAACGAGATTCATCAATCACTGGTCGAACTGGCTAGCCGGCATCTCATTAAATGCTACGGTCAGGCACATCCTGCCGCCAATTAAATTCGCTTCCCAGGAGCTGAATCATTTCAATAACAATTTCTCGGTCGACATCAGGTATCATGCAGAGGTTTCCATTGTTATCCTCTCATACACCACAGGATTCGAACCAGGAACATTTCATGGCAATCCACAGAGCTAGGGTCAATCACTAAAATACGCTCTGGCCATAATAAATATCTCTGTATGCGCTAGGCTATACGAGATTTCACACGTCGAATAGAATACCTGGCTTCCGTGACTATTGTGATATGATCTCGTCCTTTAATTAGTAAGATAAATCTACCAATTACTCTACAAGCTTATTCACAAGCTGCAAATTCAATTCTCTATTAAACTCTTCCATTCCCTAGATTCTTGCATATTTATTCCCATTATCACAATATACTCTGATATTAAATTGCTTTTCTTAGCCCTTCATGTATAATATTATTGCTTGGATAGATAAATATTCCAATTAGCATATATATTTTGCTTACAACCATTTTTCCCTGATGTGTATTCGTTGATTCATTTATTATTATTATTATTATTATTATTATTACTGACCTGAATTACAATAACCCGACACAACGTAACCATTTTACTAACCGAACATCCGTGTTCGTTACGTTAAGTTTTTATATAACTGAATTGCCATTTTACAATAGTGGTACCGATTTATCCACTCAATGATGTACAAAAACATCTCAAATTTACTAATATCAACACAACAATACTAATTTGAGGCTCTCCCTCCTAAAACTGACTCTTATTGGCATATTCTATAATTTTGAAATCACTCAACATACAGTGGACTATAACTGCTACAAAATCATTGTTTTTGGGTACTTACATCGGCTAGTCTGGTGGCTCCAACCACGCATTTCCTCCAGTAATGCCTGCCATTATTTGCAAAATTAGCAAGGCATTCTTACACTGATAACACACATTTTACATAACTTTTGCCTTACAAGACACACGGCACATTTCCTTTCCATATTGAAGCTGTTACCTCCTTTTTCACGCAACACTTTATAGCACTTGTTATTAATATTAATTTTATAGATATTTAACAGATCATCACTACAATCACACGCTCACTATTTACATTTCTTACTGGTTGACTTTTCCTGGCAAGATATCAGAAATGCAGACGTTGAAGATCTCCCCCTCGCTGCTATCATCATCCTGATTGAAAGTCTCGATTCCCTGCCTAAGGATTCCTATCGATTCCCCAAACTGTCTATCAATCTCTATCCTTCGATAAACTTCCTGAGATCGCATAAATATGCTTGCATATCGTCCTGAGCGTTAATTATATTGGTATTCTTTTGAAATCTCACCAATCGCATAATAAAGTTTATCTCTGCGCAGTCCAACATCCTATGATCCGTCTAACCAATAGTTTACATACTGCGCTCAACCATTGTACATTGTACTTGTACAAATTATCACTCTCAATTGTCCTACTTTGTATATCACACGGTACATTTCCTACGTGCACAATAACAATCGCTCGTAATGCCTACTATACAAGTATGGCACGACTGTCCTTAATAAATGGTATTAATAAATGTCTTACTGCACGGCCCTTCATGTTGAAGTCCGAGCATCCCTTCTCACCTTCGGTAACGCGCACTTCGCACTAGACTGCGGTTCAACTGATTACATTACTCGTTATTAATTCCTGACTTAATGCATGATTATATGTTGCTGGACTTAGAATGTTACAGTCCGCGCCTTTCTTCTCTGAGCGAGGGTGACGTGCTCTTCGCTCTCATGTATGGTTCGACTGCCCCGACTGACTCCCTCTGTCCTGGGTCCACCCCCTTATATTCGTTTGGAGAGAAAAAGTAGACCGAAAATTTCCCTGCAGTGTCATCTTTTCTCACAGTATGATTCTGGTCTTGAATTAATGTTTATATGGTTCCTTTTTCCTCGCTAGTCACAGATCTGTATGCGTGCTCGAGGATCGATCGGCCAATTAATTAATATTAATTGCCTTTGCCAGCTCGTGCCCACTCGGCGTCATCTAAAAATCCCCGAAACCACGGTTAGATCTCTCCGCTAACCTCCAATTACTGTGTCACTGCGCGTTCCATTAAATCTGCCTCGATTTCAATGTTTAATGGCTTCATAATTAGCCTCCCGGCTAAACATTCTCATAGGTGCAAACCTCATGTCACTGCGTTGCTCCGATCACGAGTAATCATTAAATTACGCTGGTATCTTCTCACTCCACCAGCTTCTCCATTCTGAAACGGAGAATAACTTGACAATAATTTAGCCCCCTGACCTGCTCCAGACGACATAAGTAGGTCACGTAGAGTGACAAGGCTCCAAGAAACTACGCCCCTTTTCCAGAGTCATTAGACAAACGTCAAGCGCTCCAACTTCTGTGCTCAAGTCCAGAATTGTATGCCTCATACAGCCCAATAATGCCGTATTCTACTAATATTCCCTGCATTATATTAATAGCTAATGTCAGCATTAGTTCATATCCCAGCAGTGATTTAATATGTATTTTCTCTAGGTTTTTTTTATAACTTAAACTCCCTCAAAAGATCTCGTGTTCGTTCCTTGCTGGAACCTCAATTCTGAGCTCAACCATCTCTGAGATCCACGTTCGACACCAGTCAGCCTAACCCCGTTGGGTTCAATACCTATAAAGAGAACACACCACTCATTTCGGAGTAACTATTGCCGTCTGACCCCACTCAATGAGTTCATTCTTTCTTGCTTCAATTGTTGGAGCTTTGTCGTGAATGACATTATGATACGGGGCATTATCCATAACAATTGTGCTCGCACATTACTAATCATTTCCCGGGTTAGACTCCTTAGTGGAGTCCCTTGTCCTAAGGCCTTTCCTCTCTTGGCGCGTGGCTTCCTCGTGCTTGACCCCGGCATGACACTATCACACACGTGCATGGCTGAAATAACACAAACACTCACCTAAACCTAACCTACAACAACACGTAATTATACTACACTATGTCCAACGACGCCGGCCCCGTGGTGTTGGGGTAGCGCGCCTGCCTCTCACCCGGAGGCCCCGGGTTCGATCCCCGGCTCCGTCAGGGATTTTAAAACTGACGTGAGAGTTGGAACGTGGTGCACTCAGCCTCGTGAGGACAATTGAGTAGCTGTCTGACAGTGAGACAGCACCCCGATCACGAATACCAATATTAACGGCCGAGGGGACCCGACGCGCTGATCACTCGTCACCCCAATATCTGCAGGCCAAATGGCTGGGCAGCGGTCGCTTGGTCGGCCTTAGCCCGTCATGGGCTGGATGGTGCCAGGGGTTGTTTATGTCCAACGACAAACAAATACTAAGCTATAATAAAAACAGACTAGATTAATATCAAAAAGAACAAGAAGTTCCGTGAAAAAAACTAGTCTACTTTTCTTAAAATTTAAGATTCATGCCAATGATTAATCTACTGTATATGGATCTATCTAGAATAATGACGAAATTAAGTTGGTAATATCAAAATTTCTAATAAGTTCGAAATACTGTATACCTGGCATAATGTAGCCTAATAGAGAACTACAGTTGGCAGTCCTGGTGACTGAATATATTCTTAGTTCCATCTCTTAAGGTACAGATTACAAAATTTGGTTGAAGTCCAATGGATAGCATGGGCGTTACATAGAGTTAAACATTGGATCTAACAGCGAGCGTAAAATCATGTTGGCAACAATGACATACATGTATTGGTCAGAAATAGTCTGATATAATATGATCTATTGTTGTGTCAATTTTGAATGAAATCCATTAGTTGGTATAGAAGTTACATGCATTTTAAAATTGGACCTATCAGAAGGCTTAGAATCATGTTGGCAGCACTGACGTATATTAGTTACTCCAAATTAATCTAGAATGCCAGGTACTATACGTGTGCAAAGTTTAGAGCTATTGGCTTGCATACTTTCTGATATATTGATAAAAGGGTAACAATAAAAAAGGCAGTATTTATTAACAGTTGGCAGCCCTGGTTACTCTTAAGAATCGGCATAGACATATCTGTTATGGTACACATAGCACACACGAAATTAGGTTGAAATCCAAATGATAGTATAGAAGTTACATGTATTTAAATTTGGACCTCTCAGCAGGCTTAGAATCATGTTGGTAGCACTGGCGTATATAAGTTACTCCAAATTAATATAGAATGTCGGGTACTATACGTGTGCATAGTTTAAAGCTGTCGGCTTGCACACTTTCTGATATATTGGTATTTGGATAAAATAATTTGAGAGCATTTATACACAGTTGGCAGCCCTAGTGGATCTTAAGAATACGTTCATTCATATCTGATTATATACACATAGCACATACGAAATTTGGTTGAAATCCAGTTGATAGTATACAAGTTATATGCATTTAAAATTTGGACCTATCAGCAGGCTTATAATCATTTTGGCAACACTGGGATGTATGGCCTCCTGGAAATTAAACTGCAATATTATTATCTATATGTGTGCCAATTTTGAAATAGCTCCCATTCATACCTTAGAAGATATCTGACATGGAGCTCAAATTTCAATTGCGATTTCTCAGCAGTTGGTAGCACTGACGTCATTTTCCAATATGACCGTGAGATATTCAGGTATAGATCTTTACTCCTACCAAATTTTGTTACGATTGCTGCAGCCGTTTAGGAGTCGATAGGGGACACACACACACACACAGCCAGCCAGCCAGACAGACAGACAGACATACACAAATTTGCCCGATCTCATAAGTCTACTTTTTCCTCATATTTGCAAAATGTGAAAAGTAGGCTAAAAATATACGAGAATTACGAGATTACACAAAGACCGCCAATGAAACTAACCAAGCACAATGCAAACAGCTGACAACAACATGTGTGAACGCAAGATGTTTATTTATTTATTTATGTTGTGAACATTACAGGAAGCCCCAATTACATTGCTCACTACTAGAATCATATAATATACAACAATATATAAATAGAAAAACAAAAGGTACATAAAGAGAAGATATAGATAGAGAAACACGTTATAAATAACAATAAGAAGAAAAGGAAGGTTAGGTATGAGAAGGAAATGGGCTGAATACAGTACAATATATTACAATACATCTTGCAGTTTATCACAGGACTCTGCAAACTGGTTTTCTGACATACTGAAAATATCTAAGTCAAGATGAACTTTATTATAGTGGGATAACATTCTGTTAATCGGCGAGTTTTTATGGCTGTCTGTGTGAACTCTCGGAATAAAGAAAATGTTCCGGAATCTACTAGGTTTCACAGACGGTACATATAACGTAATTCTCTCTCGAATTTTAGCGTCGTCAATTTTATTGTTTACTATTTTATAGAGAAAAAGCAGGCCCAGGCAATTTCGCCTGTGAGATAGTTTTCTGACATTGAAGGACTGTAATATAAATGTGTACGATTCGTAAAAGGGATAATCTTTTGTAATATACATATTTTAAGAATTTCTTTTGGATGTTCTCTATAAGCTTATTATGTTTCAATGTGTATGGATTCCATATAACTGAAGCATATTCTAGTTGTGATCTGATGAAGGCATTAAAGAGCAATATTAAAATCCCATAGGAGAAATTAAATGAATTTCTTATTACAAATCCCATACATTTATGTGCTTTAGAGACAATTTTCTCTATATGTCTTTGAAAATTCAGATCATTGGTAAATACAATTCCCAGATCTTGAACTTCATGGATTTTTAGTAAGCATTCCCCGTCAATGTCATAGTGAAACTTTATGTAATTTTTTCGCCTAGTAAAATTAATTTGCTTGCATTTACTGATGTTAAATAGCAGTTTATTTTCTTTCGTCCATATGTTTAGTTCATTTAAATCATTTTGAAGTTTGATACAATCGTAAGGGTCACGTATTGATTTATATAATTTTATATCGTCTGCGAATAATAAAATTTCTGAGTGTTGAAGTTTATCAGAGATGTCGTCTAAAAATAATAAGAATAGTAATGGTCCTAAGTTAGATCCCTGAGGAACTCCTGAGTTGGTGGGAAATGTTTCGGGTAGTTGCGTTTTAAATTTCACAACTTGTGTTCTGTTCTTCAGGTATGAAATCAGCAGACGAAACAGTGGTTCAGAAAAATTATACGTTGATAGTTTAGTGATGAGTACGTCATGATCCACTTGGTCAAATGCCTTTTGAAAGTCGGTATATATAACATCTACTTGGCCTTTGTGATCTAGCTCCGTGGATACAAATTGCGTAAATTAATAAGGTTAGTCACGGTTGACCTGTTTGGTATAAATCCATGCTGATTTGGGGAAATGATCACTTTAACATGTTGAAAAATATGACTATACAAAATACTCTCAAATATCTTAGCCGGAGATGACGATACAGCTACAGGTCTGTAATTCTTAATCTGAACTGAGTTTCCAGATTTTAGAGTTGGTGTTACTTTTGTATGTTTCCATTTATCTGGAAATGTGCTGGTCTTCAGTATGAGATTGTATATTATAGTCAGTGATTTAGTAATATATTCCTTACAGCTTTAAAGAGGTATGGTGGTAACCCATCAGACCCCGCTGACTTTTTTGGTTTTAGTTTGTTAATGGCGAATTCAACCATATCCTCGGTGACTTCAGATATAACCAAATAATTTTGAAAATAATGTTGCTTTACGTTATTGCTGTTTGTGTTCAAATTATAGTTGGGAATAGTTTGCGAATATACTGATTTGGAATAGTCAGCGAAACAATTGGCAATTTCCAGTGATTTACAATACTCTTTACCTTCATATTCCATCGCCAATCCTGATCCTTTACGCTCCTTTCTATTCTTTATAAAGTTCCAGAAGCCGTTGCTATCCTTTTCCATGTTCCGCTCAGTAAGAGCTACATAGTCATCATATGCTTTTTTATGTCTATTTTAGTTTTAGATCTAAGTTGAGTATAATTATTTAAGTAATATACGGATAAATTTTTCTTTTTTGTATATTTTTCCTTTAGCTTTAAATTTGATATTATAGACTGAGTGAACCAAACAGGATATGTGCGCTTGTAATGTTTAGTCTTTGGAACGCACTGGCCAATTGTAGAGTATATTTTGTCATAAAAGATATCAACAGCTTCGTTTACATTTTTACAATTATTATTCATGTTATCCCAATTGCATTTTTTTCAATAATTCATACAATTTTAAGAAGTCTGCCCTGAGGAAGTTATATTCATAGGTTGAACTTTCATGTGATCTGGTTATTTTCCCCTGTTTGTATATAATTTGCAATGCTGTATGATTTTCATCAAATCGGACTAAGGGGTTGTTTTCTTCCTGGATAAGTTACTGGTCAATGTTACTGATTATTAAATCAAGAGTTATCCCGTTAACATTCTTAATATCGTTAAACAGCCTGGCATTCAGAGGGTGCAAACAATTCTGTAACTCTTTGGATTTGTTTGAACCCTTCAATAGATTGTAAGATTTATCAGTTACTTCCGGTAAATTAAAGTCACCAATGATACAAATATCGTAATCTTTAAATAACTGCATATTTTCTTCTATTTTCTCATAAAATGATTTGTATGCTTCTATATTGGAATTCGGCGGAAAGTATGGAACGCATATATAACATTCCCTATTGTTGAATGAAATTTAATCCATAATGATTCGGTATCCGATTCTAACATTGGCATTCTCTTCGAATGTATTGTACTTTTAACACTTACTAGCAGAAATACCCGTTCTTCGAACGGTGTTATATATTAACACCAGACATTATCAATTGAGCTACTGTTGCAATGGTTAGCGGTTTGTCATTCCTTCATAAGTTTATCAGAACGAAGTTAGTTTTCTGGGAATATCACACACACTGTTAATTTAAGGGCCATAAAATGTGATTTTCGGAGACCCCTTATAGACTCGCGAATTTTGTGTCCCACAATGAGAAGCGCAACATATGCTTTGATCGTCCTTCTAGGATAATTTTTATATTTCGCCTATTTTAGCATGTATTTTGAGAAGTTTTTCCCTATATCCATCCTTCTACTGTGTGAAAAGTACGGTGAAGAGTTTTATAAATGACTAGCTGAAGTACCCGTGCTTCGCTACGCGTCATAAATTAATTAAAATGTGGAGGTGACAGTTAAAACAGGGAATAGGCGAGATGCTGCGCAGAGGGAGATTAAGGATGGAACATTTTGTCCAATTACACCGCTCAACGTTGACCGTGTTTTATAGCACAAATTTAGGTTTAACTCGCTAACCGTTGGAGATACCTTTCGGATAGAAAATGTAATTTTAAACCTCGTATATGCCATCAAAAGTTTGCTATTTCTTAGCGTTTTCTTTTTATTTGAAATGGAAATATGAAAGTTTGAAACCAAAGGGTGTAGTGTCGTCACTAAAATGGTCGCCATCTTTAAATAGTGCAAAGTATTGAAATCAAAAGTAACCTATATGTTAACCAGGTAAATCAGCTACTTCCATGTAAAATTCATGTAAATCGGACCAGTGGTACTTGCGTGATTGAGTAATACACAGACACACACTATCTCATTTTTAGCCTCGCTTCGCTCGCGTCATAGTCGTGTCATATTGTTATTCAATGAAATGCAGGTTTAACCCCGTTAACACCCCTTTAGAACCTGAATATCCAAAAATCAAAATTCTTCTTACTTTAGTAGTGATGGTTGGTCGATGAGAGTGAACATCCGAAAATCCTTCCTTAGTGGACGTTTTTCTTCCAGAATTTCACCCCTCCCCATAGGCCCCTTAAATTGGATTTATGAAAAAAAGGCGAACACCTATTTATTTTATTTATTTATTTATTTTTAAGCTGATTTATTTCCTCCGAGTTTCAAACTCCTCGCCTATGTCGTTTAAGAGAAACACGCTCCGTTAGGAATCTTTTAACCCCTACTTGTCATCCCTTTCACCTCATAATATACACTACATCGAAAAACCATTAGACATGTGTCAGCTTATTTTTAATGATTAGTATATATGCCAAGTATCACATCCCCAAATGAAACCACTCGTGAGATATTGTTATTTAATGAAATGCTCGTTTACCCCCTTAACACCTCTTTGGAACCTGAATAATCAAAACACTTTCCTTAGTGGACGTTTTCGACATACAACGAACATTTCCCCAAAATTTCATGTTTCTAACTTCAATAATTTTGGCTGAGCGATGATGAGTGAGTGAGTCAGTCAGGACATTTTCTTTCATTTATTTTTGATAATTTCACCCCTCCCCATGAACCCCTTAAATTGGATTTATGAAACAAACGGTCGAACACCTATTTACTTATTTAAAGCTGTTTTCCCCCTGAGTTTGATGAGTGAGTAAGTGTCAATCAGTTTGGACACTTTCTTTCCTGTTCTTTTCCCCAGAATTTTGACCCTCTCCAAGGGCCCCTTAAATTGGATTTATGAAAAATCGGTCGAACACCTATTTACTTGTATTTTAAGCTGTTTTTTCCGCCGAATTTCAAACTTCTCGCCTATGACATTTCAGAGATACACGCTCCGTTAAGAATCCCTCAACCCCCAATATTCACCCCTTTCACCTCATAATATACACCACATCGATAAACCCTTAGACATATGTCTGAATATTTTTAATGATTAGTTTATATACCGAATATCACATCCCCAAAGAAACAACTCATGAGATATCGTTATTCAATGAAATGCACGTTTACCCCCTTAACACCTCTTTAAAACCCGAAGAAACAAAAAGAATTCCTTAGTTGAAGTTTTCGACATACAGCGAACATATTCCCAAAATTTCATGTTTCCAACTTTAATAGTTTGTGCTGGGCGTGATGAGTGAGTGAGTCAGACAGGACATTTTCTTTCAATTATTTTTACCAGAATTTCACCCCTCCCCATGGGCCCCTTAAATTGGATTGATGAAAAAGCGCTTGAACACCTATTAACTTACTTTTAAGGTGTCTTTTTCCTCTGAGTTTGATGAGTGAGTGGGTTAGTCAGTCAGTTAGGTCACTTTCCCTCCTTTTTTCCCCAGAATTTCACCCCACCCCATTGGCCCCTTAAATTAATTTATGAAAAAACGGTTGAACACCGATTTACTGACTCTTTAAGCTGATTTTTTCGCTGAGTTTCAAATTTCTCGCCTATGTCGTTTAAGAGATAGGCCTACACGCTCCGATAGGAATCCTTCAACCCCCACTTTTCACCCCTTTCACCTCATAATAATACACCACATCGAAAAACCCTTAGACACATGTCTGCTCATTTTTAATGATTAGTTTATATGCCGAGTATCACATCCACAAATGAAACCACTCGTGAGATATTGTTATTCAATGAAATGCCGGTTTAACCCCCTTAAGACCCCTTTAGAACCTGAATATCCAAAAAAACTCCCTTAGTGTACGGTTTTGACATACAACGAACATATCCCCGAAATGCCATGTTTCCAACTTCAATATTTTGGCTGGGCCATGATGAGTGAGTGAATGAGTCAGGACATTTTCTTTCAATTTTTTTTTCTTCAGAATTTCACCCCTCCCGATGAACCCCTTCAATTTGATTGAAAAAAGAAAGCTATTTACTTATTTTAAAGCAGTTTTTCCCCCTGAGTTTGATGGGTGAGTCAGTCAGTCAATCAGTTAGGACACTTTCTTTCCTGTTTCCCCCAGAATTTCACCCCTCCCCATGGACCCCTTAAACTGGATTTATGAAAATCGGTCAAACACATATTTACTTACTTTTTTATGCTGATTTTTTCCGCTGAGTTTCAAACTCCTCGCCTATGTCGTTTAAGAGATACACGCTCCGTTAGGAATCTTTCAATCCCCACTTTTCACCCCTTTCACCTCATAAACACATCGAAAAACCCTCAGACATGTGTCTTGTTACTTTTCAATGATGAGTTTATATGCCGTGTATCACATCCCCCAATGAAACCAATCGGGAGATATTGTTATTCAATGAAATGCAGGTTAAAACCCTTAAGACCCCTTTAGAACCTGAATATCCGAAAATCCTCCCTTAGTAGACGGTCTTGACATACAATGAACATATCCCCTAACTGTCATGTTTCTAACTTCAATAATTTTGGCTGGGCGATGATGAGTAAGTGAGTGAGTCAGGACATTTTCTTTCAATTTTCTTTTTTCAGAGTTTCACCCCTCCCCATGAACCCCTTAAATTTGATTTATGAAAAAAAAACCTGTCGAACAGCTATTTACATACTTTAAAGCAGTTTTCCCCCTGAGTTTGAGGAGTGAGTCAGTCAGTCAATCAGTTAGGACACTTTCTTTCCTGTCCCCCCCCCCCAGAATTTCATATCTCCCCATGGGCCCCTTAAATTGGATTTATTGAAAAAACGGTCAAACACATATTTACTTATTTTTTATGTTGATTTTTTCCGCTCAGTTTCAAACTCCTCGCCTATGTCGTTTAAGAGATACACGCTCCGTTAGTAATCTTTTAATCCCCACTTTTCACCCCTATCACCACATAATATACACCACATCGAAAAACCCTCAGACACATGTCTCCTTATTAGCCTACTTTCGATTTTTGCAAAAAATGAAAGTAGACTTATGAGATCAACACAGGGCGAAAAAAGTGTGTCTGTCTGTGTGTGCGTATGTGTGTGTGTGTGTATGTATGTGTGTGTGTGAGTCTGTGTTTGTGTCTGTGTGTGAGTGTGTGTACTCTGAATGTCGGTCCCCCCCTATCAATTCGAACACGGTGAATGCGAATTGAACGAAATTTGGTACAAAGGTAGCACTAGCAAAGGACACCTCAGTGTCATGTTTTATGTCGCCGCCATCTTGACTGAAACGTAATGGCGGCCACACAAATGTTCAAAGCTTAAATCAAATTACGACTAACCTAATCATCCGATCTCTACCAAATTTTGTAACTACATACCTTTATGGAGGGAGCATCCTTTGACCAATCTAATAGGTCATCAGCGTAATAGTTTGCGGATGGCGGCCATCTTTGTGTGAATATCGATTCCCCCTATTAATTCGAACACGGTGCAACCGAATGGAACGAAATTTGGTACAGAGGTAGTACTAACGAAAGGCACCTCAGTGTCATGTTTTATATCGCCGCCATCTTGACGGAAACGTAATGGCGGCCACACAAATGTTCAAAAATTAAATCAAATTACGATTAACCTTATCATCCGATCTCTACCAAATTTTTCAACAACATACCTTTTCGTAGGGAGCATCCTTTGGCCAAACTAATAGGTCATCAGCGTAATAATTTTGCGGATGGCGGCCATATTTGTGTGAAAATCAATTCCCCCTATTAATTCAAACACGGTGAAACCGAATGAAACGGAATTTGGTACAGAGGTAGCACTAGCAAAGGGCATCTCAGTGTCATGTTTTATATTGCCGCCATGTTGACAGAAACGTAATGGTGGCCACACAAATGTTCAAAGCTTAAGTTAAATTACGACTAACATAACCATCCGATCTCTACCAAACGTTGCAACAACATACCTTTATGGAGGGCGCATCCTTTGACCAATCTAATAGGTCATTAGCCTAATAGTTTTCGGATGGCGGCCATCTTTATGTCAAAATTGATTCCCCTTATTAATTCGAACACGGTGGAACCGAATGAACGAAATTTGGTACAGAGGTAGCACTAGCAAAGGGCACCTGAGTGTCATGTTTTATACCACCGCTATCTTAACAGAAACGTAATCGTGGCCACCCAAATGTTAAAAGCTAAAATGTAATTACGACCAACCTAATAATCTAGTCTCTACCAAATTTTGCAACACCATATCTTTATGTGGGAAACATATTCTGACCAAACTGAAAGAACATCAGCCCAATAGTTTGCAGATGGTGGCCAAGTATGTGTGCAAATCGATTCCCCCTATCAATTCAAACACGGTGAAACCGAATTGAACGAAATTTGGTACAGAGGTAGCACTAGCAAAGGGCACCTCATATTCATGATTATTATCCCTATAGCACGTTGTATTTCAACAAGCTACTACAACCAACATTCAATTATACTCCTTGAAAAGGACAAAGAGTTATAACAATACCCATGCATTTAGGAGAAAGTAGGCTACATGTTCTTTACTGAACATCTTGTTTTTAATGATGAGTTTATATGCCGAGTATCACATCCCCCAATGAAACCAATCGGGAGATATTGCTAATCAATGAAATGCAGGTCTACCCCCTTAACACCCCTTTAGAACCTGAATATCCAAAAATCCTCTCTTAGTGGGCATTTGCGGCCCTTGAGGAAGTTGCATACCAGATTTCATTCCAATCCGTTCGGTGGTTTCTGAGATTTCGTGATGAATAAATGAATGAATGAGTGAGTGAGTGAGTGGTATTTGACAAATATTTAGTAGAAAGAAGATAGTGTCAAGTCTTTGTTATGCTAAACTCGGTTGACAGTGCTGTGTGAGTAGTTGGGTAACTAACGGGATTTCAAGTAAAGATCCTCATTTTCTATACCGGTAGTGCAGAGCGCAATTGGCATCCAGACGGCCGTGTCTCGACTTTAGCTATGTTGCCACGGAAACTATCTGCCTTGCCATTCCTTCATGAGTATATTTTATGATTTGATTAGCCTGTGCTTGAGTGCAAAAGGGCCGAAATCAGAAGAATGAGAAAGACTATCGAAAATGCATGTAGCCAGTGGTTCCTTCTGGGTCCTAAACTATGTGTATGCAAAATATGGTTGAGATTGGTGGAACGGAGTAGATTTCTATATGGAACCAACCCACATACATACATACATACATACATAATTATATACATACATACAGACTTTCACTTTTATATATTAGATTGGTGTATTGGCTCTCATGGATACCATACCTAATTTTACGATGCACCGAGCATCCGAACACGATTTATAGGCGTACATAAAGATACACAGAAAGACAGACAGACAATTCTATTGTCTATAACATATCACCCAGATATCCAAATATGGGTATATCTACCATACAGTATCAAACAAAATCATCCTTACGATGAACCCGTATGTCGACAAAAAAAAAAAAAGATTAGTTAAAATGTGCTCTCAAACTAAATTCACCTAACGTGTACTTCCTGACGTGAAATAGATATGAAAGCCTTGTAGACGAAACGCAATACACCTCACATAAAAAATGGCCCTCTACGTTGTGTTAGGTCCCCTTACACAGGAAGACCTCTTTCATAAGTTATAACGGCTTGTGGTGCATGAAAATTCAGGTTCTTTAGCCTCAAATGGCCCAAATTCCTAAAAGCCGGAAAAAATTCTGATTCAATTCAGGAATTTTTGAAAATAATGTTGCTGTTTGTAGATATAATAGACTTTCTGTACTATATGTCGCACGTGAAATTGCATGAAAAAATTCTAGGTTACCCCTTGACCCCCTTAATTGCATTGACGAATTATACAGTCTACGTTGGTTCCGTGATAACCTTATAGCCATTTGCAAACTTTCACAGAAATGTAATAAATGGAGTAGCCTAATAATAATATCGTATGGCCTCGGGTACCGGGTGCAAGCTTCGTAATTTGACACCCAGAGGGTAGCTTGAATGTCGAAATTTCGTTGTTCCTTGAATCACAATTAAAGTCAAGGAGGGTAGATATCTAAGCTCCTTCAACACTATAGCACTTTCTAGTAGAGAAATGAGGAACTTTGTGTTGGCGGAAACTGCTGAGATTAATTTTGCCATTATGAACACGGCCTACTGATTTCAAATGGGTTCTTTGACATGCCAACATCGTATGACATGCGAGTCGTATTTTTGCCGCCTTTCAAAAATCACTTACCACGGCCAGGAGTGAACCTGCAATCATGGGGTTAGTAGATCGACACGCTATCCACTCACCCACAGTGGCAAGGTATAAATGGAGTGACATTGCTTCTTACAGAAATAGATGGAAAGTTGGATGCCACCCTTTGAGATAATGTTATCATGGTTACCGATTTCCATTCCTTCATTAGGTTGTTAAATTAAATTAGTTTTCTGGGAATATTTCAGATACTGTTGGTTTTAGAGCCTTATAATAAACGTTTTCGAGGCCCCCAAGTTTCGTTTCTGGCACCTAGGGACTTTGTCTCCTCGTTGTACGCCATAATATGATACTAATAATAATAATATAATATAGGGATAGGAATATAATAGACCTGCCGTACCACACCCGCAGGTGTAAATCGCGTGAAAAAATTCTAGTGTATCCCTTGACCCCCTTAAGCGCATTATACGTATTGATGAATTTTACAGCTTAATTTCTTTCCGTGATAACCTTCTAGCCGTTTGCAAACTTTCACATCAATGTAATTAATGGAATTGCATTGCGTCTTACAGCAATAGATGGACCTCTGAGAATCTGTTGCCATGGTTACCGGCTTGAATTCGTCCATTAGTTTCTTAAATGAAATTAGTTTTCTGGGAATATCTCAAAAACGGTTGGTTTTAGGGTCTTAAAATTGCCGAGTTTTGTCTCTCACATTGAGGGGCTGAAAATGATCTTTGTCTCGTCCTTCTACTCCTATTTCAGTATGTATTTTAAGGGGGTAGGCCCTCTTTTATGAGAGGTACGGAGAAGGGTTACATCAATGATTAGTGCCGTGCCTCTGATGGATATCTGTACCAAATTTTACGGTGATACACCCAGCCGTTCTCGAGTTATAAGGGAACAAAGTTGTCCACAGACAAACAGACAGACAGACCAAAAAATTATTTTCACGCGCATCCATAATAAAACAGTCTGAAACACGTAAATAACTCAAATTTCCGTAGAAATTGCGAAAAAAAAACATACAAACTTTAATTTTTATGTTTGTGGAGATATACTGCACCGCTCGCTGTTGGCCGTGTTTTATTGCACAAATTTAGGTTTTATTCGCTAACCGTTGGAGATACACGAAAAGTAATACGGACCTTTTTGATAGCAAATTAAATGGTAAATCTTGTGTATGCATCAAAAGTTTGATATTTCTTAGCGTTCTCTTTTTATTTGAAATGGAAATATGAAATTTTGAAACCAAAGGGTGTAGTGACGTCACATATGTGGGTTTTACATGCTAACCGTTAGAGATACACGAAAAGTGATACGGACCCTTCGGATAGGAAATTAAATTTTAAAGCTCGTATGTGGCATCAAAAGTTTGCTATTTCTTAGCGTTCTCTTTTTATTTGATATGGAAATATGAAATTTTGAAACTAAAGGGTGTAGTGACGTCACTAAAATGGTCGCCATTTTTTAATAGTGCAAAATATCGAAATTAAAAGTATCCTATATGTAAACATGGTAAATCAGCTACATCCATGCAAAATGTCATTTAAATCGGACCAGTGGTTCTTGCGTCATTGAGTAACACACAGACAGACAGACAGACAGACACCATCTCATTTTTAGCCTACTTTCGATTTTTGCAAAAAATGAAAGTAGACTTATGAGATCAACACAGGGCGAAAAAAGTGTGTCTGTCTGTGTGTGTGTATGTGTGTGTGTGAGTCTGTGTGTGTGTATGTCTGTGTGTGTGTGTGTGTGTGTGTGAGTGTGTGTACTCTGAATGTCTGTCCCCCCCTATCAATTCGAACTCGGTGAATGCGAATTGAACGAAATTTGGTACAAAGGTAGCACTAGCAAAGGACACCTCAGTGTCGCCGCCATCTTGACGGAAACGTAATGGCGGCCTCACAAATGTTCAAAGCTTAAATCAAATTACGACTAACCTAATCATCCGATCTCTACCAAATTTTGCAACAACATACCTATATGGGGGAAGCATCCTTTGACCAAACCAATAGGTCATCAGCGTAATAGTTTGCGGATGGCGTCCATCTTTGTGTGAAAATCGATTCCCCCTATTAATTCGAACACGGTGCAACCGAATGGAACGAAATTTGGTACAGAGGTAGTACTAACAAAAGGCACCTCAGTGTCATGTTTTATATCGCCGCCATCTTGACGGAAACGTAATGGCGGCCACACAAATGTTCAAAGCTTAAATCAAATTACGACTAACTTAATCATCCGATCTCTACCAAATTTTGCAACAACTTACCTCTATGGAGGGACCATCCTTTGACCAAACTAATAGGTCATCAGCGTAATAGTTTGCGGATGGCGGCCATCTTTGTGTGAAAATCGATTCCCGCTATTAATTCGAACACGGTGCAACCGAATGGAACGAAATTTGGTACAGAGGTAGTATTAACAAAAGGCACCTCAGTGTCATGTTTTATATCGCCGCCATCTTGACGGAAACGTAATGGCGGCCACACAAATGTTCAAAGCTTAAATCAAATTACGATTAACCTAATCATCCCATCTCTACCAAATTTTGCAACAACATACTCTTATAGAGGAACCATCCTTTGACCAAATGAATAGGTCATTAGCCTAATAGTTTGCGGATGGCGGCCATCTTTGTGTGAAAATCTATTCCCCTATTAATTCAAACACGGTGAAACCGAATGAAACGAAATTTGGTACAGAGGTAGCACTAGCAAAGGGCACCTCAGTGTCATGTTTTATATCGCCGCCATCTTGACTGAAACGTAATGGCGGCCACACGAATGTTCAAAGCTTACATCAAATTACGATTAACCTAATCATCCGATCTCTACCAAATTTTGCAACTACATACCTTTATGGAGGGAGCATCCTTTGACCAATCTAATAGGTCATTCGCCTAATAGTTTGCGGATAGCGGCCATCTTTATGTCAAAATTGATTCCCCCTATTAATTCGAACACGGTGGAACCGAATGGAACGAAATTTGGTACAGAGGTAGCACTAGGAAAGGGCACCTCAGTGCCATGTTTTATATCGCCGCCATCTTGATGGAAACGTAATGGCGGCCAAACAAATGATTAAAGCTTAAATCAAATTACGACTAACATAACCATCCGATCTCTACCAAACTTTGCAACAACATACCTTTATGGAGGGAGCATCCTTTGACCAATCGAATAGGTCATTAGCCTAATAGTTTGCGGATGGCGGCCATCTTTATGTCAAAATTGATTCCCCCTATTAATTCGAACACGGTGGAACCGAATGAACGAAATTTGGTACAGAGGTAGCACTAGCAAAGGGCATCTCAGTGTCATGTTTTATATCACCGCTATCTTGACGGAAACGTAATCGCGGCCACCCAAATGTTAAAAGCTAAAATGTAATTACGACTAACCTAATAATCTAGTCTCTACCAAATTTTGCAACACCATATCTTTATGTGGGAAACATATTCTGACCAAACTGCAAGAACATCAGCCCAATAGTTTGCAGATGGTGGTTAAGTATGTGTGCAAATCGATTCCCCCTATCAATTCAAACACGGTGAAACCGAATTGAACGAAATTTGGTACAGAGGTAGCACTAGCAAAGGGCACCTCATATTCATGTTTAATATCCCTATAGCACGTTGTATTTCAACAAGCGACTACAACCAACATTCAATGATACTCCTTGAAAAGACAAAGAGTTATAACAATACCCATGCATTTAGGAGAAAGTAGGCTATATGTTCTCTACTGAACATCTTGTTATATATTAGTATGATTAAAATTCCACCACCATCATGGTCAACTCTCAACAGGATTCGTACGGGTCACGGCAACTGTGCAGACTTCCACTACAAATGGAAAATAATGTCTTCACCTAACTGTGATTGTGGTGCCCCCAATCAGACCATCCAGCATATCATCACCGAATGTCCTAAACGAAAGTACAGTGGCAACGTGACTGATTTCGCTCATGGATCTTCAGAGACAATTAACTAAATAAACGATTTAGACATGAACATATAGTTTGTCTTCATAAACTAATTATCTGTTATGTGCATATTGTACCTGTAAAGCCATACGCTAAATAAATAAATCCACCACCATCTTCCTTGGAACTTAAAGAAAAATCTCGATCTTCAGGCAACATCGTCAGCGAAACTCGATTTACCTCGATATATCAATTTGAATGGCTGGCTGTGATTGGTTGGTTAGAGTGTAGTTGTGACGTAGAACTGAAACTTCAAGTCGGAAGTAAGGATGGCCCTAGTATATAATCTTTTCAAACTCGCTCTTTATTACCAGCAATCGCAAATGGCAGTGAATAACACTGATCCAACAGAAGAACACTAGCTCCTCGAACGACTGCGCTGCGTGCAATTCGCGTATGGTGGCGCTGTCCACGGCAGTTAGTGGTACGAAGACGGAAGTCCGGACCATCTTCCCTTTTCCACTCACCGGAAACTACGATGGCCTGCTGTTCCCAGGGTTTTACTTGGACATTCATCCTTCTTCTACCAATTGACGCGTCGATGTATCGCGAGCAAATTGTATATCTCAGACCAATATTACAAGAAAGAGGCATTTTGTTTTCCAATCACCAATTCATTTCATTGGATTCTTAATGTCAATTTTTTTCAAATATATTAGAGTGGGTCCCTGTATGGTTTAGATTCACAATTTGACCCGGTAGGTGGAATGAACACAATTTTAGAACTACAATTTACACACAATTTTAGAACTACAATATACAGTCAAAAACATTCGTCATGGAAACCGCTAGCCTTAGTGAAAGCTGATATCTTTGGACTGTTTGTCTCTGCACGATAGAGCCACCTGGTTGCAACCTGTGCAACTACTGCCATTCACATACCATGCGTTCATATACCATACGTCCGATTACGATGAACCTTGGGTGAGATGTTGCGTACACCCTAAGGAAGGTTTCTGGCTTAATAAATCCATTTTACAATAGGTAGCGCACGACTAGATTCAACAAATGAGCGACGGCACGCGAATTGTTTCAACAAAGTAACGTATGCGTTCATATACCAATCATCCGATTGCGATGAAACTTTGGTGAATTGTTGTGTACTCTCCAGGAAAGGTTTCTGGCTTAGTAAATCCATTTTTAATAGGTAGCGCACGGGCAGATTCAACAAATGAGCGATTGCGCGCGAATAGTTTCAACAAAGTCCCGTATGCGTTCATATACCAATCATCCGATTGCGATGAATCTTTGGTGAGTTGTTGTGCACGCTACCACGAATGTTTCTAGATTAGTAAATCCATTTCACGATAGTTTAGAGACTTTAATGGAAATTGAAAAAAATTATTGTGTAACCAAAAGCACTTCAAGAAAAAGTATTACAATGCCAGCACATTCTTTGATTGGCATTGCAACGCATGACTGGTACAGCTTGTGTTCTAAAAAATAGTATATTTTGTCTGTTTTAATAATTGCATCTTTGTTAGGTTTATATGCCCCAAAATAGCATAATAAACGAATATTATCACTTTTGTTATGCTTAGAAATGCATGACCTGCCATTTCCGTGAGTGCAAGGAATGTGATTGATGACAAAGATGACTCATAGAAATGAGGGCTCATTGCGATAAGAAATCAGAATTGAGCAGGGCAGTATGAGGAGTGGTAAATATGTTTCAGCAAGGAAGCATGAAAAACATTCGTCACCCTTTAGGCTAGTGGTTAACTGAAAAAATGACAGTCAGTCTGAAAGACTAGACTTCGTATCATTTTAAATGCTACAAATGCTGAAAAATGCTAGGAAGGCTGGAGGCTTCTCGCTTCGCTCGATGCCAAAGACTCTTGACAAGTTAGAAAATTATCTGCATAATACTTATCTTGCTTTATAATACTTAACCTTGTTTCAAATTACTCGCGGATGGCAAGTGCAAACCAAGGGCAAAGCAAGGTCAAGCGCGCGGGATGCCGTCACGCTTACTAGAGCGCGCGGGGACGTGCCCCTTCCATCCAGTCTAAAAACACTTATAGTGGGCGATGTATTGAAGATAAAGATATGATCTCGCGGACTTTTTTGTAGAACTTTTCATGCTGACCAATTCTTATGCTCATAGTATATTGATATTTTTAACGGTTTGTCCAGCGTAAGCTTAAGAAGCGCACGGACGCCAAGTTTGTTTTCGACGTTTTCACTGAAATCGTGACTGCTTGGTTTCCTTTGATCATACATAAATTATTTTCTACAGAATCTTTCCTCGAGATATCCTTTACAGAATGGTGAAAACCGCATCAAAATCCACCCAGTGGTTCTCGAGATTACCCGTGACATCCAAGAATAGGGGATTTTTGTCTTATACTAACGAAGTAGAGATTGTCGGGGAACATATGCACCAAGCGATACTATGACGTCACACTCCTCAGTGCATCTGGGTGCATTTCGTCCCGTCACCGTAACGTAACGCCAGACCCCAGCGTAACGACGAAGTCGACAAGATCATTTAAAATGATAAAATAGTGAATAATTCATCGATGATGAGTTTGACACTTCAAAACTCATGAAATAACGGCGTAAGTTATAGATTATAATTTTATTTTGTGGAATTATACTAAAACTAGCGTACCCGTGCGAGTAATCTCACATGTTCATAAACCACACTTTCCCCAATAGGTTTATAATGAGAGACTTTTAATAATTTGGACATGAAACAGGCGTACCTACAATCTAAATGCGAACTGAACATCAATGATGTCGCGTATTTTCCTACAGCAACAGTATTTGCAAATCTCGGATTTTTAGGTAAATAAATATTTTTATATGTAAATACATGTTTTAAGCATTTTTTCTATAAATACATAAATTTCTGCTTTTTACATATTAGCACATAAAAATACATAATATTTACATTCTTTTAAAATCAGTATGCTAGATCTTTAAGTGTATTACATTTTAGGTAGATTTCATTAGAAAG
Organism: Meconema thalassinum; assembly: GCA_946902985.2. Taxonomy (NCBI): domain Eukaryota; kingdom Metazoa; phylum Arthropoda; class Insecta; order Orthoptera; family Tettigoniidae; genus Meconema; species Meconema thalassinum. The sequence goes on from OX336399.1 coordinate 56,953,350, forward strand.
CTAACTATTGCAATGGGTCCCATGTTTCGACTTCCGGAAAATATCGACATATCTTCGCGTTTCACATCCCCCAGACCCAAAAACCACCGTCAGTTCAAAAGTTTATATATAATTTATGTATGTATATATGTATATCAGTTTCTTGTGGACACGATAACTGCCGTTATTTTGCACCAATCACTTTGAATTTTTTACCGAATATGTATACCTATAAAATCTCGGTCGAGTTCGTTACTGGGCTAAATCGGTCGAAGGGGGTGAAAATGGGGGGCTTTTATTTTTCGAAAAAATGAAATATTGCTATAACTCTCTTAATATGTGAAACATCGAATCCGTTCAAAGTTCATACTATGTGTCGTATAAAGCCCAAACATTTATGTTTGAAGAGTTTTTATAGCACCAACCATTGACCAAAGGGGTGGGAAAAAGTGGGTTTTTCGGGAAACATTAATCATATCTCTCTTAATAGGCACAATATCAAAACCGTACAAAATAGACAATATTCCCCTAATAATTACCTAAAACGTTTGTCTGAAAGAATTTTTGATATGACCCACCATTACGCCAAGGGTCGAGAAAAATGATTTCGGAATTATAAGAAAATGCCAAGAGCTATCAGTGGTTGCCATGGCAACACTACTAAATTGACGAGGCTTGAGCCATCAGACGTTGCCATGACAACGCACTTGCACGAGATCAGATTCAGTATTTCCATCTGACTAAGTGGTTGGTTGGTTCTTAAGTTTAGGGGCTGCGACAACGCGGTCATGTAGCCCCGTGTACTTTGGGTGTGTGTAGAATCTGTCTGATAACCGGTGTTAATTGTGATGACTGTATTAGTGTGTGTTATCTGTTTGTTAATTTAAGTACTGCAACTAAAAATTTTTCAGATAGTTCCTACTTTTGCCGCCAAGCACCACTGTCAACGACTACGAGGCCAAGTTCAGAACTGAGCTACTAGACGCCGCTGCAGTCGGCTCATGGCAACGAACATAGAAACCTAAGAGCGTTGTATACATTCTTAACCTATCCAATTTAGCTTCACACAGGTGCAATTAGTGGAAGGATCTTTAACATGCCATAAATCTATGACATGGGACCGCCGGCTTTACTTCCCCTCCGAAGGAAGGCATACTGAGGGATTTTAACGCTCTTAAAAATCCGTCGGCTTCGGCTGGGTTTGAACCCGTTATGTTGGGCATAGAAGCTCAGCATGCTACCGACTACGCCACCGAAGCCGCCTGACAAAGTGCGAAGCGGCTTCGTTGACGTAACTGGTAGCATGCTGAACTTCTATGCCCAATGTCGCGGTTTCAAAGCCGGCCGAAGTCGTCGGATTTTCTAAGAGCGCTAGAATCCCACAGTATGCTTTCCTTTGGAGGGGAAGTTCCAACGTTCATTGCGAGTTGCTGGTTGTGGTGGCATCTAGTAGCCAAGTTCACAGCTAGGTGTCGTTGACGGTAGTACCTGGTTGCAACATTAGGAACTACTGCTTGAAATTGACCGTCTGCAGTCCTTACCTGAATTAAGACTAATACAGCCATTGCAATTCACACCGTGTATCAGACAGATTCTACACTAACCCAAAGTACACGGGGTTAGATGACCGCGTTGTCGCAGCCCCTAAACTGAGGAACCAACCAGAGGTAGATTTCATTAGAAATCTAACTATTGCAATGGGTACCATGTTTCGACTTCCGGAAAATTTCGACATATCTTCGCGTTTCACATCCCCAAGACCCCAAAACCACCGTCAGTTCAAAAGTTATATATAATTTATGTATGTATATGTATGTTTATATATATACTAGCTGACCCGGCAGACGCTGTCCTGCCAATCAAAGGAAGAGTTGTAACTTTGTTTCTTGAAGTGCTTTCGGATACACGATATTTTCTTCAATTTCTGTTAACTGCCACTAAACTATCGTGAAATGAATTAACTAATCTAGAAACATTCGTGAGAGCGTGCACAACAACTCTCCAAACTTTCATCGCAATCGGATAAATGCCATATAACGCATAGGGGATTTTGTTTAAATGATTCGTGCGCAGTCACTCATTTGTTGAATCTACTCGTGCTCTACCAACTGTGAAATGGATTTACTAAGTTAGAAAGCTTCACGTAAGTGTACACAACAAATCATCAAAGTTTCATCGCAATCGATGAATAGTATATGAACGCATACGGGATTTTGTTGGAACGCTTCGCGTGTCGTCACTCAATTGTTACATCTACTCGTGCGCTACCAATATTGTAAAATGGATTTACCAAGTTGAACACCTTCCCTGGCGTGTACACAACAACTCATCAAAGTTTCATCGGACTCGGATGAATGACATATGAACGCATAAGTGATTTTCTTTAAACAATTCGCGTGCCGTCATTCATTTGTTGAATATACTCATGCACTACCTATTGTAAAATAGATTTACTAAGCCTGAAAACTTCTCTGGCGTGTACTCAATGATTCACCATGGTTCGATCGCAATCGGATGAATGATATATGACCGCATACGGGACATGGTGGAAACGATTCGCGCGCCGTCGCCCATTTGTTGAATCTACTCGTGCGCTATTTATTAAAAACTGGATTTACTAAGACAGAAACATTTCCTGGAGTGAACACAACAATTCACCAAAGTTTCATCGCAATCGGATAAATGGTATATGGACGCATACGGTACTTTGTTGAAATGATTCGTGTGCCGTCACACATTTGTTGAATCTACTCGTGCGCTACCTATTGTAAAATGGATTTATTAAGCCAGAAACCTTCCGTAGGGTGTACACAACATCTCATCCAAGTTTCATCGTAATCGGACGAATGATATTTGAACGCATACAGGACCTTATTGAAATGCTTCGCGAGTCGTCGCTCATTTGTTGAATCTACTCGTGCGAAACCTCCTGTGAAAAGGATTTACTACGTTAGAAACCCTCACGTAAGTGTACACAACATCTCACCCAAGTTTCATCGCTATCGGACGAATGGTATTTGAACGCACACGGGACTTTCTTGAAACGCTTCGCACGTCGCAGCTCATTTGTTGAATCTACACGTACGCAACCTCCTGTGAAATGGATTACTAAGTTAGAAGCCATCACTTAAGAGTACACAACAACTCATCAAAGTTTTATCTCAATCTTTGAATGGAATATAAACTTATACGGGATTTTGTTGAAACGCTTCTTGCGTCGTCACTCATTTGTTGAATCTAGTCGTGCGCTACCTAATGTGAAATTGATTTACTAAGCCAGAAGCCTTCCCTGGAGTGTACACAACATCTCACCCAAGTTTTATCGCTATCGGACGAATGGTATTTGAACGCACACGGGACTTTGTTGAAACGCTTCGCACGTCGCAGCTCATTTGTTGAATCTACACGTGCGCAACCTCCTGTGAAATGGATTACTAAGTTAGAAGTCATCACTTAAGTGTACACAACAACTCATCAAAGTTTTATCTCAATCTTTGAATGGAATATAAACTTATACGGGATTTTGTTGAAACGCTTCTTGCGTCGTCACTCATTTGTTGAATCTAGTCGTGCGCTACCTAATGTGAAATTGATTTACTAAGCCAGAAGCCTTCCCTGGAGTGTACACAACATCTCACCCAAGTTTTATCGCTATCGGACGAATGGTATTTGAACGCATACGGGACCTTTTTTGAAACGCTTCGCGCGTCGTCGCTCATTTGTTGAATCTATTCGTGCGCTATCTATTGTAAAATGGATTTATTAAGCCAAATACCTTCCCTGGAGCTCACTCAACATATCACCCAAGTTTCAACGCTATCGGATGAATGCTATATGAACGCATATGGGACTTTGAAACGCTCTAACGTGCAGAGACAAACAGTAGAATTCGACATCACTGCCCCCTGTGGCATAAAACCAACTTTTCGCCACGGGCGGAGTGTATGTAATGGCGGTAATTGCACAGGTTGCGACCAGGTGGCTCTAACGTGCAGAGATAAACCGTCCAAAGACATCAGCTTTCATGAAGGCCAAGGCTAGTGGTTTCCATGACGACTGTTTTTGACTGTAAATTGTGGTTCTAAAATTGTGTGTAAATTGTGGTTCTAAAATTGAGTTCATTCCACCTACCGGGTCAGATTGTGAATCTAAACCATACATGGACCCAACCTAATATACATACCAAATTCCATCAAAATCGGTTCAGTCGTTTAGGAGGAGTTCAGTCACATACACACGTGTCGAAGAATTATATATATAAAGACAAGCTGACCCGGCAGACGTTGTCCTGCCAATCAAAGAAAGTGTTGTAACTTCGTTTCTTGAAGTGCTTTTGGATACACAATATTTTTTTCAATTTCTGTTAACGCCTCTAAACTATCGTGAATTGAATTAACTAATTAAGAAACATTCGTTGGAGCGTGCACAACAACTCTCCAAAGTTTCATAGCAAACGGAGTAATGGCATTTAACGCATACTCGATTTGATTTGAATGATTCGTGCGCTGTCACTCATTTGTTGAACCTACTCGCGCTCTTCCAACTGCGAAGTGGATTTACTAAGTTAGAAAGCTTCACGTAAGTGTACACAACTCATCAATGTTTCATCGCAATCGATGAATAGTATATGAACGCATACAGGATTTTGTTGGAACGCTTCGCGCTTCGTCACTCATTTGTTACATCTACTCGTGCGCTACCAATATTGTAAAATGGATTTACCAAGTTGAAAGCCTCCGTGGCTTAGGCGGCAGCACGCCGGCCTCTCACCGCTGGGTCTGTGGTTCAAATCCCGGTCACTCCATGTGAGATCTGTGCTGGACAGAACGGAGGCAGACAGGTTTTTCTCCGGGTACTCCGGTTTTCCCTGTCAAAACTTTCATTCCAGCATCACTCTCCACTATCATTTCATTTCATCTGTCATTCATTTAATCATTGCCCCAGGGGAGTGCGACAGGCTTCGGCAGCCGGCACAGTTCATATCCTCGCCGCTAGATTGGGGCTTCATTCATTCCATTCTTGACCCGGTCGTTCGACTGGAAGCAGGCTGTGGATTTTCATTTTCATTTACCAAGTTGAACACCTTCCCTGGCGTGTACACTACAACTCATCAAAGTTTAATCGGAATCGGATGAATGACATATGAAGGCATAAGTGATTTTCTTTAAATGATTCGCGCGCCGACGCTCATTTGTTGAATCTACTCGTGCGCTACTTATTAAAAACTGGATTTACCAAGACAGAAACATTTCCTGGAGTGTACACAACAATTCACCAAAATTTCATCGCAATCGGATAAATGGTAGGCCTATATGGACGCATACGGTACTTTGTTGAAATGATTCGCGTGCCGTCACACATTTGTTGAATCTACTCGTGGGCTACCTATTGTAAAATGGATTTATTAAGCCAGAAACCTTCCATAGGGTGTACACAACATCTCACCCAAGTTTCATTGCTATCGGACGAATGGTATTTGAACGCATACGGGACTTTGTTGAAACGCTTCGCACGTCGCCGCTCATTTGTTGAATCTACTCGTGCGCAACCTCCTGTGAAATGGATTACTAAGTTAGAAGCGTTCACTTAAGTGTACACAACAACTCATCAAAGTTTCATCTCAATCTATGAATGGAATATAATCTTATACGGGATTTTGTTGAAACGCTTCGCGCGTCGTCGCTCATTTGTTGAATCTATTCGTGCGCTATCTATTGTAAAATGGATTTACTAAGCCAAACACCTTCCCTGGAACTCACTCAACATATCACCCAAGTTTCATGGCAATCGGATGAATGGTATATGAACGCATACGGGACTTTGAAACGCTCTAACGTGCAGATACAAACAGTAGAATTCGACATCACTGCCATCTTTGGTATAAAACACAACTTTCCGCCACGGGCGGAGTGTATGTAATGGCGGTAGTTGCACAGGTTGCGACCAGGTGGCTCTAACGTGCAGAGACAACCCGTCCAAAGACATCAGCTTTCACGAAGGCCAAGGCTAGTGGTTTCCATGACGACTGTTTTTGACTGTATATTGTGGTTCTAAAATTGTGTGTAAATTGTGGTTCTAAAATTGTGTTCATTCCACCTACCGGGTCAGATTGTGAATCTAAACCATACATGGACCCACCCTAATATACATACCAAATTCCATCAAAATCGGTTCAGTCGTTTAGGAGGAGTTCAGTCACATACACACGTGTCGAAGAATTATATATAAAGACAAGCTGACCCGGCAGACGTTGTCCTGCCAATCAAAGAAAGTGTTGTAACTTTGTTTCTTGAAGTGCTTTTGGATACACAATATTTTTTTCAATTTCTGTTAACTGCCTCTAAACTATCGTGAATTGAATTAACTAATTTAGAAACATTCGTGGGAGCGTGCACAACAACTCTCCAAAGTTTCATCGCAAACGGATAAATGGCATTTAACGCATACGGGATTTGGTTTAAATGATTCGTGCGCTGTCACTCATTTGTTGAATCTACTCGTGCTCTACCAACTGTGAAATGGATTTACTAAGTTAGAAAGCTTCACGTAAATGTACACAACAACTCATCAAAGTTTCATCGCAATCGATGAATAGTATATGAACGCATACAGGATTTTGTTGGAACGCTTCGCGCGTCGTCACTCATTTGTTACATCTACTCGTGCGCTACCAATATTGTAAAATGGATTTACCAAGTTGAACACCTTCCCTGGCGTGTACACAACAATTCACCAAAGTTTCATCGCAATCGGATAAATGGTATATGGACGCATACGGTACTTTGTTGAAATGATTCGCATGCCGTCACACATTTGTTGAATCTACTCGTGCGCTACCAATATTGTAAAATGGATTTAACAAGTTGAACACCTTCCCTGGCGTGTACACAACAATTCATCAAAGTTTCATCGGAATCGGATGAATGACATATGAACGCATAAGTGATTTTCTTTAAACGATTCGCGTGCCGTCGCTCATTTGTTGAATCTACTCGTGCGAAACCTCCTGTGAAATGGATTTACTAAGTTAGAACCCCTCACGTAAGTGTACACAACATCTCACCCAAGTTTCATTGCAATCGGATGAATGGTATATGAACGCATACGGGACTTTGATTAAAAGTTCGCGCGTCGTTGCTCATTTGTTGAATCTACTCGTGAGCTACCTATTGTAAAATGGATTTACTACGTTAGAAACCTCACGTTAGTGTACACAACCTCTCACCCAAGTTTCATCGCTATCGGACGAATGGTATTTGAACGCATACGGGACTTTGTTGAAACGCTTCGCACGTCGCCGCTCATTTGTTGAATCTACTCGTGCGCAACTTCCTGTGAAATGGATTACTAAGTTAGACGGCTTCACTTAAGTGTACACAACAACTCATCAAAGTTTCATCTCAATCTATGAATGGGATATAAACTTATACGGGATTTTGTTTAAACGCTTCGCGCGTCGTCACTCATTTGTTGAATCTAGTCGTGCGCTACCTAATGCGAAATTGATTTACTAAGCCAGAAGCCTTCCCTGGAGTGTACACAACATCTGACCTAAGTTTCATCGCTATCGGACGAATGGTATTTGAACGCATTCGGGACCTTTTGGAAACGCTTCGCACGTCGTCGCTCATTTGTTGAATCTATTCGTGCGCTATCTATTGTAAAATGGATTTACTAAGCCAAACACCTTCCCTGGAGCTCACTCAACATATCACCCAAGCGGATGAATGGTATATGAACGCATACGGGACTTTGAAACGCTCTAACGTGCAGAGACAAACAGTAGAATTCGACATCACTGCCACCTTTGGTATAAAACACAACTTTTCGCCACGGGCAGAGTGTATCTAATGGCGGTAGTTGCACAGGTTGCGACCAGGTGGCTCTAACGTGCAGAGACAAACCGTCCAAAGACATCAGCTTTCACGAAGGCCAAGGCTAGTGGTTTCCATGACGACTGTTTTTGACGGTATATTGTGGTTCTAAAATTGTGTGTAAATTGTGGTTCTAAAATAGTGTTCATTCCCCCTAAATAAATAAATAATTGGTATTCTGCCCGAAGGCAGGTCCGAGCCTCCGAAGAGGCTACCCCCAGCCGGAGTTTACTTGCGGTAGGGTGGCCAGGGCCTTTCCGCTCCTCCTTATGTTGGCCAACAGCGCGCTGTGCCTGGAACTGGCATACCATCCAAGTTCCGACTGCGCCCAATGTTGCTTAACTGCGGAGTTCTCATGGGATCCGGTGTTTCAACACGGCTAGGCCGTTGGCCATTCCCCCTACCGGATCAGATTGTAAATCTAAACCATACATGGACCCACCCTAATATACATACCAAATTCCATCAAAATCGGTTCAGTCGTTTAGGAGTTCAGTCACATACACACGTGTCGAAGAATTATATATATAAAGATATATGTATATCAGTTTATTGTGGACACGATAACTGCCGTAATTTTGCACCAATCACTTTGAATTTTTTACATAATATGTCTACCTATATAATCGCGGTCGACTTCGTTACTGGGCTAAATCGGTCGAAGGGGGTGAAAATGGGGGGCTTTTTTCTAAAAAGTGAAATATTGCTATAACTCTCTTAATATGTGAAATATCGAATCCGTTCAACGTTCATACTATGTGTCGGATAAAGCCCAAAAATGTATGTTTGAAGAGTTTTTTTTATAGCACCAGCCATTGACCAAAGGGGTGGGAAAAAGTGGGTTTTTCGGGAAACATTAATCATATCTCTCTTAATAGGCAAAATATTAAAACCGTACAAAATGGACAATATTCCCCTAATAATTACCTAAAATTTTTGTCTGAAAGAATTTTTGATATAACCCACCATTATGCCAAGGGATGAGAAAAATAATTTCGGAATTATAAGAAAATGCCAAGACCTATCAGTGTTTGCCATGGCAACACTACTAAATTGATGAGGGATGAGCCATCAGACGTTGCCAAGATAACGCACTTGCACGAGGTCAGATTCAGATTTCCATCTAAGTGTGAAGCGGCTTCGATGACGTAACTGGTAGCATGCTGAATGTCTATGCCCAAGGTCGCGAGTTCAAAGCCGGCCGAAGTCGTCGGATTTTCTAAGAGCGCTAAAAATCCCTCAGTATGCTTTCCTTTGGAGGGGAAGTTCCAACATTCGTTGCGAGTTGCTGGTTGCAGTGGCATCTAGTAGCCAAGTTCACAGCTAGGTGTCGTTGACGGTAGTACCTGGTAGCAACATTAGGAACTACTGCTTGAAATTGACCGTCTGCAGTCCTTACCTGAATTACAGACTAATCCAGCCATCCCAAAGTACACGGGGTTACATGACCGCGTTGTCGCAGCCCCTAAACTGAGGAACCAACCAAAATCTCTGCGGGAGATATAATTTTGCGTGAAGAAGTAACAGACCGTTACATAGTTACACATCAGTGTCGAAACTTTGCATAAGGATAGTGTGACCACAAGTATAACAAGTAGTTCCGTGAAGAACTATACAGCCTATTTTCATATATCCTACTTATGTTAACTGCCACAATCAACATACAAAATTTCAGTTTAATTGCTGTAACAGATTCGTAGATATTGAGAACCGTCTAAATATTTCAGATGGTCGCCAGGTTGGATTTTTATTTTTGTACTATTACATTAAGATTATTGTGTACGTGTGGTATTCAAACTTCAATCGCATGGTTACACAACAAGAAGTAAAAACGAGATTTTAAAATTACGCACAGCAGCCATCTTGTGATAATCCAAACCATTGAAATAAATTAGATGCCAGTGGATCAACATTTGTATAAGCATTTAACGTGCAACGTTTCACGGCACTCGGATAGTTAATTCGCGAGAAACGTCCATTTAAATATTTATACTTCGCGTCGCCGCCATGTTGGATTTGTGCTCACCAGGTTCCTGAAAGTCCTATAGGTGAACATATGTTCATATTCTCTATAAACATAAAAAAATTCAGTTTGGTTGCTGTAAAAGATTCATAGATATTGAGAACCGTCTAAATATTTCGGGAGCTCACCATTTAGGAGTGTTATGTGTATAGGCCATAGAGTTATGTACCATTCAAGGACAATTATTGCCTAGGTTCATTATTCAAACTTTCACTTCGATCGCATGATTACGACACAAGAAATTAAAACTTAATTTTAAAATTTCACACAGCCGCCATCTTGAGGTTATGTAAGCAATTGAATTAAATTAAATGGTAGTGCATTACAATCTGCAAAATCAATTACTGTACCACATTTCACTGCGCTCAGAGAGTTAAATCACGAGAAAAGTCTATTAAAATATTTTAAATTCGCTTGGTCGCCATGTTCGTTTGGTACTTTACAGGTTTATGAAATATACATAGGTATACCTGTATCAGTACCCTTTATCACCGTACAAAATTGCAGGGTGATATCTGTAATAGTTTCGGAGATATAGAATGTCAGTGAAATACTTCGCACAGCCGCCATTTTGAGGTTATGTAAACAATTGAACTAAATTAGACTCCAGTGCATTACAATGTGTATAAACATTTGCTGTACCAAGTTTCATTACATTTAGATAGTTAAATCGCGAGAAAAGTCTATTTAAATATCTCAACTTCGCTTGGCCGCCATGTTGGTTTTGTAGTCACCAGGTTTTTGAAAGTCTCATAGGTGAACTTCTACTAGTGCCCTTTATCACCGTACACAATTTCAGGGCGATATCAGTAATAGTTTCGGAGATATTGAATGCTAGTGAAATATTTCGCACAGCCGCCATGTTGGATTGGAGAGACGTAACAAAATTTGAAGGGCACGGTCGAGGTCGCCGGGAATAGTGCTATGAACTTCCCGAGTTTCATTGAAATCGCTCTAGCCGTTTCGATTTTATTAGGGGGGGACACACACACGAATCACACACACACGCACACACACACACACACACACACACACACGCACACACACACGGACAAAAGGTGATCTCATAAGCCTATTTTTTCAAAATTGAAAATAGGCTAAAAATGGACCCCAAATGACAAGAAGGTTACCGTTCCCATAAGACAATAAAATGTTTAAAATAAGCATAAAATGACGAAAAACAAAGTTAATTAAGCTCCAATTATAAAATACCTTCTCGCAATAAATGAGGTCTGATCCTTCCACGAAAATCTGCATATTCTGCCTATATTCGCCTATCCCCAAGTTTGTCCGGTGAAATCTACCTCCGCCTTCCGGCGTGCCGAGAGGACTTTTTTTTGTTCTGTGTTACTTCAAAGGGGAGGAACCTGTGAGCTATCTCATTTTCATGCAGAGCGTATGTCAGCTTGCAACTGTGTTATCTTCACTCGTCGCCCCGTGCCACTCACTGTGGAAGCCGGGCATTTCCTTGTCCGTATCCATATTGCACCACGTGCTAGACGTGGCACTGCGAAGTGTAAGGCAGTTCTGCAATGCCTAAAGTAAAAGCAACTACAAGTTATCGTCTACAGCAGTATGTTGCAGAATTTAAAGATAATTTTACTTCTGATGGGGGCGTTCTGTTCTGCTAACCATGTGGGAAAGCAATCAAGGATGAACAGCGATCTCAAGTTACACAACACCTCAAGGGCAAGACAGATATTGCCACAGTTTTGCGCCTTCAGAAGAAGTGTTTCGCAATAATCGTCGGTCATTTGTGATGGACTACCTAATGATGTATCAGCAGTCGGTGAGGCATTGCATTCGTGAGTACAGTACTGCATATTGTTTATATTGTCATTAGTAAACTAAATTATAATGAAATATTTGTTACTTTTTTGTCACATATTTCAGAAACATTTAATACATAAAAAATAAATATTTTCCCGATTTTTAGCACCTAAAATTCCGAGCCCTATATATTATGAAATTAGAATATAATTCGTCACTGCTAATGTCATTTGTGTGCTTAGTCCACTCATTGGCAGCTTAGCCGTAACACTCACCAGCAATTCGATATTTATGAAATTATACGATTTGAGTAGCCTACTCATTCCTTTGATTTACTGTTTCTGAAATTCATGCAAAATGATGCATGGAAGGCCTTAGAATGTTAAAATGACCTGAAACAGGCGTCACAGCGGCCAAAATGTGAAGTGGACAGGAATTATGGAGCGTATTTTCCTACAGCAACAGTATCTGCAAATCGCACACTTCTTACATTTTTTTAAAATAAATTATAGATATTTATGAAATTATAGTGCAATTCGTCACTGCTAATGTCTATTCTCTTTCATGTGAATGCTCATTTCTCACGATCGATCATTGTGAGCGCCGCAGGAGGGATCTATACTACTGAAATAATATATATGATTGATGATACATTTTGTTGCATACTTAAGTTTGTTAGGGCATAAATGCATACATGTTTTCACGAGTTTTAGAAGTATGAACTTCTGGTCCTACTCACCATACATGATTAGCACACATCCTTCCTACACATGGTACTTTTCCTAGTCTCCCTTTCGTACAACTAAATAAAATCGTGTTACTTCGTTACAGGAAGGGTCACGGTGCACGAGCAAAGAACACGGAATGGGAGCTTGTTTCCAGATGAAAAATGCTAGCGTCTTGCGTGCAGGCTGGCTTGATGTATGTCTCCAATGACAGGGAGAGCAGAGGGAGGCTTCACCCCCAGGTTCGGAGCGCGCGAGAACTCCATCATACCCAGCATCAATGTCCGGAAGCACAGGGTAGTCTGCTCACATTGCATTCTTATCGCTTGCCATATATGGGCCACGTGGTACATGAACATAACTAACATACAGTATGAAGAGAAAATATTCTAAACAAGATGTTCAGGAAAGAACATATAGCCTACTTTCTCCTAAATGCATGGGTATTGTTATAACTCTTTGTCCTTTTCAAGGAGTATGATTGAATGTTGGTTGTAGTAGCTTGTTGAAATACAACGTGCTATAGGGATATTAAACATGAATATGAGGTGCCCATTGCTAGTGCTACATCTGTACCAAATTTCGTTCAATTCGGTTTCACCGTGTTTGAATTGATAGGGGGAATCGATTTGCACGCATACTTGGCCACCATCTGCAAACTATTGGGCTGATGTTCTTGCAGTTTGGTCAGAATATGTTTGACACATAGAGATATGGTGTTGCAAAATTTGGTAGAGACTAGATTATTAGGTTGGTCGTAATTATATTTTAGCTTTTAACATTTGGGTGGCCGCGATTACGTTTCCGTCAAGATAGCGGTGATATAAAACATGACACTGAGGTGCCCTTTGCTAGTGCTACCTCTGTACCAAATTTCGTACCATTCGGTTTCACCGTGTTCGAATTGATAAGGGGAATCGATTTTCACACAAAGATGGCCGCCATCCACAAAATATTAGGCTAATGACCTATTAGTTTGGTCAAAGGATGCTCCCTTCTTAAAGGTATGTTGTTGCTAAATATGCTAGAGATCGGATGATTAGGCTAATCGTAATTTGATTTAAGCTTTGAACATTTGTGTGGCCGCCAATACGTTTCCGTCAAGATGGCGGCGATATAAAACATGACACTGAGGTGTCCTTTGCTAGTGCTACCTTTGTACCAAATTTCGTTCAATTCGCATTCACCGTGTTCGAATTGATAGGGGGGGGGACAGACATTCAGAGTACACACTCACACACACACACACACACACACACAGACCCACACACACACATACACTCACACAGACAGACACACTTTTTTCGCCCTGTGTTGATCTCATAAGTCTAATTTCATTTTTTGCAAAAATCGAAAGTAGGCTAAAAAACTGCGGTCGCTTTAAATAGTAATAACAATAATAATAATAATAATAATAATAATAATAATAATAACCGTTATGGTTTGTCCTGACAATGAATCCTTTATCTACCCTGCTTAACTCTACTCACTACGGCTTTTCTATCAATATTGGAAAGAGATTTGGTACTCGGCTAAATCATCTGCTATACATGGACGACCTTAAACTCTATGCCGAAACAGAGTCGCATCAGGAAAACTTGTTGAGAATAGTTGAAGCATTCTCACGAGACATACAAATGTGATTTGGTTTGGACAAGTGTCGGACAGTAAAGGTGGTGAGAGGAAAACTACAGAAGTCCGGGTATGAGCTGGAAGATGGACAGCATATTAAGGCTATGTTGGCAGAAGACACCTACAAATACTTAGGAGTAAAACAAGCTAAGCATATTGACCATGTGTCAATAAAGAAAGATCTGTCCTGTGAATTTGTCAAAAGATTAAAACAAATCATAAAAACGCACTTGAACAGCAAAATCCTAGTGAAAGCTGTAAACACGTATGCTGTACCTGTGCTGAGCTACTCCTTTGGCATAATCAAATGGTGTAAAACGGACATCGAAGGACTTGAGCGAAAAATGAGAACGATGATCACAAAAGGAAGGAAACACTACCCAGGATCTTCAATAGAGCGATTGACTCTACCCAGAAGCCTATGTGGACGTGGGTTCGCTGACATTGATAATCAGATGAAACGACCGATAGTCAGCCTTAGGGAGTACTTCTACGCAGAAGCGAGGTCATCTGTACTTCACAGAGCCATCGGTGAGGCGGACTGATCAACGCCACTGGTCTTTAGTCAGCAAGAGATTCAACACCTCCTACATACTGCCCTTCAGAAGATGGAAGCATGGAAAGCAAAACCTTTGCACGGAAGACATCAAAATGAGGTGAGTCAAGCAAATGTTGATATAACTGCGTCAAACTACTGGCTCACTTCAGGACAGATCTTTCCAGAAACTGAAGGTCTTATGCTAGCAATTCAAGACCAAGTCATCCCTACAAGGAACTACCTCAAGTTCATTGAAAAAGATCCCGCTGTACCAGATGATAAGTGCCGCTATGGATGCCAACAGTCAGAAACAATACAGCATATTACATCTGCATGTAGATATTTCCTGGCAACGGAGCACAAACAAAGGCATGATGCAGTTGCTAAAATCTTGCATCAGGAGTTGGCTGATAAGTTTCAGCTTCTGAAAGGAAAGAAAGTACCGTACCACCAATGTCAGCCAGAGTGTATTCTTGAAAACAATGAATACAAGCTGTATTGGGACCGAACTATTTTGACTGATCAATCGGTATCACACAACAGGCCGGATCATGTGGTTATAAACAAGAAAACAAAGCAAACTACATTGATTGATGTTGCGATTCCTATCAACAAGAATCTCCAGTCAAAACACATTGAAAAGATCTGCAAATACAGCGAGTTGGTCGACCCTATCAAAAGACAATGGCGTGTAGAGCGAGTGAAGACCATACCTATCATTGTCTCGAGTACGGGCGTGATCCCAAGTACCTTGCTCCAAGGCCTTAAACAACTGGATCTGGATACTCGGCTGTACAAACTAATGCAGAAGCCAGTAGTTCTATCAACAACCAGAATAGTTCGGAAGTTCATGGGTAGCGAAATTCCAGCTTAGAAATTGCTGTTTCCGTAGCTATACTTTGGTTCACTGAAACCGGTATAATTACGTTGTAATATACCAGAAATGTGTTATATTTACTGTATAAACCGAAAATAATAATAATAGAGATGTACACAACAAAAGATCAGTGTTCATCAACTCCAAGCTTAAGCATTAATGTTCAGTCGTTCGCCCAGAAACCCTGTACTCAGCAGAATGTCTGGTAATGAATAGAAAAGGTCAGATTGAAATGTTAAAAGCCAAAGAAAGGAAAATTCTGAGGACGATCCTTGGGCCAATCAGAGAAAATGACAAGTAGAGGAAACGGCATAACAACAAATTCTACCTCCGAGAGGATAACAGTCACCATTCTGAAAAGGATTATTCAATTTTATTGCCACATAAATCGCATGAGCTCGCAGAGACAGACCAGCAATATCTTTTCCTACTTTGTTAACAATAAAACCAAGGGACCATGGTTCATCAAAGTTGAAACTGATCTTAGAGAAGTAGGAATCACACTTGAAGACATCCAGGAACGTGCAGCTCTCCAGAGAAGATTTCGATCAATCAAAAGCTTCCAAGAAAAGCCAAAACTGAAAACCGGCAAGAGGTGGACTGATGGCACTAGCGTGCAAACGGTTGAAGTAACGTGGTCCACAGCAGTCTCAAAAAAAGAAAGAAAGAAAGAAAGAAAGCATGAATAATAATATTAATAATCATAATAATAATTATAGGCAGATCTCTTATGGAAGATGTATATAAATAATAATGGAAAATATAAGAAAATTCTTGGTTTAGTCTGTTAGAACAGGGCCATCCAGCCATTGCGCTCCGGGAGCGTAGCCGCGCTCGGGGAGCACTGGGCAGTCAGACTAGCGCTCCTTCCCCTACCACCACTACACTGTGGCAGCGAGGAGACGGACGATGTTCAGACCACGCTGACTATATACGTACGTACAGTCGTCAGGCCGACGGCTCTTGTGGGATTGTTGACATATTAATAGGGCTGTTTTGCCATAACAAATATACCGCATATACAAATCGAATGGTACTCCGATCCATGGAATGTACAGGAAACGAACACAAGTGTTCAGTGAAAAATATTGTGATTTATTCCAAACTGAAATTTGAACATATTAGAGAGGAAAATCAACAACAAATTGTGTTCTTTCTAACACATTACATCTCTGTTGCACACTTAACATTTGGCTTGCCCTTTTTAAGCTGTACAGAGAAATGAAATTTCCCATTCTGCATTAAAGACTGCTGCTTTTTTGTATGCTGTTCAGTCATGACCACTGCGAATCTGATTTACTTACACGCTGTCAACAAAGCGCATTGGATTAGACTAGCGACGGATGGATCGGCTGCACACTTCAGCCAGCCAAGCTCCTCCAACCACTTGTGAAACTACCTTACACCAAAGCGCTCGGAGCACTGGCTTAGAGCGCGGCCGGAGCGCTGTATGGATGGCCCTGGCTTAGAAGGAATCTGGATGACACGGAAGTATCAGGAACTTTATCAGCATGGTGAATATTTCACTGACACTTTCAAAATAAGGTGATTGAAGTTCTATGACCACATTCTCAGCATGAATATTGACAAACTCACCAAAAGGATTCTCAACCTTGCTCTCTCTCAATGAAATCCAAGAACAACTGGCTTAGTGAAATAGATAAGGACCTTCAAGAGACTGGCATTACAGAGAAAATTATACAAGATCGACTCCGGTTCAGAGCATTAATCAATAACAAACATTTATCTGAGAAAATTGCCTCAAGGGTCAAGAAACCATTGACTGAAGAACAGAGGGATATTTTCAGTATGAAGGGGTTTTGAGAGAAGAAACAAGTAGTTCCGTGAAGAACTATACAGCCTATTTTCATATAACCTACTTTTGTTAATTACCACTATCAACATACAAAATTTCAGTTTGATTGCTGTAATAGATTCGTAGATATTGAGAACCGACTAAATATTTCGGATGGTCGCTATGTTGGATTTTATATATGTAGTTCCTAGAGTTATGTACTGTTACATGAAGATTTATGTGTACGTGTAGCATTCAAACTTCAATCGCTAGATTAGGACACAAGGAGTAACAAGGAGATTTTAAAATTTCGCTCAGCTGCCATCTTGTGGTTATGGAAACAATTGAAATAAATTAAATGCCAGTGGATTAATATTAGTATGAGGATTTACTGTACCAAGTTTCACTACACTCGGATGGTTAAATTGCGAGAAACGTCCATGTGAATATTTATACGTCGCCGCCATGTTGGATTTGTGATCACCAGGTTATTTAAAGTCCTATAGGTGAACTTATGTTCATAGCCCCCAGAACATAAAAAAATCACTTTGATTGCTATAATAGATTCGTAGATATTCAGAGCCGTCTAAATATTTCGCATGGTTGCCATGTTGGATTGTTAAATGTATAGGCCAAAGAGGCATGTACCATTAAAGGAAAATTATTGCCTAGGTTCATTATTCAAACTTTCACTTCGATCGCATGACTCCAACACGTGAAATAAAATTCGCACAGCCGCCATCTTAAGGTTATGTAAACAATTGAACTAAATTATATACCAGTGCATTACAATGTGTATGAACATTTCCTGTACCAGATTTCATTTCGTTTGGAACATTAAATCGCGAGAAAGGCCTATTTAAAATTTTCAAATTCGCTTGGCCGCCATGTTCGTTTTGTAATTAACCGGTTTTTGAAAGTCTTATAGATGAACTTCCAGTAGTGCCCTTTATCCCCGTACAAAATTTCAGGGTGATACCGCTAATAGTGTCAGAGATATAGAATGCCGATGAAATATTTCGCACATCCGCCATCTTGTGGTTATGTAAACAATCGAACGAAGTTAGATGTCGGTGCATTACAATGTGTATAAATATATACTTTACCAAGATTTATTGCGTTTGGTTCGTTAAATCGCGAGAAACGTCTATTTAAAGTCGCAAATTCGCGTGGCCACCATGTTGTTTTTTTTGTTACCAGTTTTTCAAAAGTTACATAGGCGAATTTCTAGTAGATTCCTTTATCACCGTAAAAAATTCCAGGGTGATATCAGGAATAGTTTCGAAGATATTGAATATTGGTGAATAATTTCGCATAGCAGCCATGTTGGATTGGGGAGACATAACAAAATTTGAAGGGCACGGTCGGGGTCGCCCGGAATAGTGCTATGGACTTACCGAGTTTCATTGAAATCGCTCCAGCCGTTTAAATGTTATTAGGGGACACACACACACACACCTCACACACACACACACACGGACAAAAGGTGATCTCGTAAGACTATTTTTTCAAAATTGAAAATAGGCTAAAAACATCCTTAGTTGAATAAGTTTTATCGCGCTCCACACAAGGGTATAAAGATGTATAATAATAATAGTAATAATAACTATCCTTCATTTCTCGTCGTTAACAGGTACATGGAGTAAAGGATGTGATGACAACTACTAGGCCATAACCTCGTCACCGAAGAAAAGAAACAAAGGCAAGGTCTGAGCTTCTACGGGTCCAAGGTATCGGATGGCTACCTACCCCAATTCAACTCCCTAGAAATTTCCCCATACAGTGATACGTCTCTAAAAGATCACCCCTATTAAAAGACCACCCCTCTTCAAGACCGATTTTTCTCGCAACCGATTTAAAACCTAATAAGGTCAATGTATTTGTTACCTCTATTTAAGGACCACCCCTCTCCCCGACCAAAGACCAAGCATTTTCTCAGTCTGACCTCTTTCAAAAGGCCACTTCTCGTCTGCCTGCCCATTGGAGATGGTGATGAGGGTGATGGTGTAAACAATGGTTCTGTTGGCACAGAACTGCATCAGCATACAATGTCATTAGAAAAAGTGTTATGTAACGTATAAAGCATACTAAAAACCGCTCTCCTTGAAGATTGTTCGAACCTAGAACAAATTAATGGGCTTCCAAATTTACTCAGAGATATTCTAGAAAGTGAAATCGTTAAAAAAAGATGTGCTAATCTGATACAAAGATCAATTTGTAACTTTTTTAAATGACAGAGCTCAGAAAATAACTAATTGTAATTTATTTGTACTAAATGTGAACCAATGCATATACATTGTAATCAAGTATGTGTTCCAACTGTACTTAATTATTAATGCAGTATAAAATTATTTCAATGCCTATCCCTATTAGGAGACCACCCCTCTAAAAGACCAGTTTTCCATGGAACCGTCTCTGGTCTCTTATTAGAGGTCTCACTGTATATCAGTATAATACTCGTACATGGTGCTCCATCGTATTGGAAGATGACATCACTAGGAAGTTGTGAAACTCCAACAACTCTGCCAAAAGCAAAATACAAAACAAGGTAGGTCTTATATATACTGTCCTAGAATGCAAATATATACATTTGCCATGATAGCAAAGTATTAATTTTGAAATCCGTATTGATAGAATAATTAGTTGGTTGGTTCCTCAGTTTAGGGACTTCGACAACGTGGTCATGTAGCCCCGTGTACATATGCTATGTGTGGAATCTGTCTGATAACCGGTGTTAATTGTGATGGCTGTATTAGTGTGTGTTATCTGTCTTTAATTCAAGTAAGGACTGCAGACATTCAATTCTCGAGTAGTTCCTACTTTTGCTACCAAACGCCACCGTCAACGACAACTAGTTCTGAAGCGGAGGCTCAAGTTCTACGGACATTTACTATGAATGGATGAAGGCCGGTTGACCAACATGATCTTCAGCTACATCATGGGGTTAAAGGTCATGTCTAAATGGGTAGATGAGGTGAAGAGGGATGCAGCGGAAGTTGGAATTACTCCACCGATGGCCCACGATAGAAGAGAGTTCCGCAGTTGAGTTGACGGAGTAAAATCATTTCAGGAGAAACCACCAAGCAGGAGGCCCAAACGGATCATTTCCGAGGAGGAGAGAAAACAAAGAAGTGACAGGATGAATAAGTTATGGGAAGAGAAGAGAAATGAAATGAAATGAAATGAAATGATCGTGTGGCCTCCGAAGAGTCCGAGTGCAGGTCTTTCTAATTGACGCCCGTGGGCGACCTGCGTGTCGTAATGAGGATGAAGTTATGGTCAAGACGGCACATACACCCAGTCCCCGAGCCACGGTAATTAACCCCAGGAGATTAAAATCCCTGATGGCTCGGCCGGGTATCGAACCCGGTGCACTTTGGGCCAAAGCCTAGCACGCTAACCAGTTAGCCATGGAGCCGGACAGAGAAGAGAAAGAAAGCCAATAAGTCTTGAGTTCCTTGCGGTTGGCCAAATTCGATGATAATAATAAAAAAAACAAGTAGTTTTTCCGTGAAGAACTATACAGCCTATTTTCATATATCCTGATCTTGTTAATTGCATCTATCAATACACAAGATTTCAGTTTAATTGCTGTAACAGATTCGTAGATATTTCAGATGGTCGCCAGGTTGGATTTTTATTTTTGTACTATTACATTAAGATTATTGTGTACGTGTGGTATTCAAACTTCAATTGCATTATTAGACAACAAGAAGTAAACACGAGATTTTAAAATTACGCACTGCAGCCATCTTGTGATTATGCAAACAATTGAAATAAATTAGATGCCAGTGGATCAACATTTGTATAAGCATTTAACGTGCAACTTTTCACGGCACTCGGATAGTTAATTCGCGAGAAACGTCCATGTTGGATTTGTGCTCACCAGGTTCCTGAAAGTCCTATAGGTGAACATATGTTCATATTCTCTATGAACATAAAAAAATTCAGTTTGGTTGCTGTAAAAGATTCATAGATATTGAGAACCGTCTAAATATTTCGGAAGCTCGCCATTTAGGAGTGTTATATGTATAGGCCATAGAGTTATGTACCATTCAAGGACAATTATTGCCTAGGTTCATTATTCAAACTTTCACTTCGATCGCATGATTACGACACAAGAAATTAAAACTTAATTTTAAAATTTCGCACAGCCGCCATCTTGAGGTTAGGTAAGCAATTGAATTAAATTAGATAGCAGTGCATTACAATCTGCAAAATCATTTACTGTACCACATTTCACTGCGCTCAGAGAGTTAAATCACGAGAAAGGTCTATTAAAATATTTCAAATTCGCTTGGTCGCCATGTTCGTTTCGTACTTTAGAATTTTATGAAATATACATAGGTATACTTGTATCAGTACCCTTTATCACCGTACAAAATTGCAGGGTGATATCTGTAATAGTTTCGGAGATATAGAATGTCAGTGAAATATTTCGCACAGCCGCCATTTTGAGGTTATGTAAACAATTGAACTAAAGTAGACTCCAGTGCATTGCAATGCGTATAAACATTTGCTGTACAAAGTTTCATTACATTTAGATAGTTAAATCGCGAGAAAAGTCTATTTAAATGTCTCAAATTCGCTTGGCCGCCATGTTGGTTTTGTAGTCACCAGGTTTTTGAAAGTCTCATAGCTGAACTTCTAGTAGTGCTCTTTATTACCGTACACAATTGCAGGGCGATATCGGTAATAGTTTCGGAGATATTGAATGCTAGTGAAATATTTCGCACAGCCGCCATGTTGGATTGGTGAGACGTAACAAAATTTGAAGGGCACGGTCGAGGTCGCCGGGAATAATGCTATGAACTTACCGAAATTCATTGAAATCGCTCCTGCCGTTTATATTTTATTAGGGGACACACACACACACTTCACACACACAAGCACAAAAGGTGATCTCATAAGCCTATTTTTTCAAAATTGAAAATAGGCCAATAATATTGTATTTCACAGTAAAACCCTCAAAATTCGTATGTAGAAAAACAAGTAATTTAGAATAAAGAAATAAAAACAAATAAATGAAATTAGAATAAATTTTCTGGCACTGTTAAAGATCCCCTTCGGGGCAAAACTCTGGCATCCTGGCGTATCAAAAAGCCGCAGTAGTTAAAGAGGACGTAAAACCAATAACAGTATTATTAGTATCTCCATCCTTTCAATACGTATTATTTCTATTCATGAGGGGGCGATAATTTAGATGTTAGGCTCCTTAAAACAAGAACCACCATCATCATCATCATCATCATCATCATCATCTTCATCACATTTTATGTTGCTCTGTGATAAGGGGGTAGAGTTTCCTATTAAAAGTCCTGTTCTGTTTGATGTTCTCACACCGGAAACAATAACAACGATGCCGGGAGATACATCAAACTGTTAGCAGCGAGGCGGTAGTAAAAATGTCTGCGGTTAAAATGCGATTATTTCAACACATGCATTCTACTGTATATACCTCGCAGTTATCGAGACGAAAAACGATTGAGGTTAAGCTTCTAGCTCAAAGTTATTTAAACAATAAATACAGGGAAATTTGTCTGCTCTCCTTTTTAACAAGCTCGTTCTAAAGCTCAGGGATCGGCAAACACACCTACCTATGGGTCAAATACAGGTATAGTCAAGTTATAAGAATTATTGTGATATAGGCTTATAGTACATTATGCAACGAGCCTGTAATGGCAATAATTAAGACACGAGTATGTTTATAAAACGAGCGTTTTATAATTTCCTTACGAGTGTCTTAATTACTATTATAGGCGAGTTGCATACGACTGTTTATGTTCGACGATAATTATTATAACTATTTGATGTTCGAACATAAATATTCATAAATATCTGTTGAGATTTTGACAGTTTTATGCACTGAACAGAGCGCATGGGACGCAGACAATACCTTGTATTTGACCATGGCCTCCTCGATTACCCCTCTATGACAATAGGCCGCGCAGTAAAATTTAAATTAGAAGGCATTGGAACTCAGCGCAGGTGCGATGCTATCCATACCTAATTGGTCAAACAACTGTTTCTTGAGCTGTGATTGGTGGGAGAAACTATCCCTTAATGGAAAATTGTACTATAATGAGCCTCATTATAGTACAATTTTCTGACATAATATTTACATTTCGACATCGTCAAACATAAAGTATAATAAGCTAGGGCCTTCAACATGATAGTTTACTCTATTTGAGATACGTTATTGTGTCCATGTTGACGCCTTATAATTGACCGACAGTGCTAGCTACCGTATGTTCGCTAAAGCGCAGCGCTAAGCCACGGGGCTAAGGTATCTCCGGAATCGGTAGACGTGGCTTCGAGCCCCGCCGTCAGTTGTCCTTGAAGTGTTTTTCCGTAGGTACCCCATTTTCAACTGCAGGCAAATACTGAGATAGTACCTTCAGACAGGCTTCGGCCACTTCCTTCCCCGACCTTTCCCAGCTTCATTCACCTTCATTCTTTTCATCTCGTATTATCTCCTCTCATGAGGTTGACGTCAGGAAGGGCATTCGGCCGTAAAAATCACTATCCACATAGACTTTCATCCCCGACCACCTTGAAAACGGGAATAATAACGGATAGACATACAGTGACGTCTTGTTGATGTTGGTAAGTTAAAATGACTTCCAGATTTGAAAAGTTTTGAAGAATTCTAATGAAATTACTATTTAAATACGCACTTATTTGGGGTCTTTCAGAGAAGTATAATGTTAAATATTCAATTCCCTATTATTACTGTTTAAATTCAGACCAATAGTCTAATATTGTATGTTTTTTCTTGTTTATATTCAACAGCCGAGTGTGTCATTAGATCTAACTCCGAACATGTGTTTTATATTGATAATTGGATTAATCAAAAAGAATCATAATACTGTAATAGTGTTATTGGTTTTTCGCCCCTTTTAACTACTACGGCAGGCTGTTCCAAATCCACGAGTTTGAGTATGCGTACACGCGAGTACTCAACAATAATGCTCGGAGCACGATTGGAGAGGGACTGGGGGTGATAGCCAATACATCACTGGGCGAATGTCATAGCACAAGTGCATGCGCTTCCTGCCAGTCTTGATATATCCACCGCATAGTGACGGCAGCCCCCACAGCAGAGCTGTATTGCATGTTGCAGGTTTACTCACGCAAGGCGGCGAGTATTCTGCTGCTGACTGGCGCAAGCTCGGCTGGAACAGCCTGTACTACTCCTTATAAAGACAGCGGCGTGCCGGACGTTTGCCTCGAAGAGAATCCTTAATGTGCCAGTAAATATACTGCCACGGCTCTCGCGAATTTGGGCACCCTCTAATGCCAACTGACTGTGTCGACCTCGCTTAGTCAACTCTTGAACTGTTCCGAACCCGACGGTATTAGGGTATCCGAGGCCTAGGGAGTCTTTCACTTTGCCGCCTTAATAGGATCTTGATCCATCTTTTCTGATCCCTCATTCTTCGAGGGGTCAGACCTGTTCTCTTCATGTCTCCTACCTTCTGCTCAAGGCCCTACTCAGTGCACCCTCGATAGTGCTACACCCTCAAGGGCTCATGGCTGGTGAGTTCGGGAGTTGGTGACCCCGAGGGATTCCTGAGCTGGGTTCGGTTTTTCCCACTTTTTCCATTGCCTCTGAGGCGGACCCTCTCCTCTTTCACTTTCATATCTGCCTTTTATGACTCTCCTTCTTTCCAAGTCCCTAAATCCTCATTCTTCGAAGGCTGAGGGCATTTCTTTTTTTCCTGTGCTTAATTTGCCTTATTCTCCTTTTGTTTTCCATTTCTTCTTCCAGTATGTAAGTGTGTAGTTAGTTCTAGATATAGTTTACCTTACATTCTCATGTTTCACTATCGCCTAAACCATTAGAGGCCGATAACCTAGGTGTTAGGCCCCTTAAAACAGTAATTATCATCTTCATCATCATTATCATCATCATCATCATCATCATCATCATCATCATCATCATCATCATCATCAACAACAAAACACAATGTCATCTACTCTGTAGGAGGAGTCGTAGTGACCTTAGGAAGAAATTCTGGGAGGATATAAAGAGATTGGCTAGTCGGCCCATTGTTTGCCGCAGTCCACATTAGGCCAATATTCACAGAAGAAGAATTGCATGCCTATTCAAAATACACCGTGGATTTCTTAGTTTAAATTTCGAAATTGTATTCATGAGTGCCCATAAGGTACTGTGATCCGACAAGCCTTACAAACAGATGACTTCTTAAAATACGTATGCCAATCAGCATCATCAGGCAAGCCTCCTGAACCTGAATTACTGGCCAAGTTTCGAAATTGATGGCTCGCACGCAATAATGGGCCTAAACTATGTCGTGACGCGAAGTGACGCTTCGCGCCAATCCGCGGGTTGATTACCGATCATGATGAAATGAAGGGCAATTAGTGTCTGCGAGGTATAATTACATTTTGGAACATATTTCCAATCGTTGGTTATTACTACCGGCCCCGCTGTTGGTTGCCTAGCTGGCTTTTTGTTTGTCGGGAGGGAGAGCTGCCGGCCTGTTTGATTCCGGGAATAATTTGAGCACACACATACACATCGCTCTGCGAATCAACAGTAATGCAGGATTTGGATGAGGCACATATGTGCGACAGCATGGTGGGGGGATGGGTCAAGAAACAGTCGGAGCTAACAATGTAGGCTGGTGTTTGATCATAAACAACAAACACTGAAGTGGAAGGGGGTTAACTCGCTTAATTAGAAGTAGGAGATGCTAATTAGTGTGCAAATTGTAATAACAGAGGCAAGAACCTTCACTAAATATTCCAGCAGATCCGTCAGTACAGAGTTAGCAATAATTGATGTTAAATAGCATACAAATCATAGAGAAATCAAAAATAATTCAGTCTGGATATTGGACCAATGCGTACGTCGATGTGAGGACAATGAACTGGAAAAATTCTCGGTGGATAAATAGCTTTCGCTGCTCTCTGCAGTTATGAGGGGAGGGGGTTGAAAATAAATAACTCACAGGGAATGATGCACAGGGAGAGGTGTGGAGTAATTGAAGGGTCACTGGCCCTATTATTATTATTCTTCGTAATAAGCTCACGAGAGCAAAAACTTAGTCATCCATTTGAAAGAGCAATCTAGTCGCTTTGGAGTGCTGTAGATGTTGTTGCACTGCCTACAGGCAAAAATGTAACCCTCCACCACTGATATCTGATCATGCTAGTGAAGTAATGTGTGTATGCCAATTTTCCATCTGTACATCTCCAGTGACTCAACACCGAAAGTGGAAGTGGCTGATTGAAGGCATGTTGTGTGGTCTGACGAGTCGCAACTTTGTATGTTTGCAATACAGTGCACTGACCGCCCAGTGAGGCGTTTAACCCGTGATGTAGTGTAGTTCAGGCTGGAAGTTGTTTGGTGTTTTTTGGGGGTGCTTTTCGTTAAAGACTTGCCCTTTAACTCATGAACTGAGAAGTTCATTTTAGGGTCGAACATCAATTCCCCTCAATTTTCCTTAATTCTTCTCGGTCCTCCAAGGGACCCAAAAATAAGTTCCTCAA
This sequence comes from Meconema thalassinum, assembly GCA_946902985.2. Classification (NCBI taxonomy): domain Eukaryota; kingdom Metazoa; phylum Arthropoda; class Insecta; order Orthoptera; family Tettigoniidae; genus Meconema; species Meconema thalassinum. The sequence continues at coordinate 56,980,082 of OX336399.1, forward strand.
CTCCGCTCAGGCTTTGACAAGGGGTCGGCAAAGGGGTTATCCCCAATGACGTAAACAAATGTCATAACCCTCTTGCTCGCATACCAAGGGCCGGGTCAAACACCTTATGCAGCGCATGAGTGAATTCTTGAATACAGCTGATTTTTCCGTTCTAGGCTGGAAAACAGTATTTTCATCATCCGCAGCTGATATCGAAAGAATTTTTAGGTACAAATTATACACCTATTATTATCTAAATTTAATTTAATAATGTCTGACTAGGTTAAAAAACATTCAAACATTTAATAATGCACATGTTAAAAACAATGCATAGAATTTGTAGAAAAAATCAGAAAACTTGGCATACTTATTTGAAAGAATATTATGTTTAATTTTACATCACTTGTATTTTCTGCCATATAAGTTATAATGTGCCAAACACTTTATACCTGCCTGATTTAACGAATGAGCGGACTTGACTTCAGAGCGCTTGACCGATGGCGTGGTGGTGTTCGCAAGACATTGTTGTGCCATTGGTCAACCGCTCTGATGTCAAGTCCGCTCATTCGTTAAATCAGGTATAAAGTGTTTGGCACATTATAACTTATATGGCAGAAAATACAAGTGATGTAAAATTAAACATAATATTCTTTTAAATAAGTCTGCCGAGTTTTCTAATTTCTTCTACAAATTTTATACATTGTTTTTAACATGTGCATTATAAAATTTTTGAATGTTTTATAAACTAGTCAGACATTCATCAACATCTTCATTTCCCCTTTTCCAGTTGACACTGGGTGGGGCCAAATATGGTTCATCTCCATTTTGTTCTGTCGTTCCACCATTCCTCTTCCGACACAGTGTTCCAATCCAGGTTCCGTTTTCTAATACTATTCTCCACAGTCCATCCAACGCATTCTTGGTCTTAAATTAAATTTAGATAATAATAGGTGTATAATTTGCACCTAAAAAGTACTTTCGATATCAGCTGCGGATGCTAGAAATACTGTTTTCCAGCCTAGAACGGAAAAATCAGTTGCATTCAAGAATTCACTCAAGCGCTGCAGAAGGTGTTTGACCCGGCCCTTGGTATGCGAGCAAGAGGGTTCGTCATTGTGGATAACCCCTTTGCCGGCCCCTTGTCAAAGCCTGAACGGAGTAGAGGAACTTATTTTTGGGTCCCTTGGAGGACCGAGTGGAATTGAGGTAACCCTGGCTACCTGACTGGAATTCCCGAGCCGAATTGATGCCCCTCCCATTTTAGCACACTCCACAGTGGGAAGTGAAGCAAAGTGGACTTCAGTACAGGAATTTCCCGAAATTAGCTAAGTCTACAAAATTGCGGTGGCTTCGGTGGCGTTGTTGGCAGTATCCTGAGCTTCTATGCTCAAGATCGCGAGTTCAAACCCGGCCAAAGTAATCGGATTTTTAAGAGCGTTAAAAACCTTCAGTAAGGAGAGGAGGTATAGCTTGCGGTCCCATGTCATAGATTCATGGCATGTAAAAGAACCTTCCTCTAACTAAAATTGTGTGAATTTGATTAATGCTCCATTAAGTTCCAACGTTCATCGACAGGTGCTCGTTAGGATGGCATCTAGTAGCCAAGTTCGCATCTGTAGTTGACGGTAACATTAGGCAGCAAAAATAGGAACTACTTAAAATTGATCGTCTGCAGTCCTTACCTGAATTACAGATATCACACATTAATACAGCCATCACAATTAACACCGGTTATCAGACAGATTCTACACACACGCCCACAGTGCACGGGACTACATGACCACGTTGTTGCCGCCCCTAAACTGAGGAACCAACCAACCAACCAACCTACAAAACCGCATTATCAACTCAGTTAAATTTAAGGGTTTGTTTCATTAATATAACTGCATATCTATACATAGAGCAAGCAATGAAGGAAATTAGAGAAACTATTAAAGTAGGAGTAAAGATTCAAGGAGAAATTATTTCAACTCGGAGATTTGCTGATGACATTTTCATCTTCGCTGATAAACCAGAGGATTTGAATGCGTTCTTAACCCTTGAGAACTGACTCGAAAAAATATAACACGAGAACTGGTACCAGGTCATTTTGACCCATAGTGTGACATTTCCCGTTTGACAAATTCGTACGGATTTTAACGGAGTAATTTTATACCTGATATCTTCCTATAAACTATTCCCAATATAAAATAAGTTTTATTTATATTTTTTCAAATTTAACAGTCTGAACGGCATGGAAACTACAAATATAACCGGAATGGAGAATTTGCTCAAGATAGAAAGAAGAATTTTAAAAAGGATTTATGGTTCTAGGAAAACATAGGAAGGTTATAGACTGAGATCCAATGCAGAAATTTATAGTAAAATCGACAACCTTGAAGTGATGATCAGAAAACGGCGACTTCAGTTCTACGGACATATGGTCCGCATGGCTTGCTCAAGGTTAAACAAACAAATTTTTGATAAAATCTGGAACTATAAATGACAAGGAGGCTATGTAAAACAAATGAAAGAAGAATTTTCAAAATTTCAAAATTACTGAAGAAGATTGTCTAAATCGAATAGAGTACAGAAAGAAAAATTGGCCTCAAAATTCTTGTCGGGGAGAAGAAGAATCTCAACAGAGGAGAATGGACTGCTGAAAGAAGAGCTGCGCAGTCGACCAGGATGAAAGACTTCTGGAAGAGAAAGAAGGAAACTAGACCTATAAAGAAGTGATATTTGCGTGGTCCTTGTTAGCCTGTCCGCGGTGTATATATATGTGCAGGACAATCACAATAATGTCCGTAACAGTATAATTGGCCTTGATAGTGGTTGCAAAGCAGTTATCTCAAGTCATTTGAACAAAGGAGCTGATGACCAAGGCTTCCCCAGACCTTCAACAGGGATCAATAGGATCGTGAGCTATGTTATTGTGCTGCACCAAAACAGTTGGATTTCCTCCCTTATTGTTTACAGATTGACTATGCGTATTCTTAAGAGAAACCAAGGCTGCCAACTGTTAATAAATGCTGTATCTATTTTTTTTACCCTAATATCAATATATCAGAAAGTATTCAAGCCAACAGCTCTAAACTTTGCACACGTATTAGTACCTTACATTCTAGATTAATTTAGGGTAACTAATATACGTCAGTGCTTCCAACATGATTCTAAGCCTGCTGATTGGTCCAATTTTAAAATACATGTAACTTCTACACAAATAAATGGATTTCATCCAAAATTGGCACAACAATAGATCATATTAGTTCAGATTATTTCTCACCAACTCATGCATGACATTGTTGCCAACATGATTTTACGCGCACTGATAGGTCCAATGTCTATCTACATGCAACGTCCATGCTATCCATTGGACTTCAACCAAATTTTGTATTCTGTACCTTAAGAGATGGAACTAAGAATGTATTCAGTCACCAAGGCTGCCAACTGTAGTGCTCTATTCGGCTACATTATGCCAGTTATATTCCAAACTAATTAGAAATTTCCATATAACCAACTTAATTTCGTCATTAGACAGGTTCATATACAGTTGATTAATCATTGGCATGAAACTTAATTTTAAGAAAAGTAGGCTCTTTAGTTCGTCACGAAACTTCTTGTTCCTTTCTACAATGCCTGAGTACACTTTGCCCGGGACGCTTATCAGAGGAATACCTCTATAATAATTTTTAGCAATATTTCCTGTTAGCTTTTTTTTTATAAGTAATATTGTATGGGAAAAAACTTCTCGTGGGTTTTGTAACTTACATATTTTCTTCAAACCTTCAATCTTGAGGCAGCAATATTTTATTTCTCTGTTCATGAACGAGTTGTGTATCAATTTCATATTTGAAATGGTATTGGAAAATAAGTTTAAAAGTGAGAGTGACGAGCAGAATAGGGTGGCATTGGAACGATCTGGAAGTAAGGGCGAAGTAGAGGGAAAGTTATCAGAGCACACACAGAGGGAATGCTGTGTGATATGAGGAAGATAAGGGGGCGAAGGTTTTGAACAGAAAGTGAGTGTCGGGAGATGCTAGGAAACAAGAAGTTAAGGGATTAGCGGAGGTTGTTCAGGGAATATGAATAAGGTGTAGGAGGGGTGTGCCCAGGAGAACGGGTAAGGGATAAATGGTGTGGTGTACTAAGAAGGGTAAGTGTTACTAAGCGGAGAGTGATTTGGAGCAGTGGCGTAATTACGGGGGATGATCAGGGGTTTCAATTCCCCTCACCAGAGGCAAATAATAAAAATATAAAATGTTTATGTTTTTAATTTTGAATCAAATCAATCTTCGAATTATTTACAAATTATTATATTACATAATAATCGTTGGATGGTTCCTTAGTTTAGGGCTGCGACAACGAGGTCATGTAGCCCCGTGTACTTTGGGTGTGTGTAGAATCTGTCTGATAACCGGTGACAATTGTGATGGCTGTATTAGTGTGTGTTATAGGTTTTTTAATTCAAGTAAGGACTGAAGATATTACATTTGCCGCCAAATGCCCTGTCAAAGACTACTATTTCTGAACTTGGTTACCAGGTGCCCCCGCAGTCGGCGCCTGGCGACGAACGTTGGAATCTAAGAGCGTTGGTCAAATTTTAACCCATAATTAAGCTTCACACAGGTGTAATTTGTGGAAGGTTCTTTAACATGCCATAGATCTACGGCATGGGACCGCCGGCTTAACATCCCCTCCAAAGGAAGGCATACTGAAGGATTTTTAACGCTCTTAAAAAATCCGACGACTTTAAAGCCTTTCCTTTTCTCAATAGTGTATTATATTTACTATTTTATTTATTTTATTGAGTCTCCAAGAACATATAAGACCTCTATTTTACTACCATATTTACTACAATTATAAACTATTCACAACGTAACTTGTATAAAGTGCGTTCAAAAAGTAACGAGCCGGAGGCTGTAATGCGCAAACCGGTGACGACACGGGCTATTCGTGGCGTGTGTAACGAGGTGTGGTTCCGACCAGGGCGTGTAAGGTCTCAGCCCGTCACTAAAGGGCACGCGTGCACGTCACGTGGCGATACAAAGCGAACAGCAGCATGCATCAATCGTTCAACAAAGACCTAGACAGTAGGTCATTCGACATGCTTCCTGATGTACTTGAAGACTGTGGGGCACCCATTGGGCACTCACTTTCCGCAAGTGCAGTCGTTCCTTCATGATGGTGTGCACACTTCCGACGCTCAATCTGACCACGGCGGCTATGGCGTTCACTGTCACTCGGCGGTCCTGGGTAATGAGTGCATCAACCAGCTGGACGTTGTCATCGGTAATGCATGGGGGTGCCCCAGACCGGGCATCATCGGCTAACGACAACCGTCCTTCCCTGAAGCGCTTGTGCCACGCTTTGACCCTTACAAGGGACATGCAGTGTTCGCCGTACACTTGTGACATTCGGCGATGAATGTCCGTTCCCCCTACTCCTTCCGCTGTCAGAAACCGAACAACACCTCTTTGCTCTTCGTTTGACGCCTACATGTCACTGTTTGCAATGCGACTGGCAGCGTTGGACGATTGATGCATGCTGTTGCTCGCTTTGTATCCTCACGTGTCGTGCACGCGTGCCTTCTAGCGACGGGCTGTGACCTTCCAAGCTCTGGTCGGAACCACACCTCGTTACACACGCCACGATTAGTCGATGTCTTCACCGGTTTGCGCATTACAGCCTCCGGCTCGTTACTTTTAACGCATCTTATAATACATTATAGTAACTTGTGGAAGATGTGTAGATGAATGTAAGAAAATGTGAATAACAACATGATTTCTAAATATGGGATGCAAAGGTTTAGTCAGTTTATTATTGCAGCAACTCAGGTGACATTTTATAGGAAGTCTTTCTCTTTCAAAAGCAGGGCAGTCGTAAAGCAGGTGATTTACAGTTTGAGAGGATCCACAATTTTTTACTAAGAAGGGTGAGTGTTACTAAGCCGAGAGTGATTTGGAGTAGTGGCGTAATTACGGGGGATGATCAGGTGGATCAAAATTCCTCACAGAGGCAAGTAATAAAAATAAAAAAATTGTGTGTTTCATTTTGAGTAAGATCAATCTTAGTGTTATTTACAAATTATTAGATTATGTAAGTTTATACAGACTAATTTCAAAGTCTATCTTATTTTCAATTTTGTAAATATTTTCTGCGTTACCCTAATAACACTTATCGAATACGAAAGATGGTCAGCTGTTCAGTTAGCCAAAGAGGTGGCAGTGAGATGGGTGTGGCATTTTTTTTCCTCTTCCCTTTACAAAAAAAAAGTCCTCTCGGCACGCCGGAAGGCGGAGGTAGATTTCAGCGGACAAACTTGGGGATAGACGAAAATAGGCAGAATATGCAGGTTTTCGTAGAAGGATCAGACCTCATTTATTGTGAGAAAGAATTTATAAATAGAGCTCAATTAAATTTGTTTTTCGGCATTTTATGCATATTTTAAACATTTTATTGTCTTATGGGGACGGTAACCTTCTTGTCATTTGGACTCCATTTTTAGCCTATTTTCATTTTATGAAAAAATAGGCTTATGAGATCACCTTTTGTCCGTGTGTCTGTGTGTGCGTGTGTGATTCGTGCGTGTGTCTGTGTGTCCCTAATAACTTCTATACCGCTCGAGCGATTTCATTGAAACTCAGTATGATCATAGCACCATTCCAGCCGACCCCGACCATGCCCTTCAAATTTTATTGTGTCTCACCAATCCAACATGACGGCTGTGCGAAATATTTACCCAGCAATCAGTATCTCCGAAACTATTACCGATATCGCCCTGAAATTGTGTACGGTGATAAAGGGCACTACTAGAAGTTCACCTAGGAGACGTTCACAGACCTGGTAACTACATAAACAACATGGCGGCCAAGCGAATTTGAGACTTTTAAATAGATTTTTCTCGCGATTCAACCATCCAAACGTAAAGAAAACTTAGTAAAGCAAATGTTTATACACATTGTAATGCAATGGCATCTAATTTAGTTCAATTGTTTACATAACCTCAAAATGGCGGCTGTGGGAAATATTTCACCGGCATTCTATATCTCCTAAACTATTACAGATATCACCCTGCAATTTTGTACGTTGATAAAGGGCACTGCTACTAGTTTATCTATGTAACTTTCATAAAGCTGTACAGTACAAAACGAACATAGCGGCCAAGCGAATTTGAAACATTTTTATAGACTTTTCTTGTGATTTTACACTCTTAGCGCAGTGAAATGTGGTACAGTAAATGATTATAGATATAGTAATGCACTGGCATCTAATTCAATTCAGTTGTTTACATAACCTCAAGATGGCGGCTGTGCGAATTTTTAAAATTAATTTTTTATTTCTTGTGTAGTAATCATGCGATCGAAGTGAAAGTTTGAATAATGAACCTAGGCAATAATTTTCCTTTAATGGCACATAACTCTATGGCCTATACATATAACAATCTAAAATGGCAAGCATCAGAAATATTTCGACGGTTCTGAATATCTACGAATCGTTTAGAGCAATCAAACTGTAATTTTGTATGTTCATAGAGGCTATGATCATAAGTTCACCTATAGTACTTTCAGTAACCTGGTGAGCACAAATCCAACATGGCGGTGACGCGAGTTATACATATTTAAATGGACGTTTCTCGCGATTTAACCATCCGAGTGTAGTGAAACTTTGCACGTTAAATGCTAATACAAAATGTTAATCCACTGGCATCTAATTTATTTCAATTGTTTTCATAAGCACAAGATGGCAGCTGTGCGAAATTTTAAACTCTCGTTTTTACTTATTGTGTCCTAATTATGCGATTGAAGTTTGAATACCACACGTACACAATAATCTTAATGTAATAGTACATAATTAAAAATCCAACCTGGCGACCATCTGAAATATTTAAACGGTTCTCAATATCTACGAATCTATCAAAACAATCAAACTGAAATTTTGTATGTTGATAGAGTCAATTAACATGAGTAGGATATATGAAAGTAGGCTGTATAGTTCTTCACGGAACTACTTGTTATACTTGTGGTCACACTGTCCTTATGCAAGGTTTCGACACTGATGTGTGACTATGTAACGGTCTGTTACTTCTTCACGCAAAGATATATCTCCCGCAGAGATTTTGGTTGGTTCCTCCGTTTAGGGGCTGCGACAACGCGGTCATGTAACCCCGTGTACTTTGGGTGAGTGTTGAATCTGTCTGATAAACGGTGTGAATTGTGATGGCTGTATTAGTCTGTAATTCAGGTAAGGACTGCAGACGGTCAATTTCAAGCAGTAGTTCGTAATGTTGCTACCAGATACTACCGTCAACGACACCTATCTGTGAACTTGGCTACTAGGTGCCACCGCAACCAGCAACTCGCAACGAACGTTGGAACTTCCCCTCCAAAGGAAAGCATACTGAGGGATTTTAGCGCTCTTAGAAAATCCGACAACTTTGGCCGGCTTTGAACCCGCGACCTTGGGCATAGAAATTCAGCATGCTACCAGTTACGTCACCGAAGCCACTTCACACTTAGTCAGATGGAAATCTGAATCTGATCTCGTGCAAGTGCGTTGTCATGGCAACGTCTGATGTTTCATCCCTCATCAATTTAGTAGTGTTGCCATGGCAACCTCTGATAGCTCTTGGCATTTTCTTACAATTCCGAAATCATTTTTCTCATCCCTTGGCGTAATGGTGGGTCATATGAAAAATTCTTTCAGACAAAAGTTTTAGGTAATTATTAGGGTAATATTGTCCATTGTGTACGGTTTTGATATTGTGCCTATTAACAGAGATATGATTAATGTTTCCCGAAAAACGCATTTTTTCCCACCCCTTTGGTCAATGGTTGGATACTATAAAAAACTCTTCAAGCATAAATTTTTGGGCTTTATCCGACACATAGTATGAACTTTGAACGGATGCGATATTTCACATATTAAGAGATTTATAGCAATATTTCACCTTTTCGAAAAAGGCCCCCATTTTCACCCCCTTCGACCGATTTTGCCCATTAACGAACTCAACCGAGATTTTAAAGGGATAAATATTATGTGAGAAATTGAAAGTAATTGGTGCAAAATTACAGCAGTTATCGTGTCCACAAAAAACTGATTTACACATATATACATAAATTATATATAAACGTTTGAACTGACGGTGGTTTTGGGGTCTGGGGATGTGAAACGCGAAGATATGTCGAAATTTTCCAGAAGTCGAAACATGGTACACATTGCAATAGTTAGCTTTCTAATGAAATCTACCTAACAAGATGTGCAGTAAAGAACATATAGCATACTTTCTCCTAAATGCATGGGTATTTTTATAACTATTTGTCCTTTTCAAGGAGTATAATTGAATGTTGGTTGTAATAGCTTGTTGAAATACAACATGCTATACGGATATTAAACATGAATATGAGGTGCCCTTTGCTAGTGCTACATCTGTACAAAATGTCATACAATTCCGTTTCATCGTGTTTGAATTGATATGATGAATCGATTTGCACACATGCATGGCCGCTAGCTGCAAACGATTGGGGTGATGACCTTGTAGTTCAGTCAAAAGATGCTTCCCACAAAAAGGTATGTTGTTGCAAAATTTGGTAGTGATCAAATAATTAGGTTGGTCGTAATTTGATTTAAGCTTTTAACATTTGGGTGGCCGCCATTCCGTCTCCGTCAAGATGGCGGCGATATAAAACATGACCCTGAGGTGCCCATTGCTAGTGCTACCTCTGTACCAAATTTCGTTCAATTTGGTTTTACCGTGTTTGAATTGATAGGGGGAATCGATTTGCACACATACATGGCCGCCATATGCAAACTATTGGACTGATTACCTTGTAGCTTGGTCAAAGAACGCTTCTCACATGAAGGTATAACGTTGAAAAATTTGGAAAAGATCAGATGATTATGTTGGTCGTAATTTGATTTAAGCTTCCTTCAAGATGGTGGCGATATAAGACATGACCCTGAGGTGTCCTTTGGTAGTGCAATCTCTGTACCAAATTTCGTTCAATTCAGTATCACCGTTTTTGAATTGATAGGGGAATCGATTTGCACACATACATGGCTGCCATCCGCAAATGATTGGGCAGATGACCTTGTAGTTCGGTCAAAAGATTCTTCGTACATAAAGGTATAATGTTGCAAACGTTGGTAGAGATCTGATGATCATGTTGGTCGTAATTTGATTTAAGCTTTTAACATTTGGGTAGCCGCCGTTACGTTTCCTTCAAGATGGTGGCGATATAAAACATGACCCTGAGGTGCCCTTTGGTAGTGCTATCTCTGTACCAAATTGCGTTCAATTCAGTTTCACTGTGTTTGAATTGATAGGGGAATCGGTTTGCACACATACATGGCCGCCATCCGCAAATGATTGGGCAGATGACCTTGTAGTTCGGTCAAAAGATTCTTCGTACATAAGGGTATAATGTTGTGAAAGTTGGTGGAGGTCAGATCAGGTTGGTCGAAATTGGATTTAAGCTTTTAACATTTGGGTGGCCGCCATTACGTTTTCGTCAAGATGGCGGCGTTATAAAACATGACACTGAAGTGTTCTTTGCTAGTGCTACCTCTGTACCAAATTTCGTTCAATTCGAATTTACCGTGCTTGAATAGATAGGGGGAATTGATTTGCATACATACATGACCGCCATCCGCAAATTATTTGGTTGATAGCCTTGTAGTTTGGTCAAAAGATTCTTCATCCTTAAAGGTATAACGTTGCAAGAATTGGTAGAGATCAGATGATTAAGTTGGTCGTAATTTGATTTATGCTTTGAATATTTGGTTGGCTGCCATTACGTTTCCGTCAAGATGGCGGCGATATAAATCATGACACTGAGGTGCCCTTTGTTAGTGCTACCTCTGTACCAAATTTCGTTCAATTCGGTTTCACCGTGTTCGAATTGATAGGGGGGGGGGGGGGCAGACATTCAGAGTACACACACTCACAGACAGACACACAATTTTTCGACCTGTGTTGATCTCATAAGTCTACTTTATTTTTTTGCAAAAAACGAAAGTAGGCTAAAAATGGTTAATATTCGAGCAGTTGCACATAAACTTCGAGCCAAATGATAATTAAAGTAATCCGAAACAAATACGAATTTTAAACCTTCGGGATACAACTTCTAGCAATATCTTCCACTTCCAGAGAGGATCCTCCAAAACCACTCAAACAGTTAGTAGTATGTGCAAGAGAAAGTGATCTCGAAATCAGTCTTCACAGGACAGTGTCTTTCATATTTCGGAAGGTGGTAGAACAGTCGCAGAAGATACTTTAAAAATGAATGAAATTCCACTGCAGTTAGTGAACGAATTCAACTATCTGGAAATAATTCTACAGACACACAGCACCGTTTTCAACAGCCACATCATTGGTAGAGCAACATACGCCATAAGAGGAATGCTGGACATACAAAATATAAGCAAACTCTCACTTGACACAGCAATGAAGCTCTTCAAGGCAAAAATCAACCCTATTATTACGTACATACGGTTTGGAAATAATCTGGGAAAATTTAAACGAAACCAACCATAAACAATTAGAAAAAGTCAAGACAACATTCCTGAAATGTTGAAACATACATTTTAGTTACACTGAAGAAAATGGAAATTGTAACACACAGAAGGAGTGGTGCTACATTGCTGCAATTGAACATGCAGGACGAGTGTTCGGCTGTGATTCGATGATTACACTTTCAGGTCCCTCTGACCGCAAGTTTGGACAACAATCAATACAGGATGTGCCCACCTCGAGCTGCAATACATTGATGAATTCGTCGAGGCATGGAGTCAATAAGGCCCTGGATCGCTTCCTGAGGAATTGTGGCCCATGCTTGCTGCACTGCACGGGTTAGTTGTTCCAGAGTTGTGAATGGCTGAGGATGGTTGGCCAGTTGTCAACCCATCATGTCCCACACATGCTCAATAGGACTGAGGTCCGGGGATCTGGCGGGCCATTCTAAGGTTGTGATGTCGTGGAGAGCTTCTCTGGGGATGCGTGCAGTGTGAACCCAGGCATTTTCCTGCTGAAACATCCCATTAGCAATGTCTGCCATCATAGGGACAACCACTGGATTGAGTACCCTATCAACGTACTGTCGAGCAGTCATAGTGCCCTCAACAAGCACTAATTGTGATTTCACATTAAAGCCAATAGCTCCCCAGACCATGCTTGGTGTTGGCCCTGTGTGCCTCTCGACAATAAGGTCTGGGCGGCCCCTCTCCCTGGTACGTCGGCACACCCGATTCCAGCAATCACTGCGGGCAAGACAGAAGCGCGGTTATTCACTAAAGACGACCCTATGCCATTCGTTGACCCACGTCGATCGTTATCGACACCAGGCCAGCCTTACACGTCGGTGTTGTGGGGTCAATGGAACACCTTCTGCAGGGACACGGGATCGTAAGCCAGCTGCACGCAGGCGATTGCCAACTGTTTTTTGTGTAACGTGGGGTGCCACAGCTGCTTGAATTTGCGCTGCTGTTGCATGGGGTTCCAGCCGGGCCATCCGAATGATGCGGCGATCCTCTCTCACAGTTTTCTGTCACGCTGGGCTTGTGCCAGGTCTTCGAGTGTGGGTACCTTCATTTGACCACTGCTGCCATACACGTTGTACCGTAGATGCCTGTCGGCCAACACGTGCAGCAACAGTCCTTAGCGATAATCCAGCCTCACACAGCCCAATTATCCGAGCCTTCTCAAACGGCGACAGTTGTAGATAGCGTGCTCTTCTCCGTCGTCGAGGCATGTTTGACGGGGAACACTTGACTGCATAGACTGTAAGTCAACTACGCTACACCAGAGTCCGTATACTGGAGTTGATTCCTCCGCGACCAACCACATGGGGAGACCTGTAGCAACAATCCAATGGGTCTGAAACTTTGATCGTTTACATATCTTCCATATCTTGAAAATCAACACAAACGACCAATGCCTTCATGGTGTTGCAATTTCCATTTTCTTCAGTGTAATTTCATTTCTCAACAGTTTTATTAGGTTAGATCTTTGAGGTTTGATTCTAATGTGCTTAAGAAGGTCCCATTCTTGGATCGAAACATGCATTAATTTGCACGATTATAATTTGTATTGATTGGTGGAGCATTTTAATTGATTACATTGATATATCCAGAGAGATTATGATAACACTGATAGCACTACGTAGCTGAGAACAACAAGTAGTTCCGTGAAGAGCTAAAGCCGATTTTCATATATCCTACTTATGTTAATTGCCACTATCAACATACAAAATTTCAGTTTGATTGCTGTAATACATTCGTAGATATTGAGAAACGTCTTAAGCCTTTGAGTCCTGAACCTTTAAAAATTGGTAAATAATGTAATTTTAAAATTTCATAAGCCTTTATATGCTTCAGTTTGAACACATAATTTTTTTCAAAAATCTTAGTTATACCTAAGTATAAGTTTTTTAGGTGGTACTTACAAGTACCGTCAGTCCTCTACAGGCAACAGGGAATTTACTGTCTTCGTGTTTAGATTAGGACACAAATTCTTATTATTTTGTAGATATTTACCAAAGTAATGAAATATATTGGTTCTGTGGGTGATAGCCGCCTCCATGGTGTATTGGTCTGCGTGCGTAGCCCTCCCCCACCGGAGGTCCGAGGTTCGATTACTGGTTCTGCCTCGAGATTTGAAAAATGGTATGAGGACTGGAACGGGGTCTACTCAGCCTCGGGTGGTCCAAGTGAGTTGAGGGGGTTCGATTCCCACCTCAGCCATCCTTGAAGTGGTTATCCGTGGTGTCCCACTTCGTCTTCGGGCAAATGCCGGGCTGGTAACAGCCGTAAGTCAATAGCCGCCTCCTTCCCTCTTCCTTGTCTATCCCTGCCATTCTTCCCATCCCTTCCCATCCCTCATAAGGCCCCTGTTCGCTTTACAGGTGCGGCCACCTGGACAAGGTACTAGTCCCGCCTCCCCAGTTGTATCCCCCGACTCGATGTCAAGCTCCAGGACACTGCCCGTAGAGGCGGTAACGGTGGGATCCCTCGAGGAGTCCGTGGGAAAAACCTTCCTGGAGGGTAAACTGACTACGGAAACGAAAATGTCACATACAATAAATTTTTTTTTGTCAGAAATAAATGGGCCTACCAAGAAATATACACGTTGCATAAATATGAAAAGGAGAAAATTAATATACTCTGAAACCAGAAGAGCAGTTAGATTCAGTTTTTGAGCCCAAGAAGTCATTGCTACACGTGCATCTCATGGTATTCAACAAAGCAGTTTTTACTCTCGTTGACAGGCGTCTTCGGTGGCGTAGTTGGTAGCATGCTGAGCATTTATGACCTCTTGTTGGATTTAGGGTTCTCCATGGCCACAGGTCCTTGAGCTACCGACCTTCCGTATTCTAAAACTGAAATTGTACCAAAGAGTTCACAATAAATAATGTAAGAATTTAAGAACAGAATATATAACATTCCCCAGAAAAGTCTCAGCTTTCGCCTCTTGGACTTGCGCTCAACATTGTACAGAGCTCGCAATCGATCCGCAGTGTCTACATCAGGTAGGCTATTTCCTCTAGAAGAACATTATTTATATCTTCTAATGTTAAAACCTTGTGGGCATTCATATCTCACACTTTATCATGCAAACAATGCCAGAAGTAGTACATATACACACTTTGTAATACCTCCGTGATGAACTTCCGGCCTAAACATTATCTCAATAATTGTTTCCTTGCCAAAATCCCATAGGGCCCTGTCGGTACTTAGGAGTACCAAGTAGTTTATTGGTTCTGAAAATAAACATCAGTGTTTGAGGCAAGATTTGAGAAGATGTACTTGCTTTCATGACAATAATACACATTAGGGATCGAATAAAGTTTTGCTTTATTGCAGAATAACATACAGAAATATGTCGTAGTTTGTGCACCTGAAACCTGACCAATGAATGTGTACATGCAATATTTCAGTGCTGAGTTCTGGAGGCAGTTCTGGGAAACAGTGTATTTAGCATTGGGATGCTTTGGCAAGGTTCTGAGAACTACCGCCAGGCCATAAGTGCTTCATATTGGCAACCACTACTTTTAAATATGACTTCAAATGTTATGGTACTTTAAAGTACCGTCAGTGCTCAAAGGGTTAAGATTTCGGATGGTCGCCATGTTGTATCTTTATATATGTAGGACTTAGAGTTATGTACGATTACATGAAGATTATTGTGTATGTGTAGTATTCAAACTTCAATCGCATGATTAGGGCACAAGATGTAAAAACGAAATTTTAAAATTTCGCACAGCTGCCATCTTGTGGTTATAGAAACAATTGAAATAAATTAGATGCTAGTCGATTAACATTTGTAAAAGCAATTACTGTACCATGTTTCTCTGCACACGGATGGGTAAATCACGAGAAACGTCCATTTAAATATTTATAATTCGCGTCACTACCATGTTGGATTTGTGCTGACCTGATTATTGAAAGTCCTATAGGTGAACTTAGGTTCATAGCCCCTATGAACCAACAAAATTTCAGTTTCATTGCTGTAATAGATTCGTAGATATTGAGAACCGTCTAAATATTTGGGATGTCGCCATGTTGGATTGTTATATGTATAGGCCATATAGTTATGTACCATTAAATGAAAATTATTGCATAGGTTCATTATTCAAACTTTCACGTCCATCGCATGATTATGACACAAGAAATAAAAACTTAATTTTAAAATTTCGCACAGCCGCCATCTTGAGGTTATTTGAACAATTCAACTAAATTAGATGCCAGTGCATTACAATGTGTATAAACATTTTCTGTACCAAGTTTCATTGCGTTTGTATGCTTAAATCGCGAGAAAAGTCTATTTAAAAGTCTCAAATTCGCTTGGCCACCATGTTGGTTTTGTAGATACCAGGTTTTTTAATGTCTCATAGGTGAACGTTTAGTAGTGCCCTTTATCACCGTACACAATTTCAGTTTCATTGACATCGCTTCAGCTCTTTAGAAGTTATTAGGGGAGACGCACACACACACACACACACACAGACAGACAGACAGACAGACACACATACGCACACACACACACAGACAATCTCATATCTCATAAGTCTATTTTTTCATAAAATGAAAATAGGCAAAAAATTGTATAAACAACATGTTTGATAGATCCTCGCGTGGTATCTCATAGCTGAAGCTCCCTCTGCCGATACATCAGACTCGGGCACTTGAATGGTAAATAAGTTTGTCACGGTGGATAGCGTGTCGGTCTACTAACGCCAAGATTGCAGGTTCACTCCTGGCCGTGGTAAGTGATTTTCTTTGAAAGGCGGCAAAAATAGGACACGCATGCCATACGATGTTGGCATGTCAAAGAACCCATTTTAATTCAGTAGGGCGTTTTCATAATGGCAAAATAATCTCGGGAGTTTCCACCAACACAACGTTCCTCATTTCTCTACTAGAAAGCGCTATAGTGTTCAAGGAGCTAACTGTAGATATCTAACCTCCTTGACTTCCATAATGATTCAAGGAACAACGAAATTCGACATGCAAGCTACCCTCTGGGTTAACTTAATAATTTGCAAACTGTTCCGTCTTTTCAATACTAGTTGTATTCTAGCCAATCTTAATTAAGTTTTCCTTTCGTTATAGAAATCGCACATCAGGGATTTACTACAGACCAACACAGATCAAACTTCGGCCCCCATAGAATCCACTCAATAATAGACTGTTGCCGTCTTCTGTCTGTTAGGTAGTCAGCCCGAAGGCTGGTTGGATCCTCAAAAAGTACCACCATTAGGTTATGTGGGTAGATATCCACAAAAAGCCAAGGCAGCACCTTATTGAGGCGTACTAGGCAAGATGAGGAGTGAGGTAGTTTGCCATTGCTTTCCTCACTGAGTCAGAACAGCAGTACTAACCCTATGAGTAGAACCTTTCACAGCATCCAAAGAGACTGACTGTGCCCCGAATGTCATTACTAAGCACTACCCATACCTCAGTAGCTTCCATATAATCACAGCCATGAGTGAGACTGAGACCTCAATGAAAAGCCACATTTTACTCTAGCCTGTGCCAACAAACAAATGCAAATGTACTGCATGTATCAAGAGATGGCAAACAGGCCATTGCCGTCTTCATCATTAACATATAAGGAACCCTAAAGTTCCAAATTCGACAAATCGTGGTCGGTGCATAACCACTACTAAATACCAAAGACCAAAGGAGAAGTGCAAATATAATTTCATTCGTTCAACAACATACAACTGACAAGATCTTCAGCAGTTCCTTTTAAAAGTTTTATCACAACAAGTATTGGCATAGGAAGGAGCCTAACGAACTAAATGACTACTGTCAACCAGTAGAGTTGACATGCATAATTATAATATGGGACGATTTCCTCCAGATGCTTGAACTATGGATCAACTTAATTTTAAATTTCATGACTATTCAGTGTTTTATAATGTATTTAAATGTGTGTTTGGTTACTTAATATGTATCTATGGCTGAAGATGGACACATAAGTGTCCGAAACATGTACCGTTGTTAATTCCTGAATACAGCTAGTATTGAAAAGACGGAACAGTTTGCAAATTATTAAGTGGATTCAATTCAATACGGACCAATATGGATAATAACAATTCACTACCCTCTGGGTGTCAAATTACAAAGCTTACACCTGGCACCCGAGGCCATACGATATTATTATTATTATTATTATTATTATTATTATTATTATTATTATTATTAGCACCGGGGAAATGGTGCCTGACGTGTTTGATGGAGGAACACCAAGAATATCCCCGCTCGCACAATTCCGCCCAGATTCCCTATTTTCTAAATAAGAGGAGAAGAATAAAACACAGCAGTGGAGATAGAAACAACAAGCAATTCTCCTCGGCTGCTCTGGCACTCAAACACCTCACTCATCCCGGTCAAGGTACAGCAGAGTGCAGACAGAGGGAAGTGTCAGATGTTGATAATGGAAGACGGTGGCTGGATGACGATAATAAAGCGAGAGTGGAAGAGATATTGGATGTCTGAAAGAAGGAGAGTGAGAGACAGAGAAAACTGAATGAAGTGAAAAGAGGGAAGGAGAAGAAGATACTTGTTCTTGCGGTGGGTGGCAGACAGACGAATAGAAATGAAGACATTTCCGTACGTATATTTTCTTGACAGTTTGTGTGGAGTGGCTGTAATTCTTCATTGTCGTTGAGTCTTGAGAAACTTTTGTCGAATTATAAAACTCGTCAAAGTAACATTCACAGATGGATTTACTTGCTCAGAAATTCTGGAAGAGAGATGGCAGGTAGATTTATTAGATACCGACTGGAATGTCAGCGAAGGCTTTTAAACTGAGAGCTACGGAAATTGTATTCTGAGAAAGTACGCATTTCCTACATGTATTAAAATCTTCCAAAAGTAATTCTCGTTCCCCCACAACACTCAGTGGAAACTGTATGTGAGATTCGTCACGTGATTCAGCTGTCAAAATGTAACTCTCATATTAAATACATTTCGTAGTATTTTCATATAAATGACTTAAGTGGGGAAACACACAACAAAGAACCTAAAAAATAACAATAGTAATAGTATGACTGTGCCTATCATAAATCTTGTGCAACGATTATTCACATTTCTACGAAAACACAGACTCCATTGTTATCAGAAAAATGTTCTAATTTTTAGACTATTTTCATTTATGAAGACAATAGACTTATGAGATCACCTTCTGTCCGTGTGTATGCTCCCCTAATAACTTCTAAACGGCTGGAGCGATTTTAATGAAACTCGGTAAGGTCATAGTACTATTTTTGCCGACCCCATCCGTGTGCCTCTAATTTTATTACGTCTCACCAATCCATCATGGTGGCTGTGTGAAATATTTCACTGGCATTCTATGATGATGATGATAATTGTCGTTTTAAGGGGCCTAACATCCAGGTTATCGGACCCTAATGGTTTGGGTGATCGTGAAGATGATAATGAAATGTAAACTGTAACTAAAACTAACTACTAACTTATATACTAGAAGAAGAAATGGAAAAACAAAAGGAGAATAAGGCAAATAAAGGACAGGAGGAAAATAAATGCCCTCAACCCTCGAAGAATGCGGATTGAGGGACTTGGAAGGAAGGAGAGCCATGAAAGGCAGATAGGAAAGGGAAACAGGAGAGGGTCCTCCCCACAGGTAAGGGAAAAATGGGGGAAACCGGACCCAGCTCGGGAATCCCTCGGGAACGCCAACTCCTGAACCCACCAGCCATGAGCCCCTGAGGGTGTAGCAATATCTAGGGTGCACCAGAAGTGGAGGGGCTACATACACCCTGCTTCCCTGAGGGCCTTGAGCAGAAGGCAGGAGATAACAGGAAAAGAAAAAGAAGGCTGACCCCTCGCACAAGGAGGGTATCAGAAAATATGAGACAAGGGCCAATTAAGGCGGGAAAAGAAGAGACTCTCTAGGCCTCGGATACCCTAATACCGTCGGGGTCGGAAGAGAACAAGAGTTGACCAAGTGAGGTCGATATGAAAGAAGACGGAGAGGAGCCCGGCACAAATAAGTGGAAGCAATGCCAGACTCAGCTGGGGTCCCGTGGTCGCCAACCCACGTCCCACTAGATGTGAGCCCCTGGGGGATCACTTGCATTCTATATCTCCGAAACTATTACTCATAACAACCTGAAATTTTGTACAGTGATAAAGGGCACTATTCGACGTTCATCTATGTGACTTTCAAAAACCTGTTAAATACAAAACGATCATGGTGGCCATGCGAAGTTGAAACATTTAAATAGACTTTTCTCGCGATTTAACAACTCGAGCGCAGTGAAACTTGGTACAGCAAATGACTAAACAAATTGCAATGCACGTGTATTACAATGTGGGTAAACATTTTCTGTATCATGTTTCACTGCGTTCGAATATAAATCGCTAAAATAGTCTATTTAAATGCTTCAAATTTGCTTGGCCACCATGTTCGTGTTGTTCTTAACAGTTCCTTAAGGTCACATAGGTGTACTTCTAGTAGTACGTTTATCACCCTGTGAAAATCCACAGCCAGCTACGGGTCAGGAATGGAATGAATGAAGCCCCCATCTAGCGGCGAGGATATGGACTGTGCCGGCTGCCGAGGCCTGACGCACTCCTCTGGGGCAATGATTAAATGAATGGCAGATGAAATGAAATGATAGTAGAGAGTGTTGCTGGAATGAAATATTGACAGGAAAAACTGGAGTACCCGGAGAAAAACCTGTCTGCCTCCGTTTTGTCCAGCACAGATCTCACATGGAGTAACCGGGATTTTAACCACGTACCCAGCGGTGAGAGGCCGGCGTGCTGCCGCCTAAGCCATGGAGGCTTCTACGTTTATCACCCTATACGTAATAAAATTTGAAGGGCACGTTCCGGGTTGGACAAAATAGGACTATGACCATGCCGAGTTACATTGAAATTGCTCCAATTGCTGCTCCACACACACATGGACATAAGGTGATCTCGTGAGACTAATTTTTCATAAATGAAAATAGGCTAACATATACAGAAGTCGTTTTCTTTGACGTAAATAGCAGACGTAGTCTTATATTGTCTCTTGTTCTTATGAGGTTGTTTTTATAATCCCTCTGAAGTAATGCGACATATCTATCTTAAATTCTCCACCTCTCTGTTATTGCCATTGAGAAACCAATATGTTGTCAAATTCAAGTATAGCTTCCAGGCAATTATTTTACGCATGATTATGGTTCTAGAGCTGTTTGGCAATAATAACAACAAGTAGTTCCACGAAGAACTATACAGCCTATTTTCATATATCCTACTCATGTTAATTGCCACTATCAACATACAAAATTTCAGTTTAATTGCTGTAACAGATTCGTAGATATTGAAAACCGTCTAAATATTTCAGTTTGTCGCCAGGTCGGATTATTATTTTTGTACTATTACATTAATATTATTGTGTACGTGTGGTATTCAAACTTCAATCGCATGATTAGAACACAAGAAGTAAAATCGAGATTTTAAAATTACGCACAGCAGCCATCTTGTGATTATGCAAACAATTCAAATAAATTAGATGCCAGTGGATCAACATTTGTATAAGCATTTAACGTGCAACGTTTCACGGCACTCGGATAGTTAATTCGCGAGAAACGTCCATTTAAATATTTATACTTCGCGTCGCCGCCATGTTAGATTTGTGCTCACCAGGTTACTGAAGTCCTATAGGTGAACATATGTTCATAGTCTCTATGAACATTAAAACATTCAGTTTGGTTGCTGTAAAAGATTCATATATATTGAGAACCGTCTAAATATTTCGGAAGCTCGCCATTTAGGATTGTTATATGTATAGGCCATAGAGTTATGTACGATTCAAGGACAATTATTGCCTAGGTTCATTATTCAAACTTTCACTTCGATCGCATGATTACGACACAAGAAATAAAAACTTAATTTTAAAATTTCGCACAGCCGCCATCTTGAGGTTATGTAAACAATTGAATTAAATTAGATGGCAGTGTATTAAAATCTGCACAATCATTTACTGTACCACATTTCACTGTGCTCAGAGAATTAAATCACGAGAAAAGTCTATTCAAATATTTCAAATTCGCTTGGTCGCCATGTTCGTTTTGTACTTTACAGGTTTATGAAATATACATAGGTTAACTTGTATCAGTACCCTTTATCGAATGAAATGAAAATCCACAGCCTGCTTCCAGTCTCCGACCGGGTCAGGAATGGAATGAATGAAGCCCCCATCTAGCGGCGAGGATATGGACTGTGCCGGCTGCCGAGGCCTGACGCACTCCTCTGGGGCAATGATTAAATGAATGACAGATGAAATGAAATGTTAGTGGAGAGTGTTTCTGGAATGAAATTTTGACAGGGAAAACCGGAGTACCCGGAGAAAAACCTGTCTGCCTCCGTTCTGTCCAGCACAGATCTCACATGGAGTGACCGGGATTTGAACCACGGACCCAGCGGTGAGAGGCCGGCGTGCTGCCGCCTAAGCCACGGAGGCTTACTATCAGTACCCTTTATCACCGTACAAAATTGCAGGGTGATATCTGTAATAGTTTCGGAGATATAGAATGTCAGTGAAATAATTCGCACATCCGCCATTTTGAGGTTATGTAAACAATTGAACTAAATTAGACTCCAGTGCATTACAGTTTGTATAAACATTTGTTGTACCAAGTTTCATTACGTTTGGATAGTTAAATCGCGAGAAAAGTCTATTTAAAGTCTCAACTTCGCTTGACCGCCATGTAGGTTTTGCAGTCACCAGGTTTTTGAAAGTCTCATAGGTAAACTTCTAGTAGTGCCTTTTATCACCGCACACAATTTTAGGGCGATATCGGTAATAGTTTCGGTGATATTGAATGCTAGTGAAATATTTCGCACAGCCGCCATGTTGGATTGGTGAGACGTAAGAAAATTTGAAGGGCACGGTCAAGGTCGCCGGGAATAGTGCTATGAACTTACCGAGTTTCATTGAAATCGCTCCAGCCGTTTAGATTTTATTAGGGACACGCGCACACACACACGGACAAAAGGTGATCTCATAAGCCTATTTTTTTCAAAATTGAAAATAGGCTAAAAACAATGACATCACCACCATAGGCCAGTAGAAGCACTCTTGGAAGATAGTGAGGTGGGGACAGATATAGAGGGAATTATATGCAGTTAAAATATTTGTGCGTACATTTTTCGTATGGCTACTTAGGGTTAAAGATTTGTATTGTATTTTTCTATACATTGGGTCGGCCTATACAATGCCATATTCTATAATACGCGGGACATTAATGTAAAGGAGCTCTTAAACTCTATGTGTAGACCTGAGAATAATATAAGGTGCGTTCAAAAAGTAACGAGCTGGAGGCTGTAATGCGCAAACCAGTGACGACATCGGCTAATCGTGGCGCGTGTAACGAGGTGTGGTTCCGACCAGAGCGTGGATGATCACAGCCCGTCGCTAGAGGGCACGCGTGCACGTCACGTGACGATACAAAGCGAGCAGCAGCTTGCATCAATCGTCCAACGCTGCCAGTCGCATCGCAAACAGCGACATGAAGGCGTCAAACGAAGAGCAAAGAGGTGTTGTTCGGTTTCTGACAGCGAAAGGAGTAGGGGGAACGGACATTCATCGCCGAATGTCACAAGTGTACGGTGAACACTGTATGTCCCTTGCAAGGGTCGAGGCGTGGCACAAGTGCTCCAGGGAAGGACGTGTGCCGTTAGCCGATGATGTCCGGTCTGGGGCACCCCTCTGCATTACCGATGACAACGTCCAGCTGATTGATGCACTCATTACCCAGGACCGCCGAGTGTCAGTGAACGCCATAGCCGCCGTGGTCGGATTGAGCGTCGGAAGTGTGCCCACCATCATGAAGGAACGACTGCACTTGCGGAAACTGTGTGCCTAATGGGTGCCCCACAGTCTTCAACCACACCAGGAAGCATGTCGAATGGCCTACTGTCTTGGTCTTGGTTGGATGATTGATGCATGCTGCTGCTCGCTTTGTATCGTCACGTGACGTGCACGCGTGCCCTCAATCGACGGGCTGTAACCTTCCAAGCTCTGGTCGGAACCAAACCTCGTTACACACGCCACAATTAGCCGATATCGTCACCGGTTTGCGCATTACAGCCTCCGGCTCGTTACTTTTTGAACGAACCTTATATTAATCAAATAAATCTTCAGATATGACCGCTTCACGCTAATCTATGCCATAAAGGCATTTCTGTGAAAATAATTAGTGTACTAGTAGGTTCAAATGCCGATGTGGAAACAAGTAGTTCCGTAACGAACTAAATTGCCTACCTTTCTTAAATTTATAGATACCATAATAATCAACAGTTGGCAGACCTGGCGACTCAATGTTCTTAGTTCCATCTCTTAAAGGTACACAACGCACTTTCAGAAATTGGTTGAGGTCCAATAGATAGTATGCACGTTGTATGTGTTTAAATATTTAATTTATCAGCATGCGAAAAATCAAATTGGCAACACTGCCATAAATGGGATCCTAAAACTTAAATTGAAATACTCGTATTATGATCTATATTAAAAAAAACTGCATTTATCAGTATGGAATTTACATGTGTTTCAACATTAAACCTATCAGTACATGTAGAATCATGTTGGTAGCACTGTCGTATATCGGTTACCGAAAATTAACCTACACTTGCAAGTCTATATGTATGCAAAGTTGGGAACTGTTGGCCTGCATACTTTCTGATATATTGAGATTGGGATAAACATGTATAGACAGCATTTCTCAACAGTTGGCTGCCCTGTTTATTCTAAAAAAAAACGTATACTCATACCTCATATCTCCAGGGCGCAAATCGCATACAAAATTTGGTTGAAATTCAATAAATAGTATGAAAGTTACATGCATTTAAAGATTGGACCTATCAGCAGGTATAGAATCGCACGTGTTGTCTCCCGTAAATTAGTGTGATGTAATATTATCTATATGTGTGTCAACTGTGGAAACATTCCCATGCATATCTTTCGAGATATTCAACATAGTCCTCAACTTTCAATTGCGATTTTTCAGCAGTTGGTAGCACTGACGTCATTTTCAAATACAGCCGTGAGATATGCAGGCATAGGTCTTCTTTCATACCAAATTTGGTTTCGATGGCTGGAGCCGTTTAGGAGTTGATAGGGAGGTGACACACACACAGACAGAAAGAAGGACAGACAGGCAGATACACATTTGCCCAAATCGATCTCATAAGTCTAATTTATTATCATTTTTACAAAATGTGAAAAGTAGGCTAATAAAGGCAACGTATTAACAAAACATTAAATATGCTATTTTATGAATGTCTACATAGAGCTTTACGTATTACTAGTTCCTAACGTCTGAT
Organism: Meconema thalassinum; assembly: GCA_946902985.2. NCBI lineage: Eukaryota > Metazoa > Arthropoda > Insecta > Orthoptera > Tettigoniidae > Meconema > Meconema thalassinum. The sequence goes on from OX336399.1 coordinate 57,004,880, forward strand.
GCAGATTACACACAGCTATAAAATCTCTACTTCCCTTTTACACACTCCTCCCCTTTCACCCACTCTTCGTTTTGTTCTCGTCTTCTCATGAGAAATTCAAAGTGCGTAGATATCGTCAAGTCTTCTTCCCAGAGCACCACGCCGGCTCACCGATAATATACGAAGTTAATGGGATTTAAATTTGAAACTTTTATAGGAAAAAGTAACGTGCGCGGGGGGAAAAACGAACATGAGAAAAGGAAAGGCTAGGCGCATGGTCTCCTCTTATTCCCAAGCCAGAAGAGATTCCAGTGCGTATTTAAACCGAAACGACCCATTCAGAAGTTCATAGAGAGGCAGAGAGAGCCACTTTGCATTACTCTTTTAGTACATTACTTACTGCGAGGTTATGTTGGCTAACATGTTAATTCACCAAGTTATAGGCCTACGAGTTTGAATTTTGGATTAAATGATTGGAGAATTATCTGGTAGAGGTTGCTTCAATGTAAACAACATAACATAAATGTAAGCTAGAGTCGAAATTCATTGGAAGGTATTTTGAAATTTTAGGATGGCATCTCTTGAATATGTTAGTGATACTGTTGCGTGCTACACCTAGTAGCAAGTTCATTAATTGGATCACAGTGGGTAGAATGCACAACACAAATTGGCCCTTTAAAGAAAAATAAGTTTCATTGCTTGTCTAGCAAGTTACAGTACACCACAAAATAAACACTCAGGAACCAATTAGCGGTGTTAGTCAAGTTCGCTCCCTTATGGGGTACACTCACTCTTTCACTTGGTCATGCAGTTAATCCTCGCTATTGAGACCGGTGGCCTTGGTAGAAAAACCTCCAACACTTCCTCTTGTAAACAATCCACAGTCTGATACTCACTTGTTCTCGAATTCACACTGTCTCGCCGTCTGCTACTTGGAAACAGTCCACTGCGTTTCGCAATACACCACAATACTGTCGCACTCGCTCGAGAACACAGTCCGTCCCTCGCTGGTGAGACCGCTTTATATAGGGGGCTGGTAACTCAATGAATGCTTCTTGAACAGCCCAGGATTCACAGCTTCTCGAGATTTCCATCACTAGCTGGGGCAAGAAGATTCTGGTCCATCCCTTTTGTCCTCACAGCCCCGTTGCGTAAGGCGCTGGTAACACACAGAGGCAGGGGATAGCCCGGGGCGGCTGTGACTCACGCGGCGAGGCGATGAAACAACCTCGCGGCCGTAACATTATTTACTTAGGAGCTTATTATAGGAAAACATAATGGTGTGGGGTGGGTGTGCATATGCACATCACAAAAAGTTTTGCATACACTGGTTTGCCATGATGCAGAGCGTGTGTGAGATCCTGGGTGAGGTTATTACAAATGAGACGGCATTCTGACAAATCCTGAAGATTTTATTCATGTGTGAAAAGAAAATTACAAACAGGACGGCATTTGATCTGTTAAACAGGGACTGATACGTGTTGTAATCTTGCCATCCTGTGAAGTTTCAATAAGATACATGGCCACCACGGGAGTTCAGTAGGGCTCTTATTCACAGTGGCATACCACCGATCGAGGTCCTCTTGAGGCAGCAATTCCACTCTTCGACAGTGGCCTCCATGACATCTTGGCGGGTTATGGGAGGACGTGGTCACCGAGTGTCGTCGATCATTCTCTGGTTAAATAGCTTAGTTATAGCTACTTCATGAGTGGACTTTATTGGCGTCTTTTAATAAATAGCAATTCATAATTATACATTATCAGAAATGGAATCCACCTTCAACAAATATAACATGAAAATCAACAAAATGAAAACCAAACTTCTTCTCTGTAGCCGGCAGTATAAATCTCCTCGTTGTGCTTTAAATGGAGAACAGTTGACAAATGTACAAGAGTTCACTTACCTTGGTAGCAAAATAACACCAGAGGGAAGAAGTAGAAGAAAATTAGTCAGCCGCATCAACCAAGCCAAAATAGCATTCAACAAGAAAGGAAAGCTCTTTGCACGCAAAAACATCAGTATGAGCATCAGGAAACATCTTGTGAAGATATATGTGTGGAGTGTACTGTTGTATAGTAGTGAAACCTGGACGCTTAGCTTGGCTGATAAGAAACGAATAGTAGCCTTTGAAATATGGTGCTACAGGAATATACTAAAAATTCCATGGGTGGACAAAATCAGTAATGAAGAAACGCTGAAAAGGATTGGAGAGAGGTAGACCACGGCTAGGATACATAAAACAAATCATTTACGGCAAGGGTTGTGATAATTACTTGAACTTGAAGAGACTAGCCACAGACCGGAGTTCATGGAAAGCTGCTACAAACCAATCTTCGGATTGAACACCACAGAAGAAGAAGAAGAAGAATTAGGTAATGAATGGACTGTATCTGGTATGCTTTCTACGTCACATTTCTTATAATTCTGTAGAGGCTTCAAGCTTCTGGTTTGTAATATCTTGTGCCAGCCGTAAGATTACAGCTAGTAGCAATTTACTGCGTCCATTAGCAGTCATATTTAACAGCTTACGTTCTCTTGCAGTCCAAAATCTCCTACAATTAAAAGTATCAGCTCTGGAATACAGAGAAGCAACTAATCTTCCAAAGCCTCCTTCTTCACTGCCTCCTAGAGACACAAGTCAGACACAACAAGTGTGCTGCTATCTAGTTGACGAGTGCAGAAAGAGCCGAGTTGGTTTTTAAGTTTAGGGGCTGCGACAACGCAGTCATGTAGCCCCGTGTATTTTGGGTGTGTGTAGAATCTGTCTGATAACCGGTGTTAATTGTGATGACTGTATTAGTATGTGTTATCTGTTTTGTTTAAATTTAAGTACTGCAACTTATAATTTTTCAAATAGTTTCTACTTTTGCCGCCAAGCGCCAACGTCAACGACTACTAGGCGAAGTTCAGAACTTAGCTACTAGACGTCAACGCAGTCGGCTCTTGGCAACGAACGTAGAAACCTAAGAGCGTTGTTTACATTCTTAACCTATCCAATTTAGCTTCACACATGTGCAATTAGTGGAAGGATCTTTAACATGCTATAAATCTATGACATGGGACCGCCGGCTTTACTTCACCTCCGAAGGTAGGCATACTGAGGGATTTTTAACGCTCTTAAAAATTCGACGGCTTCGGCTGGGTTTGAACCCGCTATCTTGGGCATAGAAGCTCAGCATGCTACCGACTACGCCACCGAAGCCGCCCAGAGCCGAGTTGCAGTTACACGAAAGATACGTACCCCTTGCAACTGAGAGGGATCGATAAAGCTATGGCACAGTAGCGTAAAATAAACATAGCCTTCTGAAGGGGCAGTGAACGAACATATCAAACTTGAACATTGATTAATGTTCTGAACTGGAGTCGATCTTGTATTATTTCATCTGTAATGCCAATCTGTTGACGTAATTCTTGCATTTAATTTGGACAGTTGCTCTTGACTTTGATTGAGAGAGCAAGGTCGAGTATTCTTTTGGTGTGCCTGTGGTTCTTCATTCTGAGAATGTGGCCATAACTTCAATCCCATTTCCCTGAATGTGTCAGTGACCTTTTAAGCATTCTGATAAAGGTCCGGAGACTTCCGTTTCATCCACATTCCTTCTGAGCAGACTGGACCAAGGTTTTTTCTCAATATTTGCCTTTCTTGTTTCTCAACGTCTTAATGAGAGATCTGTCTACAATGACCAAGGTTTCTCAGGCGTATCGAGCTTCAGGTATGATTACTGTGGTGTATGTCTTTTATAATAGTTTCGGTCTTCTATGGACCACGAATTTTCAACTACCTTCTCCCTCGTTCTTTCACATTGGCTTAGTGTTCACGCATTCTTCTTCGGTGAGCTTCTTTTCGTTCTTCGGTCCACTTCTTGCCGGTTTTCAATATGGGTTTTGGCTGAAAACTCTTTATTTGCCCAAGTTTCTTCTTCGAAGAGTCACGTTCCGAGATGTCCTCATGTGATATCCCCAGATCTTGTAGGTCCTTTTCCATCTCTGTAAACCAGTACCCTTTAGTTTTCACTCACAGAGAGTAGGCACAGACTCGATTGTACAATATTCCGGAGCTCATTCGGGTTAAATGGCCATAAAAGGAGAGTCTTCTTTTGCATATGGTGTCCGTTATTTTCTCCACATGTTGATAAAGCTCATCGTTGTGTCGTCCTATATACTCTCCTCGTTCCTTGACCGGGCCCAAGATATTTCTCAAAATCTTCCTCTCTTTGGCTTCCAGTTGTTCTGCCAGGCCTTTCTTATTCATCGCAATGTATTCTGATGCATATAACGCCTCCGTGTGAATAACGGTAACGAAGTGCCTCAGTTTGGCCTTGAAGGACATTGATCGTGTTTTGTAAATGTCTTTTGTTAAATGGTAAGCCATTTCCTTTTTTTAAAATCCATGACATACATAAGTTAGCCTATATCAAGCATCAGCATCGGGCTCTTTTATGTGGTGCAGTGTCTTAATTTTGACCCCCCCCCCCAAGGTGTTCACATCTAGTGGGACGTGGGTTAGCTGAGTCCGGCATTGCTTCCACTACTACTTGTGCGCGGCTCCACTCCGTCTTCTGCCCTGTCGACCTCTCTTGGTCAACTCTTGTTCTCTTCCCACCCCGAGGGTATTAGGGTATCCATGGCATCGGGAGTCTCTTCCTTTCCCGCCTTAATTGGCCCTTGTCTCATCTTTCCTGATACCCTCCTTCTGTGAGGAGTCAGCCTTCTTTTTCTTTTCATGTTATCTCCTGCCTTCTGCTCAAGGCTCTCAAGGAGGCAGGGTGTGTGTAGCCCCAGAACTTCTGGTGCACCCTGAATATTGCTACACCCTCAGGGGCTCACGGCTGGTGAGTTCGAGAATTGGCGATCCCGAGCGATTACTGAGCTGGGTCCGTTTTTTTCCCTTTATCCATTGACTTAAGGATGGGCCCTCTCCTCTTTCCCCTTTCCTATCTGCCTTTCATGGCTCTCCTTCCTTCCAAGTCCCTCAAACCTCATTCTTTGAGGGATAAGGGCATTTCTTTTCTTCCTGTCCTTTGTTTGCCATATCCTTTATTTGTTTACCATATCTTCTTCTAGTATGTATGTCTGTAGTTAGTATTGGTTATAGTTTTCATTCTCATCTTTCACTATCCCCCAAACCATTAGGGGCCGATAACCTAGATGTTAGGCCCCTAAAACAACAATTTTCATCATTATCATCTTAAGTTTGCGTTCTTCGATATTGTTTGTCTGCTATAATAATAATTATTATTATTATCATACTATTATTTCTGGGGAATATAATATACTAGCTGAAGTATCCGTGCTTCGCTACGCGTCATAAATAAATTAAAATGTGAAGGTGACAGTTAAAACAGGGGATAGGCGAGGTGCTGCGCAGAGGGAGATTAAGGATGGAACATTTTGTCCAACTACACCGCTCGGCGTTGACCGTGTTATCTGGCACAAATTTAGGTTTTACTCGCTAACCGTTGGAGATACCTTTCGGATAGAAAATGTTATTTTAAACCTCGTATATGCCATCAAAAATTTGCTATTTCTTAGCGTTCTCTTTTTATTTGAAATGGAAATATGAAAGTTTGAAACCAAAGGGTGTAGTGACGTCACTAAAATGGTCGCCATCTTTAAATAGTGCAAAATATTGAAATCTAAAGTAACCTATAAGTTAACCAGGTAAATCAGCAACTTCCATGTAAAATTCATGTAAATCGGACCAGTGGTACTTGCGTGATTGAGTAATACACAGACACACACCATCTCATTTTTAGCCTCGCTTCGCTCGCGTCATAGTCGTGTCATATTGTTATTCAATGAAATGCGGATTAAACCCCGTTAACATCCCTTTATAACCTGAATATTGAAAAATCCCTCCTTAGTAGACGTTTTTGACACACAACACACACATCCCCAAAATATAATTCTTCTAACTTTAATAGTTTTGGTTGGTCGAAGAGAGTGAACATCCAAAAATCCTTCCTTAGTGGACGTTATTCTTCCAGAATTTCACCCCTGCCCATAGGCCCCTTAAATTGCATTTATGAAAAAACGGTCTAACACCTATTTTATTTATTTATCTATTTATTTATTTATTTATTTATTTTTAAGCTGATGGATTTCCTCCAAGTTTCAAACTCCTCGCCTATGACGTTTAAAAGATACACGCTCCGTTGGGAATCTTTCAACCCCCACTTTTCATCCCTTTGACCTCATAATATACACTACATCGAAAAAACATTTGACATGTGTCAGCTTATTTTTAATGATTAGTATATATGCCAAGTATCACATCCCCAAATGAAACCACTCGTGAGATATTGTTATTCAATGAAATTCACGTTTACCCCTTAACACCTCTTTAGAACCTGAATATCCAATACTCTTTCCTTAGTGGTCATTTTCGACATACAACGAACATATCCCCAAAATTTCATGTTTCTAGCTTCAATAATTTTCAATAATTTTGGCTGGGCGATGATGAGTAAGTGAGTCAGTCAGGACATTTTCTTTCATTTATTTTTGATAATTTCACCCCTCCCCATGAACCCCTTAAATTGGATTTATGAAACAAACGGTCGAACACCTATTTACTTATTTAAAGCTGCTTTCCCCCTGAGTTTGATGAGTGAGGAGTCAATCAGCTAGGACACTTTCTTTCCTGTTTTTCCCCCAGAATGTCACCCCTCTCCTAGGGTCCCTCATATTGGATTTATGGAAAAACGGTCGAACACCTATTTACTTGTATTTTAAGCTTTTTTCGCCGGCAAATTTCAAACTTCTCGCCTATGTCGTTTCAGAGATACACGCTCCCTTAAGAATCCCTCAACCCCCAATGTTCACCCCTTTCACTTCATAATATACACCACGTTGATAAACCCTTAGACATATGTCTGATTATTTTTAATGATTAGTTTATAGACCGAATATCACATCCCCAAAGAAACAACACATGAGATATCGTTATTCAATGAATTGCACGTTTACCCCCTTAACACCTCTTTAAAACCCGAACAAACAAAAATCATTCCTTAGTTGACGATTTCGACATACAGCGAACATATTCCCAAAATTCCATGTTTCCAACTTTTATAGTTTTCGCTGGGCGTGATGAGTGAGTGAGTCAGACAGGACATTTTCTTTCAATTATTTTTGCCAGAATTTCATCCCTACCCATGGGCCCCTTAAATTGGATTGATGAAAAAACGCTTGAACACCTATTACCTTATTTTTAGCCTATTTTCAATTTTGAAAACAAAATAGGCTTATGAGATCACCTTTTGTCCGTGTGTGTGTGCGTGTGTGTGTGTGTGTGTGTGATTCGTGTGTGTGTCCCCCCCTAATAAAATCTAAACGGCAGGAGCGATTTCAATGAAACTCGGAAAGTTCATAGCACTATTCCCGGCGACATCGACCGTGCCCTTCAAATTTTGGTACAACTCACCAGTCCAACATGGCGGCTGTGCGAAATATTTCACCAGCATTCAATATCTCCGAAACTATTACAGATATTACCCTGACATTTTCTATGGTGATAGAGGGAACTACTATAAGCTCACTTATGTGACTTTTGAAAACCTGGTAACTACAAAACCAACATGGAGGGCAAGCGAATTTGCGACATTTAAATAGACGTTTCTCGTGATTTGACCAACCAAACGCAATGAAACTTGGTACAGTATATGTTTATATACATTGTAATGCACCGACATCTAACTTCGTTCAATTGTTTACATAATCACAAGATGGCGGATGTGCGAAATATTTCACCGGCATTCTATATCTCTGAAACTATTAGCGGTATCTCCCTAAAATTTTGTACGAAGATAAAGGGCACTACTGGAAGTCCATCTATAAGACTTTCAAAAACCGGTTAACTACAAAACGACCATGGCGGCCAAGCGAATTTGAAAATTTTAAATAGACCTTTCTCGCGATTTAATGTTCCAAGCGCACTGAAACCTGGTACAGGAAATATTTATACACATTGTAATCCACTGGTATCTAATTTAGTTCAATTGTTTAAATAACCTCAAGATGGCGGCAGTGCGAATTTTAAAATTAAGTTTTTATTTCTTGTGATGTAGTCATGCGATCGAAGTGAAAGTTTGAATAATGAACCTACGCAATAATTTTCCTTTAATGGTACATGACTCTATGGCCTATACATTTAACAATCCAACATGGCGACCATCCGAAATATTTAGACGATACTGAATATCTACGAATCTATTTTAGCAATCAAACTGCATTTTTAATGTTCATAGGGGCTATGAACTTAAGTTCACCTATAGGTCTTTAAATAACCTGGTGATCACAAATCCAACTTGGCGGTGACGCGAATTATAAATATTCACATGGACGTTTCTCGCAACTTAACCATCCGAGTGCAGTGAAACTTGGTACAGTAAATCCTTATACGAATGTTAATCCACTGGCATCTAATTTATTTCAATTGTTTCCATAACCTCAAGATGGCAGCTGTGAAAAATTTTTAAATCTCCTTGTTTTTTCTTGTGTCCAAATTATGCAATTGAAGTTTGAATACTACACATTCACAATAATCTGCATGTAACAGTACATAACTCTAGGACCTACATATATAAAATCCAACATGGCGACCAGCCGAAATATTTAAGTTTAGTCGGTTCTTAATATCTACGAATCTATTACAGCAATCAAACAGAAATTGTGTATGTTGATAGTGGCAATTAACATAAGTAGCATATATGAAAATCGGCTGTATAGTTCTTCACGGAACTACTTGTTTACGCTGTCTTTTTCCCCTGACTTTGATGAGTGAGTGAGTTAGTCAGTTAGGACACATTCTCTCCTTTTTCCCCCCATAATTTCACCCCACTCCATTGGCCCCTTAAATTAATTTATGAAAAACGGCCGAACACCGATTTACTTACTTTTTAAGCTGATTTTTTTCCGCTGAGTTTCAGATTTCTCGCCTATGTCGTTTAAGAGATAGGCCTACACGCTCCGTTAGGAATCCTTCAACCCCCACTTTTCACCCCTTTCACCCTATAATAATACACCACATCGAAAAACCCTTAGACACATGCCTGCTTATTAGCCTATTTTCAATTTTGAAAAAATAGGCTTATGAGATCACCTTTTGTCCGTGTGTGTGTGTGTGTGTGTGTGTGTGTGTGATTCGTGTGTGTGTGTCCCCCTAATAAAATCGAAACGGCTGGAGCGATTTCAATGAAACTCGGGAAGTTCATAGCACTATTCCGGCGACCTCGACCGTGCCCTTCAAATTTTGTTACGTCTCTCCAATCCAACATGGCGGCTGTGCGAAATATTTCACTAGCATTCAATATCTCCGAAACTATTACCGATATCGCCCTGAAATTGTGTACGGTGATAAAGGGCACTAATAGAAGTTCACCTATGAGACTTTCAAAAACCTGGTGACTACAAAACCAACATGGCGGCCAAGCGAAGTTGAGACATTTAAATAGACTTTTCTCGCGATTTAACTATCTAAATGTAATGAAACGTGGTACAGCAAATGTTTATACACATTGTAATGCACTGGAGTCTAATTTAGTTCAATTGTTTACATAACCTCAAAATGGCGGCTGTGCGAAATATTTCACTGACATTCTATATCTCCGAAACTATTACAGATATCACCCTGCAATTTTGTACAGTGATAAAGGGTACTGATACAGGTATACCTATGTATATTTCATAAACCTGTAAAGTACGAAACGAACATGGCGACCAAGCGAATTTAAAATATTTTAATAGACTTTTCTCGTGATTTAACTCTCTGAGCGCAATGAAATGTGGTACAGTAATTGATTTTGCAGATTGTAATGCACTGCCATCTAATTTAATTCAATTGCTTACATAACCTCAAGATGGCGGCTGTGCGAAATTTTAAAATTAAGTTTTAATTTCTTGTGTCGTAATCATGCGATCGAAGTGAAAGTTTGAATAATGAACCTAGGCAATAATTGTCCTTGAATGGTACATAACTCTATGGCCTATACATATAACAATCCTAAATGGCGAGCTTCCGAAATATTTAGACGGTTCTCAATATCTATGAATCTTTTACAGCAACCAAACTGAATTTTTTAATGTTCATAGAGACTATGAACATATGTTCACCTATAGGACTTTCAGTAACCTGGTGAGTACAAATCCAATATGGCGGCGACGCGAAGTATAAATATTTAAATGGACGTTTCTCGCGAATTAACTATCCCAGTGCCGTGAAACGTTGCACTTTAAATGCTTATACCAATGTTGATCCACTGGCATCTCATTTGTTTCAACTGTTTGCATAATCACAAGATGGCTGCTGTGCGTAATTTTAAAATCTCATTTTTACTTCTTGTTTTCTAATCATGCGATTGAAGTTTGAATACCACACGTACACAATAATCTTAATGTAATAGTACAAAAATAATAATCCAACCTGGCGACCATCTGAAATATTTAGACGGATCTCAATATCGACGAATCTGTTACAGCAATTAAACTGAAATGTTGTATGTTGATTGTGGCAGTTAACATAAGTAGGATATATGAAAATAGGCTGTATAGTTCTTCACGGAACTACTTGTTTTTAATGATTATTTTATATGCCGAGTATCACATCCACAAATGAAACCACTCGTGAGATATTGTTATTCAATGAAATGCAGGTTTAACCCCCTTAAGACCCCTTTAGAAACTGAATATCCAAAAATCCTCCCTTAGTGTACGGTTTTGACATAACCCGAACATATCCCCGAAATGCCATGTTTCCAACTTCAATATTTTTGGCTGGGCGATGATGAGTGAGTGAATGAGTCAGGACATTTTCTTTCAATTTATTTTTTTCCTTCAGAATGTCACCCCTCCCGATGAACCCCTTCAATTTGATTGATAAAAAAACTGTCGAAAATCTATTTACTTACTTTAAAGCAGTTTTTCCCTTTAGTTTGATGAGTGAGTGAGTCAGTCAATCAGTTAGGACACTTTCTTTCCTGTTCCCCCCCAGATGGATTTATGAAAAACGGTCAAACATATATTTACTTATGTTTTAAGCTGATTTTTTTCCGCTGAGTTTCAAACTCGTCGCCTTTGTCGTTTAAGAGATACATGCTCCGTTAGGAATATTTCAATCCCCACTTTTCACCCCTTTCACCTCATAATATACACCACATCGAAAAACCCTCAGACACGTGTCTTCTTACTTTTTAATGATGAGTTTATATGCCGTGTACCACATCCCCCAATGAAACCAATCGGGAGACATTGTTATTCAATGAAATGCAGGTTTAACCCCCTTAAGACCCCTTTAGAACCTGAATATCCGATAATCCTCCCTTAGTAGACAGTGTTGGCATACAATGAACATATCCCCAAACGGTCTTGTTTCTAACTTCAATAATTTTGGCTGGGCGATGAGTGAGTGAGTGAGTGAGTGAGTGAGTTAGTAAGGACATTTTCTTTCAATTTTCTTTTTTCAGAATTTCACCCCTCCCCATGAACCCCTTAAATTTGATTTATGAGAAATACTGTCGAACAGCTATTTACTTACTTTAAAGCAGTTTTTAGCCTACTTTCGATTTTTGCAAAAAATGAAAGTAGACTTATGAGATCAACACAGGGCGAAAAAAGTGTGTCTGTCTGTCTGTGTGTGTGTATGTGTGTGTGTGAGTCTGTGTGTGTGTGTGTGTATGTGTGTTTGTGAGTCTGTGTGTGTGTGTCTGTGTGTGTGTGTGTGAGTGTGTGTACTCTGAATGTCTGTCCCCCCTATCAATTCGAACACGGTGAATGCGAATTGAACGAAATTTGGTACAAAGTTAGCACTAGTAAAGGACACCTCAGTGTCATGTTTTATATCGCCGCCATCTTGACGGAAACGTAATGGCGGCCACACAAATGTTCAAAGCTTAAATCAAATTACGACTAACCTAATCATCCGATCGCTACCAAATTTGGCAACAACATACCTTTATAGGGGGAGCATCCTTTGACCAAACCAATAGGCCATCAGCGTAATAGTTTGCGGATGGCGGCCATCTTTGTTTGAAAATAGATTCCCCCTATTAATTCGAACACGGTGCAACCGAATGGTACGAAATTTGGTACAGAGGTAGCACTAGCAAAGGGCATCTCAGTGCCATGTTTTATATCGCCGCCATATTGACAGAAACGTAATGGCGGCCACACAAATGTTCAAAGCTTAAGTTAAATTACGACTAACATAACCATCCGATCTCTACCAAACTTTGCAACAACATTCCTTTATGGAGGGAGCATCCCTTGACCAATCTAATAGGTTATTAGCCTAATAGTTTGCGGATGGCGGCCATCATTATGTCAAAATTGATTCCCCCTATTAATTCGAACACGGTGGAACCGAATGAACGAAATTTGGTACAGAGGTAGCACTAGCAAAGGGCACCTCAGTGTCATGTTTTATATCGCCGCCATCTTGACCGAAACGTAATGGCGGCAACACAAATGTTCAAAGCTTAAGTTAAATTACGACTAACATAAACATCCGATCTCTACCAAACTTTGCAACAACATTTCTTTTTGGAGGGAACATCCTTTGACCAATCTAATAGGTTATTAGCCTAATAGTTTGCAGTTGGCGGCCATCTTTATGTCAAAATTGATTCCCCCTATTAATTCGAACACGGTGTAACCGAATGGAACGAAATTTGGTACAGAGGTAGCACTAGCAAAGGGCACCTCAGTGTCATGTTTTATATCGCCGCCATCTTGACTGAAACGTAATGGCGGCCACATGAATGTTCAAATCTTAAATCAAATTACGATTAACCTAATCATCCGATCTCTACCAAATTTTGCAACTACATACCTTTATGGAGGGAGCATCCTTTGACCAATCTAATAGGCCATTAGCCTAATAGTTTGCGGATGGCGGCCATCTTTATGTCAAAATTGATTCCCCCTATTAATTCGAACACGGTGGAACCGAATGAACGAAATTGGTACAGAGGTAGCACTAGCAAAGGGCACCTCAGTGTCATGTTTTATATCGCCGCCATCTTGACGGAAACGTAATGGCGGCCACACAAATTTTCAAAGCTTAAATCAAATTACGATTAGCCTAATCATCCGATCTCTACCAAATTTAGCAACAACATACTTTTATGGAGGGAACATCCTTTGACCAAACTAATAGGTCATCAGCCTAAAATTTTGTAAATGGCGGCCATCTTTGTGTGAAAATCGATTCCCCTTATCAATTCGAACACGGTGAAACCGGATGGAACGAAATTTGGTACAGAGGTAGCACTAGCAAAGGGCACCTCAGTGTCATGTTTTATATCACCGCTATCTTGACGGAAACGTAATCGCGGCCACCCAAATGTTAAAAGCTAAAATGTAATTACGACCAACCTAATAATCTAGTCTACGAAATTTTGCAACACCATATCTTTATGTGGGATACATATTCAGACCAAACTGCAAGAACATCAGCCCAATAGTTTGCAGATGGTGGCCAAGTGTGTGTGCAAATCGATTCCCCCTATCAATTCAAACACGGTGAAACCGAATTGAACAAAATTTGGTACAGAGGTACCACTAGTAAAGGGCTCCTCATATTCATGTTTAATATCCCAATAGCACGTTGTATTTTAACAAGCTACTACAACCAACATTCAATCATACTCCTTGAAAAGGTCAAAGAGTTATAACAATACCCATGCATTTAGGAGAAAGTAGGCTATATGTTCTTTACTGAACATCTTGTTTCCCCTGAGTTTGATGAGTTAGTGAGTCAGTCACTCAGTTAGGACACTTTCTTTCCTGTTTTTTTTTTCTCCCAGAATTTCACCCCTCCCCATGGGCCCCTTAAATTGGATTTATGAAAAAAAAAAGACGGTCAAACACATATCTACTTCTTTTTTATGTTGATTTTTTTCTCTGAGTTTCAAACTCCTCACCTATGTTGTTTAAGAGATACACGCTCCGTTAGGAATCCTTCAATCCCCACTTTTCACCCCTTTCACCTCATAATACACACCACATCGAAAAGCCCTCAGACAAGTGTCTTCTTATTAGCCTATTTTCAATTTTGAAAAAAAAAATAGGCTTATGAGATCACCTTTTGTTCGTGTGTGTGTGTGTGTGTGTGTGTGTGTGTGAGGTGTGTGTGTGTCCCTAATAACTTTTAAACGGCTGGAGCGATTTCAATGAAACTCGGTAAGTTCTTATCACTATTCCGGGTGACCTCGATCGTGCCCTTCAAATTTAGTTATGTCTCTCCAATCCAACATGGCGGCTGTGCGAAATATTTCACCAGCATTTAATATCTCCAAAACTATTACCGATATTACACTGGAATTTAGTACGGTGTTAAAGGGAACTACTGGAAGTTCACCTGTGTGACTTTTGAAAAACTGGTAACTACAAAACCAACATGGTGGCCTCGCAAATTTGCGACTTTTAAATAGACGTTTCTCGCGATTTAACCAACCAAACGCAATAAAACTTGGCACAATATATGTTCATACACATTGTAATGCACCGACATATAACTTCGTTCAATTGTTTGCATAACCACAAGATGGCGGATGTGCGAATTATTTCACCGGCATTCTATATCTCTGAACCTATTACCGGTATCACCCTGAAATTTATACGGAGATAAAGGGCACTACTGGAAGATCATCTATTGGACTTTCAAAATCCGGTTAACTACAAAACGAACATGGCGGCCAAGCGAATTTGAATATTTTAAATAGACTTTTCTCGCGATTTAATGTTCCAAACGCAATGGAATCTGGTACAGAAAATGTTTGTACGCATTGTAAGTCACTGGTATCTAATTTAGTTCAATTGTTTACATAACCTCAAGATGGTGGCTGTGCGAATTTTAAAATTAAGTTTTTATTTCTTGTGTCGTAATCATGCGATCGAAGTGAAAGTTTGAATAACGAACCTACGCAATAATTTTCCTTTAATGGTACATGACTCTATGCCCTATAAATTTAACAATCCAACATGGCGACCATCCGAAATATTTAGACGGCTCGGAATATCTACGAATCTATTATAGCAATCAAACTGATTTTCTTATGTTCATAGGGGCTATGAGCTTAAGTTCACCTGTAGGACTTTCAATATTCTGGTGATCACAAATCCAACATGGTGGCGACGCGAAGTATAAATATTCACATGGACGTTTCTCGCAATTTAACCATCCGAGTGCAGTGAAACTTGGTACAGTAAATCCTTATACGAATGTTAATCCACTGGCATCTAATTTATTTCAATTTTTTCCATTACCACAAGATGGCAGCTGTGCGAAATTTTAAAATCTCCTTGTTACTTCTTGTGTCCTAATTATGCGATTGAAGTTTGAATGCTACACGTACTCAATAATCTTCATGTAACAGTGCATAACTCTAGGACCTACATATATAAAATCCAAGATGGCGACCATCCGAAATATTTAGTCAGTTCTCAATATCTACGAATCTATTACAGCCATCAAACTGAAATTTTGTATGTTCATAGAGGCAATTAACTTAAGTGTGATATATGAAAATAGGCTGTATAGTTCTTCACGGTACTACTTGTTTTTAATGATGAGTTTATATGCCGAGTATCACATCCCCCATTGAAACCAATCGGGAGATATTGTTATTCAATGAAATGCAGCCCTACCCCCTTAACACCCCTTAAGAACCTTAATATCCTCAAATTCTCACTTAGTGGGCATTTGCGGCCCTTGAGGAAGCTGCATGCCAAATTTCATTCCAATCCGTTCGGTGGTTTCTGAGATTTCGCGATGAATGAATGAATGAGTGAGTGAGTGAGTGAGTGAGAGGTATTTGACAAATACCCGTTAGGAGAAAAGGGAAGGGTGGGTCCATATCTCACTTGAGCATTTCCAGAAAGGGTTGGTATCTCTATCTCTCTATATATAAAAATGAAAGTTTGTATGTTTTGTCTGTTTGTTTGTTGACAAATTTTTGTGTCCTTATAACTCGGGAACGGCTGGTGGATTAACGTAAAATTTGACACAGATATCCATCAGAGGCACGACAGTAATCATTGATGTAACTCTTCTCCGTGCCTCTCATAACAGGGGGCCTACCCCTTAAAATACATGCTGAAATAAGCATAGAAGGGTGAGACAAAGCTCATTTTCAGTCCCTCAATGTGAGAAACGAAACTTGGGGGCCCTAAAAGGACCCCGAAAACCACTTTTTAAGGCCCTTAAACAAACAATTTTTGATATATTCCCAGAAAAATAATTTCACCTAATAAATTAATGCAAGAATGCTTGCCGGTAACAATGGCAACAGAATCTCAGAGGTCCATCTATATCTGTAAGACGCAATGCAATTCCATTTATTATATTACTGTGAAGGTTTGCAAACGGTTATAAGGTTATAACGGATCCAAATTAAGCTGAAATATTCATCAGTATCAATACATATAATGCGCTTAAAAGGTCAAGGGGTTCTCTAGAATTTTTTAACGCGATTTACACGTGCGGGTATGGTACTGTCCCCGTTTACCCGGATAGTAGGCTGTCAGATATCCGCCCCCTCAATCGGATTGCCAACAATCAATCGCACCAGCTCAGCTACATCAATGAAAATGGCACTGACAGATACTACCGAGGTTTGAACACAGAAGTTACCAAGAAAAATTATTGTGGAACACACCAAAATAGACGGGGTTACATACTTACTTTTACTTACCTCTTATAAATATCTCGGGGATTGGGTTGACAACAGGATCTTTAAAGTATGCCCTCACAATAACCTTCACCATGACATTTAAAAATGAACCAGACCGAAGACGAGAACTTTGAACTGTACAAGAGCTTTATTTTCAAAATAAAGAGTATGATTTTCACAACTCAACAAAGTAAACGTGGCTATCAGTAGCCTGTGTCAATCTGACTACGTCCTCCTAAAGGACTTGCAAATTTATCAAACAATAGGTAAGCTCTCATGAGCTCAAAATAACGTAACATTTTCAAACACATTTGGATTGGATGAGGAAGTCAGGGTACGACATATATAGAGCGTTTGGTTTCCTTTTAATAAACATAACACCTTTATTAATAGGCACAAGGCCGGAGTATCGACCTCACCCGCTTGTAACCAGATGTCGAGCCAGCTGGTCTACTCCTCAACCTGACGCATGCCCGTCAAATGGGGCGCACTCCTCTCCCCACACTTGCGTAAGAATACAGCTCCTTTTAAAGCTTTAAATGTCTACAAGACAACTCATACATATTGACGCAAATCTTTCCAATGTTTAACTTCCATCCCACTGGATTATTTTGACTATCCTTAAACTTGTTAAGTTATCATCCAAATGTTTAATCAGCATAGTTTAGAGTATCAAACACACTCTTAAATGTTTATAACAAAATCACATAAATTATTTATAACAATTAGAAATTGTTTATAATATTGTCGAAAATAATTACAAAAATTTTTAAACACGCCTTTAACATTTCTTTCGTTCCACATTATTGTCAAAGATATTTACATTTATTATTTACAATATCAACATTTAAATTATTTAAATTAATAATTTAAGAAATACATTGAACCACATGTTTTATCCGGTTGGTAAATTCATAATCGTGATTAATATAATCGACCAATGAAGGTTAGTTATACATGTAAATGTCACAATCTGGTTTAATAAAGGTTGTAATAATTTTAATTATTTGTGACGGTAATCTTTATTCAAAATCTTATCTCAAATTCTTTCAAACTCTTGTTAATTATAACAGTAAATTCACTTGATTAATTTTCAACGAACTATGACAATACACTCTAGCGGAAAATCCTTCGCTTACAAAATAATGCACAAACTGCATTCAAATAGCCCAAAATTCATCATATATTAATCTATATGGCATTAAAACTTCCACCGAACTTACAAAACTTCCACAAATAATTCTTTAACATTATTAATTACAGTGGGAATCTCCTTCATTTATTTAATGGCATTATACATCAGCGACTTTCAACATGTCCGCTGCACTATCGATTATACATTCATAGTTCCACTTAAAAATTCTTATATCAATAATTGTTTCAAAACTGTTGTCATTTAAACTTCGTGGATTTCATTCATGAATCGAAATGAAATAAAAATTTGCCAATCACAAACAAATTTAATAGTGAATACGCTTATATACGCCTGTCTGGTCTATCAAAATTTAAGATTAACATCTTCAAAGAATTGTAGTATAAAAATACTATCATCAAACAAAGTGCGACTAACAGCAAAATAGTCGAATAGAATCCAATTAGACTGGGGAATGCAAACATCATTATATAAATCTCTCTATATGAGAAAAAACCTAACACAAGTTTCACGAATTTAATGCATTCAATATTTCATAATTAATGTTCATCTTTCACAAAATTGCCTATGATGCAATGATCATTCATGACTGACGATAAATGTCTGTGTTGCAATTAATTCAATTAACGACTAGTATTTCCAAGATCGTCGACAACGTACTGGATTTTAACGCTCTAAAATCATTTAAATGTTCTTCCTTCTTGATGATGACAGAAAATTGGTCAAAGTAATTAAACTGGGGTAGAATTACTTTAATAAAGTGACACGCTGTCTGAATTTAAATCTGCCATAAAAATCATTAACTTACAGTCAAATCGTGACTACAAAAATAAGCAAATTACTGAAAAATCTAGATAACAGTCTCAACTGATTCAAAATCATTTAACTATGCCCATGACATAACAATGTCTTAATAAAACGTCGAAAAAGGTATAACTCATCAAGGTGTACTGAGAATAGGAATCTCAAACAAGAATATCGGGCAAAAAATACATAAGGACAAAAATATGGGAAAAATAGTTGCTCAAACATTGCTAAGAAACTCAAATACAATAAACGTTCACGACTACCTTATCTGCCGATTGACGTTCCAGAGGAAAATTCCCCAAAGAAGACTGTTGATGGATCCATTTCACCAAGTTAAAGCTGAGCTCCATCCTCGAAACCAGAAACAGCACCATCGGAGAATCGAACTGCTTCACGAAGACGAACGACATCCTTCCGGCAATAATCTTCTTTGTGAGTCGGGACAGCCCTGACCTCTCTTGAAAAATCCCTGAAGTTCCAGTTGAAAGTCGCCATGAAGTTTTTGTATAAATTTCCGAAGAAATATTCATATTCAGAAAGTATGAAATCATTTCTATTGCTGTTTGATAGTATTCAGCCTTTAATCACGAAACATGGGTGTAGATGGTTATTTACCACATGTTCGCTTGTATGGAATAGCAATTAGCGAAGTTCCATGTTGCTATTTTACTCCGTTGAAATATGTCCCAATTGCATTAAGTCCTTTAGCCTTCCATTTTCTCCTCGGTAATAGTATTAGAAGAACAAACTGCCTTATTAAATTGCTCCATTATACTGCAGTGTTGTGTCACAAAAGCAATCTGAAGTTTCCCTATTTCACTAGCCATGTCAGCCGTAGCGTTGAGTCTGGCTATACAAAGTGTTTCTCCTGTGGCGAGAAAATCACTTTTGTCAGTCGTCTAATATTGTCAATAACTTCCAAAATACTTCCTCGAAATTGTTCAGCTTTTCTACAGTCCTTACTGTAGCAATGCACAAGAGAATTAGCTTATAGGCGACCGCTAACTGTTCACAGCTAATCTTGTAGAAGCGTTATAAGTGTCGTTTCAACTTCACCTAGATTTACTTCACGGTAAACCTGCACTGCTTGTAAGTTCGACTAGTGGCTTCGCCACGCGTTACAAAGACGACTTTTTCACTACTGATTCACTCGACGTTTCACTGAAAAACTTATTTGAAATCTGACGATTGATTTATAATCTGAGAATGAGGAATGAGCGAATGAGGCTCCTCTCTTCTGCGCAAGGCCTTTTATGAACTTCATGAGGGGCGTATCTATCCCTTCCATCGCGCGTTACTACGTCATCGCTAGAAGTTCCAACTTCGTCAATACATGACGGATTTTCATAATTCAAAAACTGAAAATAAATTTCACCAAAATTCCAGATCAATGCCTCTACTGCAAATGGATTTCCACAATTCTGCATCCCAAAAAGTAATAAAAATACCATAGTTTCAGCAATCTCCGTCCTCCTTCAGACTATCGTTCATTGGTTTGAGTCTCCCCTCCAATAGCATAATTTCTTCCTCAGCAGAATTCCACGTTTCCTGCGACTGCGTCGTACATCTCGGATCCTTCTCGAATAAATGCTGACGTCACTGAGAATCTCAGCTCAAGTAGCCTGCTGGCATAACGTCTGCGTCATCCGTGCTTACGTCATGACTACCCACGTCATAACTGTGACAGCCATAACTTTCGCTATAATTTCCAAAATAGCCACCGTGGTCTCTATATAATTCAATTACGGGGGCATTCTCCTCTCACCACGTTTTAAAAACAGTTGCAAATTGTTTTTAAACTCAGTGTTACAAGTACCTCAACTCTGTTGAACACGAAATTGAATTATTACTGGCTTACTCTAGGATAGTATCTTTTTAAATTTCCAGCATTGAACTTGCCGTAAAAGACGTTATTCTCATCATCGTAGAGTTCATAGCAGTTGTTCCCATAGGCGTTCGTAATCCTAAACGGCCCCATGAATACATTTCCAAATTTGGGGTTTATTTTCTTGCTCATATCAGCCTTGACAGGTCTGCGTAATAATACAAGATTTCCAACTTGTAAGGGTGCACCAAAGCGTTTTCCAGCTACTCTTTTCAATCGTTTCTCTGCTGCTTTCTGGAGTTGTTCCTTCGCCTTGTCAATCCTCTGCTGCCTTCCTAAGTCGGGATCTCTAGGAATGTGGTTGAAAAGATTATCCCACGGCCTTTCTGGGTTTCTTCCAAGATGAAGTCGCATTGGCACTTCTCCTGTGCTCTCCTGCACTGTAGAGTTCAGACATTCCTCTATAAGGGGTACAAATCTCACCCAACCAGAATGATCATTTGGACAGAAAATTCGACAGAATTTCGAAAATTCAGCCATATATCTTTCTGAGGAATTCGATTCTGGGTAACGCACGCTTGAAAATAAGTGCTTAATGCCAAGCCTTTCCATATCCGCTGCAAATTCCACGGACGTAAATTGCGTTCCATGATCTGACAGTAGATATTCTGGTATACCAGCTTTAGGAAATACAGCATTTTCCAGTCTGCTTACTACGTTCCTTGTGTTAGCTTTCTGCATGGGACTCATTGTAACAAATTTTGAGAAAACATCCACGGTAACCAACAGGTACTGGTTACCCTGGTATCCCTTCGGACAGGGGCCAAATATGTCCGTCGCCATAAGTTCGTTTGGCTTAGAAGGAATTATAGCCTTCGGTTTTCCTTTTAATAAAGCAGAAGCATACTTTGCTCTTTGGCATTTGTCACATGATCTAATGACCTTGGCAATGCTGGAACGCATGTTAGTCCAGATAAATCTCTCTTGAAGAGTATTAAGAGTCTTATCTAAACCGGCATGTCCAGTTGCGTGATGAGCTACCCACACTAAATTGACAACAAGTTTAGGTGGCACGACTATTCGGAGTTTTGTATGCGCAGAGTCAGCATACTTGCATACGATGTCTCCACTCAAGACAAAGTGTCGTGAATTTCTCCGTGTAACTGCATAGTCAACATCAGTATTGTCCATGTAACCCTTGAGGAACCTGTACATTTTCCTTATTGGAGCGTGTCTCTTCTGTGACACACCGATTCGGGCTAATCTCCTAACGGTTTCTTGATCTTCTTGCTCCAATTGTACATGGTGTATCTGCACATTTTTAATAGGGTTACGTGATAGAGCATCAGCCAGTAAGTTATCTTTCCCAGGCTGGTGGACGATAGTGGCGTTAAACTGTTGGGTGAACAAAGCCCAACGTGTCAATCTATCACTCGACATGTCAGTTTGCAGCATAAACTGAAGTGCTTTATGGTCAGTAATAATGATGACCTTATGTCCCAGCAGTATTTTCTTCCAGGCTTGCAATGCTGTTACAAAAGCTAACGCTTCAAGCTCCGTCGTGAAGTAATTTTCCTCGTGTTTCTTCAACTTCCGACTAGTGAACGCAATGTAGTGCTTGTTGCCTGCCTCGTCTTTCTGGTATAAGACTGCACTAATGCCTACTCTTGGTGCATCAGACTCAATATAGAACACCTTCTCAAAGTCTGGGTACTCTAGTTTCACATTATTTCTGAGCATTTCTTTTGCTTTCTCAAAAGCCTCGTCTGCAGCGGTACTCCATTTCCATCTGTTATTCTTCTTGAGTAAGTCATACAGAGGAGCCATAATTTCCGAGTATCTTGGACAGTGGCTGCTAATAAATTGGCATGCTCCTACAAATTCTCTGACTTGTTTCACCTTAGTTGGCTTCGGAAATCTCGTGATCGCATCTACTTTTTTCATGTTTGGATGATATCCATCTTTATCAATAGTATGCCCCAAGTAATTTATTTCCTGCTTCAAGAATTGACATTTTCCAAAATTCACCTTGATATTGGCCTCCCGTAAATTCTCGAACAACTTTCTCAAGTGCACTAAATGTTCTGCGGCGCTGGGTGAAGATACGATTAAATCGTCGATGTAGCAGATTACATTTTCTTTCACTTCGTCAGTGAGCTTACTATCAAGTGCTCGAATAAGTGCTGGTCCACTGTTAACCATGCCAAAAGGCATTCGGACAAAGACCCATGACGTCTGGTCAAATAGGAATCCAGTGTACTGCATACTATCTTCTTCTAGCTGAACTTGATAAAATGAAGACGTCAAGTCAAGAACGCTGAAACATGCTCTCCCTTTGAATTTTCGAAGCAGATCTCTAATCTTGGGTGGTCGGTCATTTTCTGGAAGAATCTTCAAGTTAATGGTCCTGGCATCGAGACAAAGACGTATCTGACCATTACTTTTCTTCACTACTGTGATGGGGTTTATATAAGACGACGCCTGTTTTTTAATAATCCCGTCTACCTCCATTTTTCTGATTAACCCTCGTACTTCTTGATAGTATTTCTCAGGAATGGGGTATATTCTCTTCTGGTAAGGGGTTTCATCTGTCAGCCTTATCTTGTATTTATAATCCTTAATCAATCCAGGCTTTTCATCGAAAATATCTTGGAATTCCTTTATCAGATCCTCAAATTCCCCCTGAATTTCTTCAAATCCTTCAGTTTTTCTACTGGGTATTTCTGCTAAATTTTCCACTTCATTAACTATAGTATTCAAAATTTCTTCCCTAAGGTCTATTTCCAGACTGTTTTTCACGTCCTGTTCTTCTATCTCTTCTGTGATTATGTACCCATCATTAAAGCTAATACTTCTGTTCTTCATGTCAATAATAGCTCCGACCTTCGATATAAAATCGATTCCAAGCACCATATCAAAATTGATCTTGCTCACCACAATGAAGATCTGTTCATAATTCCTTCCATTGATCTCAAAGTTCAATAACACTTGAATCTTGCACTTCACTGCCTTATCTTGGAATATCCCTCTCACTTTGACGGTAGAAACAGGTAGAACTGTCATGTTCTCTCCTCTTAGCAGACTTTGATAACATTCCTCTGAAATGATGGAGATAATTGCACCAGTATCCATCAGGGCTTTATACTGTTGGCTATCTATCCGTACAGAAATAATAGGTAAGGCACATGGTCTTTCCTCTTTAACTATACCCCTCTCTTCTAGCAAATCTTCATCAGTCACTTCATATGTCTCATTAATCGTAATCAGGTGTGGTGTGGCAATGTATTTACAGGTTCTCACTGACGTTGAGAAATCGGCGTTTTTTTTTTTGTGTTACCGACCTCAAAATTCTGTTGGCTCGTGGAAGGCCCAGGATCGATTACAACATCCTGCCTTTTCTTTTGGTTGTCTGCTTCTTTTTCCCGTAATTCTTTCAGGTATTGCTGGCTTTCCTTCTCTCTTTCCTGATACTGATCGGGTGTCATAACCTGACCTTGAGGATTCTGATTTCTGTTTTGGCCCTGGTTATTCCTGTTATAATTTCGGTTATAACCATTATTGTTATAATATCTGCCTCTTCCATTGTACTTTCCTCGGTTATAGTTCCAGCCTCTTCTCTGTTGATACGGTCGGTAACCTTGCGATCTGTTATTTCGAAACTGATTATTCCTGTGAGGACCTACATTGTCAGTTTTCTCCTCATCTGGCTTGTCAGTTTGTTGGACTTGGTCCATATATACAGTATTTATTTCTTTATACTCCTGCCTTTGACCTTTCTGCACCACGTTAGGCATTGGACTTGTGTAGTCTAACCTCCTCAGTAATTCATCCATGCTGGTTAAATCCCTGATGTTGGACGAAATTATTAGTCTTCTCACCTCAACTGGCAGCATACGAGAAATCGCATCAATAAGTTGCTCCGTGGACAATGGGGGTTGTAAAAATCTCAAGCGGGATAATTGACTCGTAAAGAAATCAGCGTACCGCGTTGGAAGAGTACCGGAGTATTTTCTTGAATACACCTCCGCTCTTAACGAATTCTGCGCTTCTATGGACCAAAATCGTTTGATTAATGCCTCTGCAAACTCGTCAAAGTTACTGAATGTGTATCTAAATGCGCGAAACCATTCGAGGGGTCCTCCAATCAAATATCTCTCCACTATCTTCATCTCTCTCTCTCTTGGAATGTGAGCTTCGATGAAATAATCTTTGAGGTTCCTTACATATTCGATAGGTGTCAAACTATCCGTGTTACTGAATTTTTGCGGTTTATCTTCAAAATTTCTGATGACCGTTACGTTCCTCGGATATGAATCCGGGTAGTTTTTCCCACTATCACGATAGTTCCACTCAGGTTCCATATTCCTCTCGTCATCTTCCTCCCTGAATCTGGATATACGTTCTTCAGGAGTCACGTCTCTCTCTTCTGGATCTAGGTTATATCTTCTGGCATAATTCCTACTAGTTTCGCAAGTCAAGCCTACTGTATCCTTGTCAGTGATTTCCGTTAAGACTTTCTTGATTAACTCTTTTTTGTAGGTCTCCATTAAATTAGCCTCTCCTAACTTCAAATTCTGCAGTTTACTCGTCGCTTCATTCACATCAGAGACAACTTTATGAATCTGTTCCTCTAATGCAGATTTTAATGTTTGCACATCCTGACCTAATTGTGTCCTATCTTCAACTTGTCTTTCGGATAGCGAATCCATCCTGACGCTTAAATCTTTCCTAATCTGTACTACTTCATTGTTAATATCAATTTGAGTACTGGCAAGTTTCCTTTCAATACGATCCTGAATTTGGGTTACATGTTCCCCACTTGACCTATTCCACTCTTCTTTCCATATTGCTACATTTTCCGTTAACATTTCTGCTATGTCTAATTCAATATCCTCTTTCAATACTTTATTATGGTCTAATACTTGGGTTCTCATGACCTCTACATCAAACTTTAAACCTTCTAAAGACGCTGTCGTTCTAACTGACTCATCAACTAGCCTAGTCGTTAATGCACTTATATTACGTGTACAAAGAGTTTTCGAATTTTCTATCTCTTCCCTGACTTTATTTACATCAGTTTGGACTTTAGCAACGTCTACGAAAACTGTGTTGACCTCTACTTGAATTTTATTTATGTCGCTTTGCATCTCGTTTACATCCGAATGAATGTTATTAATATCAACCTGAACATTGGACACATCAGTTCTAACATTTTGGATTCCTCTTTGGACTTCCTCAACCTTGTCTTGGACAGCCGCAACATCATTTTTGACAACAACTACCTCAGCCCTAGCACAAGAAATATCACTACGGACATTAGCAACATCTAAATTCAACATTGTAAGATCTTTATGCACATTAGCAACATCTATTTTAACATCAGCAACATTTTTATGCATATTAGACACATCTATTTTAACATTGGACACGTCTGAGCGCATGTCAGTTACAGTATTCTCAATTCCTTGGGTATTAATCTGTAAACGCGACATATTATCCTCTAAGTTAGTAGAACTGGTCTGGAGAGTTTTCATATTCTCCTCCATTCGACTAGCATTCTCCTCCATTCGACTAGTATTCCTAGCTTCCATCTCCTTCATACTCTCACTCATGCTAGCTTTCAAATTACTAGCATTCTCCTCCATCATCTGTTTCATATTAGCAGACATCTCCGCTAACATCATCTTCAAACTTTCATCTGCCATTACAATATTATTCAAAAATTAGACTGCTGTAGGGACATACATCAAAAGAGCAAAATAACAACATTTGAGCAACACTTTTCACCATATATAATTTTGATCAATTTTCTGTCTTAAATCTAACTTATAACTACCTTATAATTAACTTTCGAAGACACTTCATGTTGAAACAAACTCAAGCACATGTTCAAATTTCCCTGGCTCATTTTAAAATATCCTAACACAAATGATTTTACATTTACAATCCAAATAATTTAATTTTATCTTTACTTACTTACTTACTTCCTCGGCGCTACAGCCTGGGGTAGGCTTTGGCCTCTCTCACGATTCCTCGCCATTCGTCTCTTCTATGAGTTTTCTCCCACCATCTTCCAACCCTCATAGTTCTCAGGTCTTCTCCTAAGTCTTGTAGCCATCTTTTGCGCGGTCGTCCACGTCTCCTCTTCCCTTCCATAGTTCCATGTAATATCTTCCTTGGTGTTCTTTCTTCACTCATCCTCTCTACATGACCAAGCCAATCCAGACGTCGGGACTTAATAAATTTCACAATATCTTCACCTTTGATTATCTCTTCAATTTCTTTGTTTGTCCTGATTCGCCACCCTTCATCCTCCTTTACCGGGCCATATATCCTTCTTAAAACTTTCCTTTCAAAAATTTTGAGATCATTCTCATCATTTGTTGACATTGTCCACGTCTCAGATCCATAGGTCACAACTGGTCTAATAAGGGTCTTGTAGAGTTTAACTTTCAAGTTCCTACTTAACAGTTTTGATTTTAAGAGCTTAGTGTTAGCATAGTAAGCCCTGTTTCCATTCATGATCCGTTTATGAATCTCCTCAGATACAGAATTCTCACAATTTAGTATAGTACCAAGGTAACTGAAGCATTTTACATTCTCAAACTTATACTGACCAATTTCTACATTTTCTCTTGCTCTCCTATCTTTTCCCGCTGACATTTTCATATATTTGGTTTTCCTTTCATTAATTCTCATTCCCATCTTTCCACTCTTCTCCTCCAGAATCTTGAACATTTCTTTAAGAGATGCCCAGTTCCGTGCCATCAACACAATGTCATCCGCATATGCATACGCCTGCTTGGACTTGCTTATTATCGTCCCTCCCAAACCCAGTTCTTTCATAACTTCATTCAGTGTCAAGTTGAATAACACTGCAGACAATGAATCTCCTTGCCTCACTCCGGTATTCACCTCAAAATTCCTGCTAGTTTTGCCTCCTACATAAACCTTGGCCTGCGATCCTTCCATTGTCATTGCTACTAGACTGATCAACTTCCTTGGCACTCCACATGCTTCTAGGGCGTTCAACATCTTCGTTCTATCAATGCTATCAAACGCCTGTTGGAAATCAATGAATAGCAAATGCAGATCAACCCCATATTCATAGCATTTCTCCATAGATTGTCTCATAACAAATATTTGGTCAGTAGTTCCCCTTCCTGGCCGGAATCCACACTGGTTCTCGTCCAGTATTTCTTCAGCGTAGTCGCTCAGTCTCCTTTGCAATATACTTGAGAATATCTTATATACAACACTTAGCAATGTTATCCCTCTATAATTTCCACATTGTAACTTATCACCTTTCTTGAAGATGGGACAGATAAGGCCAACCTTCCAATCCTGAGGCATTATCTCTCTTTCCCATATCTCCCCAATCAGTTCATGTAGGTTCCTAACTATCCCTTGTCCTCCATTCTTTATTACCTCCGCTATGATCTGATCCTCTCCTGGTGCTCTTCCATTTCGTTGACGCTTCACTGCCTCCATAACTTCATCTATGGATGGTTTAGTGACCTGTGTCTCTACATTCATGTAGATCTGTCTCTCATTCATATCGTCCTTACGTTCTATATTTAACGTATCTTTAAAGTGCTCCGCCCATCTTTCAAGAACTCTCTCTTCCTCTCCAATTACTTTTCCATCTTTATCTTTACACGAGTTCTCCCGTGGTTGAAATTCCTTTGTCATTCGTTTCGTTGCTTGGTACAATTTCTTACTTTCATTCTGGCTGTTCAATTCTTCAATTCTTTCCATTTGTCTTCTTAGATACATTCTCTTCTTCCTTTTCAGAACTCTATTTGCTGTTCTTCTACTTTCTTTATATCTTTCACAATTCCATCTTGTCTCTCTTTGAATCATAATCAATCTGTCTGCATTCTTCTGCTCTATATATTTCCTACATTCATCATCAAACCATTCTTCATTCCTGTTCCTCTTCTTCTCCCCAATAGTTTCTTTCACAGTCTCTTCCATTGCTTTCTTTATTCCAGTCCATCTCCTCTCTACAGTGTCATCCTCATTCATATTCTTTAATCTCTCTTCCAACTTCTTGTTCAGTGTGTCCTCATATTGCTTAACAATTTGTGTTTGCTGAAACTTTTCCACGTCCCACTGTATCCTCTTAATTCCTCTGTCACATTCTACATTCGCAATTCGTTCTCTAAACAGAGCTTTCACCAAAAAATGATCCGAATCACAGTTGGGGCCCCTTGCAGATCTGACGTCAATCATTGAAGATGCATGTCTTCTTGAAATCAAGACATGGTCGATTTGGTTTACCACTCCGGTGCCTGGCATTTTCCAGGTTCCTTTGTGTATGTCCTTATGTTTAAAACAAGTACTTTTGATTACCATTCTATTACTTTCTGCAAATTGGCATAGAAGCTTCCCATTTTCACTAGTATTAGTATGTAAAGAATGTTTCCCTGCTACATACTGCAAGAAGTCCTCTCTACCTATTTTGGCATTGAAGTCCCCAAGAAGTATTATCACATCATATTTTGGTATCATACTACATTCCTTTTCCAACTGGTCATAGAATGCATTTTTCTTCTCTTCACTATCGTCTTCTGTAGGTGCATACGCTGATATAAGTGTCAGATTCCTGAATCGTCCCTTTAGTCTCATTTTACACATTCTATCTCCTAGAGGCTCAAATCCAAGAAGACTTCTTTTTATCTTTGAACTAATTATAAAGCCTGTTCCACACTGACCAGTTCTTACTTCAGGACCACTGTATAACATTATATAGTCCTTCTTGTCAATCCTACCGTTTCCCCTCCATCTCACTTCCTGTATCGCTACTATATCCATTCCATACTTCAAAACTTCCTCAGCTACTTCTGCCATTTTTCCTATCTGCAACATCGTTCGTACGTTCCATGTTGCCATTGTCAAAGTCATGTCCTTTTTCCTTGTCCTTAAACATTTTCCAGGTTCATCATCGTTACTTCCGTCCAAATTCCGAGGCTTCGTTGAGAGTTTCGTAACTTTTGAGGTTTTACAGTGTGGGGTTGTTAGCCCCACGCCCAACCCCCAACCTGGAGGACCAGGGTACCGCTCTTAGTCTGGCTCATCACTTTAGACCTGTCCAGCTTGGGTGACCCTACCAGGAGCTTAAGCTCCCGCTGGCATAGCTCTGCAGATCATTTGAGCTCGCAAGCCCCCAAAACACCCGGCAATAACAAATTGCCTTCTTCAAGGTGGCAGTACCGGCGGGGGGCTAATTTTATCTTTAATATGACTAAAATGTCATAAGCCGGTCAAATAAAATAAGATTCCAGATCATAGGCGATTTTTCTAAGTTTCCAGCTTATTTAACCTTTCTCAAGTCGTATAAGATCTGATCTTTTCTGAGTGTAATTTTCCTAATACAATGCAACATTTAATTCCTATATAATCACACTCTTAAATTCTACAATTGGCCTAGACATCTAACAAAGAATCAACCTCTTTATTTGAGTCTAATCGAACCTCACGTTTTAGGTTTGCCAATCCTACTGGCGTTCAACCTGGTGATCCAGTTATGTTGAATCAAGCCCCAACGTTTTAGGTGCGCCAATCCTTCTGTCCCCGTTTACCCGGATAGTAGGCTGTCAGATATCCGCCCCCTCAATCGGATTGCCAACAATCAATCGCACCAGCTCAGCTACATCAATGAAAATGGCACTGACAGATACTACCGAGGTTTGAACACAGAAGTTACCAAGAAAAATTATTGTGGAACACACCAAAATAGACGGGGTTACATACTTACTTTTACTTACCTCTTATAAATATCTCGGGGATTGGGTTGACAACAGGATCTTTAAAGTATGCCCTCACAATAACCTTCACCATGACATTTAAAAATGAACCAGACCGAAGACGAGAACTTTGAACTGTACAAGAGCTTTATTTTCAAAATAAAGAGTATGATTTTCACAACTCAACAAAGTAAACGTGGCTATCAGTAGCCTGTGTCAATCTGACTACGTCCTCCTAAAGGACTTGCAAATTTATCAAACAATAGGTAAGCTCTCATGAGCTCAAAATAACGTAACATTTTCAAACACATTTGGATTGGATGAGGAAGTCAGGGTACGACATATATAGAGCGTTTGGTTTCCTTTTAATAAACATAACACCTTTATTAATAGGCACAAGGCCGGAGTATCGACCTCACCCGCTTGTAACCAGATGTCGAGCCAGCTGGTCTACTCCTCAACCTGACGCATGCCCGTCAAATGGGGCGCACTCCTCTCCCCACACTTGCGTAAGAATACAGCTCCTTTTAAAGCTTTAAATGTCTACAAGACAACTCATACATATTGACGCAAATCTTTCCAATGTTTAACTTCCATCCCACTGGATTATTTTGACTATCCTTAAACTTGTTAAGTTATCATCCAAATGTTTAATCAGCATAGTTTAGAGTATCAAACACACTCTTAAATGTTTATAACAAAATCACATAAATTATTTATAACAATTAGAAATTGTTTATAATATTGTCGAAAATAATTACAAAAATTTTTAAACACGCCTTTAACATTTCTTTCGTTCCACATTATTGTCAAAGATATTTACATTTATTATTTACAATATCAACATTTAAATTATTTAAATTAATAATTTAAGAAATACATTGAACCACATGTTTTATCCGGTTGGTAAATTCATAATCGTGATTAATATAATCGACCAATGAAGGTTAGTTATACATGTAAATGTCACAATCTGGTTTAATAAAGGTTGTAATAATTTTAATTATTTGTGACGGTAATCTTTATTCAAAATCTTATCTCAAATTCTTTCAAACTCTTGTTAATTATAACAGTAAATTCACTTGATTAATTTTCAACGAACTATGACAATACACTCTAGCGGAAAATCCTTCGCTTACAAAATAATGCACAAACTGCATTCAAATAGCCCAAAATTCATCATATATTAATCTATATGGCATTAAAACTTCCACCGAACTTACAAAACTTCCACAAATAATTCTTTAACATTATTAATTACAGTGGGAATCTCCTTCATTTATTTAATGGCATTATACATCAGCGACTTTCAACATGTCCGCTGCACTATCGATTATACATTCATAGTTCCACTTAAAAATTCTTATATCAATAATTGTTTCAAAACTGTTGTCATTTAAACTTCGTGGATTTCATTCATGAATCGAAATGAAATAAAAATTTGCCAATCACAAACAAATTTAATAGTGAATACGCTTATATACGCCTGTCTGGTCTATCAAAATTTAAGATTAACATCTTCAAAGAATTGTAGTATAAAAATACTATCATCAAACAAAGTGCGACTAACAGCAAAATAGTCGAATAGAATCCAATTAGACTGGGGAATGCAAACATCATTATATCGTCACCTTAGAACAGAACTATCTTAAGTCCAAAAATTGCAATTTTGAGTTAAGTTAGTCCTACACTAAAGCATGTGGTTATTTAGTGGCTGAACACACTATCTTATGTCTGAGAAACACGTGTATTGAATAATATGCGAATAACCGAACTAGCTTATGTACATCAAGAAGAAAATGCTTAGTGCAGAACGCGTTCATGTCCATGTTAACATCCTTCTGCCTTATCAAAGCCACAAAGGAAAGGGTACAGAACTATTCTAAGTCCATGTTAAGATACTTCTGCTTTTTGTTAATGCAATAACAGGTGATTCAGAACTAACTCAAGTCCATGTTAAGATACCTACTCTGACTGTATTGAGTATGAATTGTTGGTGCAGAACAATTTTAAGTCCGTATCAAGCTATCCCGCGCGATCGACCAGCGATAAGCAGACAGACCAGAGATACCTGATGTCCAAGTTGAGATAGTTCTGCAGGGAGCGCCACTAGCACTGCTTAGCACCACGTGGTGGGTAAGTTAGTTCACAGCGTGGGAGATGGGTTATGGAACGTGCGTTAATAAGCTGTATTCGCCTTGTGTCTACCAAAAGCAGAACAGAAGGGTTTTGAGCAACAGCTCCGAACAATGTGTATGGTTAATCTACATGCGTAGTAATGCTCGCGATGAATCGTGGCAAACTGCTAGTCTCTCTCTGTTTAGCGAAAATAAATAATGAATGACTGAACAATGACTCAGCAACACGTTAGTGAATATTAGTCGCTTGTTATGATTATTCTTACTGATACGAACGTAATTAACGGTTCCTGCCCTTTAACCACTTCAAATCTATTTCAGATACGGAGACTGGATGTTTGAAAACATCGGTCAATGATAATGTTTTCACATGGAGCACACAGAATAATTCAGATGGTTTTATCAATCTAGAAAACTGTCCTGTAGTATTTGCCGAAGATAATGTTATAGAAGCTAATTACGAATCCTCACAAGTGGAGGACTGCGCAAAAGGATTACTGAATAATGAACCTCTGCAAATGAATGACTTTATAGGAAAATGTGAGAAAAGGTAAGAAGGATTTTTGTTTTTTATCGGACAACTGTGGTGGTCAAAATTTAAACCGTAATATGGTTTCCATGTACATATATGCAGCTGTGCATCACAACATCAACATTCTGCATCATTTTCTGGAAAGAGAACACACCCAAAACGAAGGAGATAGCATCCATAGTGTCATAGAGCGATCGGCCAAGAAAATTCCCATATACACGCCAGGGCAATGGTATGCAGTCGTCAGAGCTGCTAGAAGAAAGAATCCGTACAAGGTGGTAGAAATGGAAGACTTCCAGGATTTTCTCAAGTTTCGAAACAGGTGTTAAGTGAAATGAACAAGCACACAGACGGAAAGGCAGTGAAATGGCAAAAAAGTCCGAGTGATTAAGGTAGTTGCAGGAGAGGAAGAGAGAGTTTTTGTGAAATATGTTTATGATGGCGATTTTGAACCTATTGGTCTAAAACCTAAACGAAAGAGGCGCTCACTATTCAGGAGCATACAACTAGAGAAGGCTTACAAGCAAAATGATCCACGATTGCTAATCACTTCCAGAAAATATGATGATTTAGTCAGTCTGTGCAAGAATTTCGCTATTCCAGAGGAATACCATGATTATTTTTAAAGTTTAAAACATGATACTTCTGGAATTGCTGATAATGAAAATATTGCTATAGACAGTGATTAAGTAGTTACCACACTTAATGTAAAGTGATGTCAGTGTAACAACAATCCGAAGATGGTCTGGTGTAGTTGCAAGTGCAATAACGTCCATGTTATGCATAGCATTCTGGTTTGTTTTTATCAGTAATCCTGTTGTATAGACAGTTGAGAAAGAAATATTAAGATGTATTGAACGAGGTCATAAAATTACTCAACAACAACAACAACAAAGTCAACCCCTGGCACTATACAGCCCATGACGGGCTAAGGGCGACCAAGCGACCGCTGCCCAGCCATTTTGCCTGCAGATATTGGGGTGACGCGTGATCAGCGCGTCGGGTCCCCTCGGCCGTTAATCTTGGTATTCGTGATCGGGGCGCTGTCTCACTGTCAGTCAGCTACTCAATTGTCCTCACGAGGCTGAGTGCACCCCGTTCCAACCCTCACGTCAGTTTTAAAATCCCTGACGGAGCCGGGGATCGAACCCGGGCCCTCCGGGTGAGAGGCAGGCGCGCTACCCCAACACCACGGGGCCGGCCAGTGTACTAAATTATGTAACATATTTATCGTAATAATAATAATATTAAAGATGGTTTGCCTCAAATTTGTTATATTGTTCACGTATTGTATATTTAGTCATTGCAATCATTCCGTACTTCGATCTCATCGACCTTCCGTACAATACACGACTGTCGTTTTTAGGTTTTTGAGTACCATGTCCGTTCAATTTGGATCCATTTTCCAGAAAACTTCGTGCAGAACTATCGTAACTTCCTCTTAGAATACTTCCACACCAATTAACTCCTATTGCAGCAAAGCAGAACTATCTTAACTTGGAGTTGAAATAGTTTTGCAGTGATCACTTCATTTCCATGCTATCTTAAGTCCATTTATTTTCGAAAAAGTAATGTTTTTTCAAATAAGAGGCTATACGGAGCTATTCAAACATCAAATACAGTTTAACAAAACAAACATTACTGGAAAAGTCTTTCTGATAAAAAAGTTATTCACAAAGTAAATGTTCTCCAGCCTCTCCTGTAAAGTTGTGTTTTAGGACTTAAGATAGTTCTGTTCTAAGGTGACGATATAAATCTCTCTATATGAGAAAAATCCTAACACAAGTTTCACGAATTTAATGCATTCAATATTTCATAATTAATGTTCATCTTTCACAAAATTGCCTATGATGCAATGATCATTCATGACTGACGATAAATGTCTGTGTTGCAATTAATTCAAATAACGACTAGTATTTCCAAGATCGTCGACAACGTACTGGATTTTAACGCTCTAAAATCATTTAAATGTTCTTCCTTCTTGATGATGACAGAAAATTGGTCAAAGTAATTAAACTGGGGTAGAATTACTTTAATAAAGTGACACGCTGTCTGAATTTAAATCTGCCATAAAAATCATTAACTTACAGTCAAATCGTGACTACAAAAATAAGCAAATTACTGAAAAATCTAGATATCAGTCTCAACTGATTCAAAATCATTTAACTATGCCCATGACATAACAATGTCTTAATAAAACGTCGAAAAAGGTATAACTCATCAAGGTGTACTGAGAATAGGAATCTCAAACAAGAATATCGGGCAAAAAATACATAAGGACAAAAATATGGGAAAAATAGTTGCTCAAACATTGCTAAGAAACTCAAATACAATAAACGTTCACGACTACCTTATCTGCCGATTGACGTTCCAGAGGAAAATTCCCCAAAGAAGACTGTTGATGGATCCATTTCACCAAGTTAAAGCTGAGCTCCATCCTCGAAACCAGAAACAGCACCATCGGAGAATCGAACTGCTTCACGAAGACGAACGACATCCTTCCGGCAATAATCTTCTTTGTGAGTCGGGACAACCCTGACCTCTCTTGAAAAATCCCTGAAGTTCCAGTTGAAAGTCGCCATGAAGTTTTTGTATAAATTTCCGAAGAAATATTCATATTCAGAAAGTATGAAATCATTTCTATTGCTGTTTGATAGTATTCAGCCTTTAATCACGAAACATGGGTGTAGATGGTTATTTACCACATGTTCGCTTGTATGGAATAGCAATTAGCGAAGTTCCATGTTGCTATTTTACTCCGTTGAAATATGTCCCAATTGCATTAAGTCCTTTAGCCTTCCATTTTCTCCTCGGTAATAGTATTAGAAGAACAAACTGCCTTATTAAATTGCTCCATTATACTGCAGTGTTGTGTCACAAAAGCAATCTGAAGTTTCCCTATTTCACTAGCCCTGTCAGCCGTAGCGTTGAGTCTGGCTATACAAAGTGTTTCTCCTGTGGCGAGAAAATCACTTTTGTCAGTCGTCTAATATTGTCAATAACTTCCAAAATACTTCCTCGAAATTGTTCAGCTTTTCTACAGTCCTTACTGTAGCAATGCACAAGAGAATTAGCTTATAGGCGACCGCTAACTGTTCACAGCTAATCTTGTAGAAGCGTTATAAGTGTGGTTTCAACTTCACCTAGATTTACTTCACGGTAAACCTGCACTGCTTGTAAGTTCGACTAGTGGCTTCGCCACGCGTTACAAAGACGACTTTTTCACTACTGATTCACTCGACGTTTCACTGAAAAACTTATTTGAAATCTGACGATTGATTTATAATCTGAGAATGAGGAATGAGCGAATGAGGCTCCTCTCTTCTGCGCAAGGCCTTTTATGAACTTCATGAGGGGCGTATCTATCCCTTCCATCGCGCGTTACTACGTCATCGCTAGAAGTTCCAACTTCGTCAATACATGACGGATTTTCATAATTCAAAAACTGAAAATAAATTTCACCAAAATTCCAGATCAATGCCTCTACTGCAAATGGATTTCCACAATTCTGCATTCCAAAAAGTAATAAAAATACCATAGTTTCAGCAATCTCCGTCTTCCTTCAGACTATCGTTCATTGGTTTGAGTCTCCCCTCCAATAGCATAATTTCTTCCTCAGCAGAATTCCACGTTTCCTGCGACTGCGTCGTACATCTCGGATCCTTCTCGAATAAATGCTGACGTCACTGAGAATCTCAGCTCAAGTAGCCTGCTGGCATAACGTTTGCGTCATCCGTGCTTACGTCATGACTACCCACGTCATAACTGTGACAGCCATAACTTTCGCTATAATTTCCAAAATAGCCACCGTGGTCTCTATATAATTCAATTACGGGGGCAGTACGGAAGGTGTATTATATTCCTATCCCTATATTGTTATATTATTATTATTATTCTTTTTATTATTATCATTATTACGGGACGAAGCTAATTTTCAGCCCCTTGGTGTCAGAAACAAAACTCGGGGCCTCTAAAGAGCCGTAAAGGGTCCCCGAAATCTATATTTTAAGGCGCATCGGTCATAAAACAGTCTGAAACGAGCAAATAACGCAAATTTCCGTGGAAATTCAGAAAAAAACAGACAAACTTTCATTTTTATATATATAGAGATTATTAACTGTTCTATTGACTTAGGGGTCATTCACTTGCACCGAAACATTGTATGCCATTCAGTTTGAGCAATACTACGGTGTTGACTTAACATGGTTAATCATTAGACATAAGCCTTTGTCACACAAAAATTACACAAGCTTGAGAATTTTCAGTACAGTATGTACAAACGCAAAGAATGACATGGCGATCTAGTCCACATACATATAATGCAAGTTCTGTCCTTTTCTCACCTTGCGAGTTTGTCACCCCTGGCACTAGGCGCAACTCACCCTGTTCTCGTCTCCCCCATCAGAGAGTTTTCGCTGCTCAGTTAAACTAGAACGACCCATTCAAAAGTTCATAGAGTGGCAGAGAAAGCCTCTTGACGTTACTCCTTGAACACTTCATTTATTGTATATGAGCGTGCTTAAGTGGAATAACATGTCTACCAACTTTGGCGTCAATGGTAGAACCATTATTCTGTTGAATTTCGTATAAACAACAAAGAACATATATTAATGCATATATACTGTGTATGCAGGGTGCATTTTAAGTACACTGACAAATAGATGAGAGGGCTTCCTGTCTGGAAATGGAGAAAAAACGTTCATATCATTATATGTCCGGAAATGCGTCGTTGCCACGGTTGACATCATTCTCTCGCAACTTCCTGCAGAACACGCTGCCCCTGCTGCTTGAGAATGTGCCTTTGACAATACGACAGGTCATGTGGCTGCTGCACGACTGAGCGCCAGCCTTCTTCCACATTACCAATTGCTGACACCTTGCCAACACCTCCTCAGACGTTGGATTGGACACGAATGCGCTGTTGCTTGGCCTGCTCGATCACCGGACCTAAGCCCCCAGGAGGTTTATTGTGTGGGCATCTGAAAAGCGTTGTGTATGCTGCGCCCGTTCCCGACGTGCAGACCCTTCTAAAGATTGTCCACGAAGCTTGCGTCGCTGTTCGGGTACAGGCCTGAACATTCGAAAGAGTTGAAAAAACCATGATGCGACGTCTGAACGCTTGCATTGCAACCATATAGACCACTTAGAACACCTGTTTTGAAATAGGAGAATTTCAGACTATGTAATGTGTTCCGGGACTATTTGCAGTCGTTACACACTCGCCGTTTATTTTAGAACACCCCCCGGAGCCTCACAACTTGTGGGACGTGGATTGGCGACCACGGGTCCCCAGCTGAGTCCAGAATTGCTTCCACTTACTTGTACCGGGCTCCTCTCTGTTATCTTTCCTCTCGACCTCCCTTGGTCAAATTTTGTTCTTTTCCGACCCCGACGGTATTAGGGTATCCGAGGCCTATGGAGTCTTTAACTTCCCCGCCTTAATTGGTCCTTGTCTTATCTTTCCTGATCCCTCATTCTCGAGGGGTCAGACCTCTTGTTTTCTTTTCATTGTATCTCCTGCCTTCTGCACAAGGCCCTCAAGAAGGCAGGGTGTGTGTAGCACCCTGGATTGTGCTACACCCTCAAAGGCTCACGCCTGGAGAGATCAGGCGTTGGCAATCATGAGGAATTCCTGATCTGAGTCCGATTATTCTCCTTATTCCATTGCATTTGGGGAGGTCCCTCTCCTCTTTACCTTTCCTATCTGACTTTCCTGTCTCTCCTTCTTTCAAATTCCTTCAATATTCATTCTTTGAGGCCATTTTCAACAATAGGTACAGAAGTGATATGAGAGATGTTCTTAATGTGGAATACAAGGATACATGACGTGAATCCTCACCAATTTTTGTAATCCATGTAAATAATAATTAGCCCATATAATTTTCCTTAGTCTAATAATATGTCTCGCTTTGTTTAATTAGGCATAAATAATTTCGTATCGACTGAAATGTTATGAATTAATTCGTTTATGATGGCATCTTCTATCATCCGGACGACAGGGTTCGAATCGTGGGGACAGCAGGGTTGGTACTTACACCTGGAACATTACCTTGAGTCAGGGATTGGAACTAGCCTTATCAGTGGCGAAACTAGGTTTTTCTTCTGGAGGGCCAAGAGTTGAGTCAAATCAGAACTAAAAAGTAATGAGGAGTGTTTTATGATTTTGTTTTAGGTTTTAAGTCTCCTTTTGTTGTGTTTTTGTTTTGGTTAATTAGCATATTTTCATTTATGAAAAAATTGGCTTATGAGATCACCTTTTGTCCGTGGGTCTGTCTGTGTGTGCGTGTGTGATTCGTGTGTGTGTTTGTGTGTGTGTGTGTCCCCTAATAAAATCTAAACGGCTGGAGCGATTTCAACGAAACTCGGTAAGTTCATAGCACTATTCCGGAAGACCTTGACCGTGCCCTTCAAATTATGTAACGTCTCACCAATCCAACATGGCGGCTGTGCAAAATATTTCACCAGCATTGAATATCTCCGAAACTATTCCAGATATCATCCTGGAATTTTGTACGGTGATAAAGAGAACTACTAGAAGTTCACCTATGTGACTTTGAAAACCTGGTAACTACGAAACCAACATGGCGCCTTGCGACGTTGCGACTTTTAAATAGATGTTTCTCGCGATTTAACGAACCAAACGCAATGAAACTTGGTACAGCAAATGTTTATACACATTGTAATGAACTGGTATGTAATTTAGATCAATTGTGTACATAACATCAAGATGGCCGCTGTGCAAATTTTAAAATTAAGTGGTTATTTCTTGTGTCGTAATCTCGCGATCGAAGTGAAACTTTGAATAATGAACCTAAACAATAATTTTCCTTTAATGGTACATGACTCTATGGCCTATACATATAACAATCCAACATGGCGACCTTCCGAAATATTTAGACGGTTCTCTATATCTACCAATCTATTACAGCAATCAAACTGAAATTTTATATGTTGAAAGTGGCAATTAACATAAGTAGGATATATGAAAATAGGTTTTAGTTCTTCTCGGAACAACTTGTTTTTGCTTTGCATTTTGCTTGCTCTTATTTTTCCTTTCTTCCTTTTTCTTTGCTTTTTTAATTTTGCGTTTGTTGATTTCTGCTTTTCCGTTTAATTTTTGGGCTGTGATTTTTAGCATATTTTCATTTATGAAGAACTAGGCTTATGAGATTACCTTTTGTCCGCGTGTCTGTCTGTGTGTGCGTGTGTGATTCGTGTGTGTGCCCCCCACCCCCAACAAAATATGAACTGCTTGAGCGTTTTCAATCAAACTCTGTGAGTTCATGGCACTATTCGGGTCGACCCGGACCGTGCCCTTCAAATTTTTTTACGTCTCATCAATCCAATCCATAAAGGCGGCTGTGCGAAAAATTTCACCGGCATTTAATATCTCCGAAACTATTACCGATATCACCCTGGAATTTTGTA
Source organism: Meconema thalassinum (assembly GCA_946902985.2). Classification (NCBI taxonomy): domain Eukaryota; kingdom Metazoa; phylum Arthropoda; class Insecta; order Orthoptera; family Tettigoniidae; genus Meconema; species Meconema thalassinum. The sequence goes on from OX336399.1 coordinate 57,045,162, forward strand.
CGAAGATAAAGGGAACTACTAAAAGTTCAATCATGTGACTTTTGAAAATCTGATAACTACAAAACTAACATGGCGGCCAAGCGAAGTTGCGACTTTTAAATAGACGTTTCTCGCGATTTAACCAACCAAACGCAATGAAACTTGGTACAGTGTTTGTTTATACACATTGTAATGCACCGACATCTAAGTTCGTTCAATTGTTAACGTAACCTGAAGATGGCAGTTGTGCGAATTATTTCACCTGCATTCTATATCTCTGAAACTATTACCGGTATCACCCTGAAATTGTAAAGGGCTCTACTGGAAGTTCATCTATGAGACTTTCAAAAACCGGTTAACTGCTAAACGAACATGGCGGCCAAGCAAAGTTGACAGTTTTCAATAAACTTTTCTTGCGATTTAATGATTCAAACGCAATGAAACTTGGTACAGCAAATGTTTATACACATTGTAATGCATTGGTATCTAATTTAGTTCAATTGTTTACATATCCTCAAGATGGCGACTATGCGAATTTTAAAATGAAATTTTTATTTCTTGTGTCGTAATCATGCGATCGAAGTGAAAGATTGAATAATGAACCTACCCAATAATTTTCCTTTAATGATTCATGACTCTATGGCCAATACATATAACAATCCAACATGGCGACCATCCGAGATATTTAGACAGTTCTCAATATCTACGAATCTATTACAACAATCAAACTGATTTTTTAATGTTCATAGGGGCTATGGACATAAGTTCACCTATGTTGTTGTTTTTGTTTGAGTCTTCAGTCTTTTGACTGGTTTGATGCAGTCTCCATGCCGCCCTGTCCTGAGCTAATCGTGTCATCTATACATAGCTACCACACCCTACATCCGAGGCAATCTGTTTAACATATTCTAACCTTGGTCTACCCCTACAGTTCCTCGACCCTTCCTTCCACAACTAAGCTTGCTATTCCTGGGTGTCTTAGTATGTGTCCTACTAACCTATCTCTTCTCTTCATTAGCAGTCGCCAGAAACATCTCTCCTCTCCCACGCGTCTTAATACCTCTGCGTTTGTAACCCTATATATCCATCTGATCTTCATCATTCTCATGTAACACTACATTTCTAATGATTCAATTCTCCTTCTTTCTGATGCACCAATAGTCCAAGTTTCACTTCCATAGAGCGCCACGCTCCAGACAAAGGCTTTCAAAATGACTTCCTAATACCTAAATCTATATTCGATGTCAACCGATTCCTTTTTTGTAGAAATGCTTTCCTTTCCTGAGCCAACCTACTTTTTATATCCTCTTTGCTTCATCCATCACTGGTTATTTTTTCTTCATAAGTAACAGAAGTCTCCTACTTCCTTCACCTTTTCACCTTCCAATTTGATGTCCATAGAGGTTTCTGATTTATTTCGGCTGCATTCCAGTATTTTTGTTTTACATTTATTAGTTTTCATCATGAATTCTTTCTTCAAGACAGAGTCCATACCATTCAAAAACTCATTCAAATCCTCAGGCGTGTCGGCCAAGATGACGATGTCATTAGCAAATCTCAGAGTTGAAATGATTTCTCCTTGAATCTTTACTCCCACTTTAAATTTTTCTCCAATGTCCTTAATCAACTAGCTGTGGTCAAGCTCAGAGCGCTGCAAATAAATTCTTAAGGGAGGGGGGATTTTCCCAAGTAGTTGACTTCCCAACTAGAGACAATAATACCTTAGATGTTTATCTCGTAAGGCCTGTAGAGCTGTATATTAACTGTCTGAAAGTACCAGGAATTAGTGACCATTCTGGGGTTGAATTAAATATTAGATATGGTGACATTACAAAATTAGACTCTGATGTAGCAAAAAAGATCATATTCCAGTATCGCAAGGCGGATCAGGGCAAGTTTCAGGGGTATTTGAATGAGCTATTTGTAGGATGGGCATCGGAAGGAAATCACATTAATATCCTGTGGACTAACTTTTTGAAAATTTTAAATAGCGCTGTTGATAAATTTGTCCCATTTAAATTGCCGAAACAAAACCCAGATCCTGAGTATTACACACGAGAAATTAGGAGTCTAAAACGGAAAATCAGGAAATTATACAATAAAAGACATGATACTGACAAGTATATGTTGAAATTTAATTCCTTATCAAGAGAGCTCGTCTTAAAAAAGAGGGCTGCCAGTTATTTGCGAGGTTTACTTGGTTCGGGTGGTGACGGGTGGAAAAAAATTTACAGTTATGTTAGGAGAAGAAAGGGAAATTCAAATAATTTGTCGATGATAATGTTCGGTGACGGTAAATTAATTACTGAGAAACAGGCCATTGCTAATGAATTAAATGTCTTTTACGGTAGTGTGTTCAATAAATCCAATAGCTGTGTGTTGGACCTTAACGACGAATCAGGGGCTCCTCTGTTCCAAATAAACCAGTCAGCAAGTGTAAAGCTAATACAAAAACTACGTTTCAATGTATCAAATGGTCCTGATAATATTGTTAGTGAAGTACTTAAACTAGGAGGCAGGGCCGTGGCACGATACTCGGAGGTGATGTTTAATGTGTCCATAAACAATGCGCTAATCCCAGATGACTGGAAAAGTGCTACGGTAGTCCCAATATTTAAGGGAGGGAGCAGACATGAATTGGGCAACTACAGGCCGGTTAGCCTTACGTCCATCGTTTGTAAACAGATGGAGCATCTCATTTGCGACTACTTGAGGGAACAGTGGGAAACAATATCATGGTTTAATGGTAGGCAACATGGATTTCGGAAAGGTTACTCATGCGAGAGTCAGATGGTATCACTTTTTCAAGATATTAGCGAATCGTCAGACCATGCAGTTTCAGTCGACGCCGTGGTAATAAATTTCGCGAAGGCATTTGATGTCGTGCCGCATGACATGCTACTCCATAAATTAGCTTCGACGAAGATTGATAGTAATTGAGAGTAAATGAGAGTAATTTTATGGATCCAAGAATTTTTGACGGGTCGTTCCCAGAAAGTGAAAGTCGAAGGCATATTCTCGGATGAAATTACCGTAACGTCGGGTATCCCTCAGGGCAGCGTAATCGGAACTTTGTTATTTTTGGCGTTTATAAATGACTTACCAAATGGGATTCGCAGTGACTGTCGATTGTTTGCGGATGATTGTGTAATATATCGAAATATACATGACTCACAAGACAATGCAATGCTTCAAGAGGACCTGAACCTGGTCTATAAGTGGGCGATTGTAAATAAAATGAAAATAAACACAAGAAAATGTAGTGTCTTAAAAATAGGGAAAGTGCGAAGGCAGAATTTTCAATATAACATTGGCTCGGAAATACTTGTAGAAGAAGATTCTTGCAAATATTTGGGCGTTCACGTATGGAATGATATGAAATGGAGTAGTCATGTAGGATGTGTAGTTTCAAAAGCTTACAAATCCCTGCAATTTTTAATGAGGGTATTGAAAGGAAGTAGTACCTCTGCTAAAGAATTAGGCTATTTGTCACTTGTAAGACCTATTCTGGAATATGCCTCGGCGGTTTGGGATCCATATCAAGTAGGGCTCGTCAATGAGTTGGAAATGGTACAAAGAAAGGCCGCTAGATTTGTGCTCAGTGACTTTAATCCCAGGAGCAGTGTGAGCCGTATGTTAAAGAAACTTGGGTGGGAATCACTGGAGGCTAGGAGGATGAAATTTAGACTCTGCGCTATGTACAACACGCATACAAATCAACCAGCATGGGGTGAGCTTAGCAAACGATTGGGAAAGCCCACTTACATGGGTAGGAGCGATCATCCTTTCAAAGTTAAGGGCCGACCACAGCGAACAAATTATGGTAAATATTCTTTTGTAAACCGTGCCATTGATAACTGGAACTCTCTACCTGCCGCAGTCTTAGAGCCTTTTCCCAAACATATAGGTGTGTTTAAGAAAAGACTGACTATTTGTGTAAATACTCCAGTTTAATTGTTGTATAATTGTTATTGAATTGTTATGTATAATTATTTATTTGTTATGTATATCCAATTTGCCACCGGGGGACACACCCCCATTGCAAATAAATGAATGAATGAATGAATGAATGAATGAATGAATGAATGAATGAATTGCATGTTCAATGTAAAGATTGAAACGTATGGGTGATAAGTTGCAGCCTTGCCTTACACCTTTCTGAATACCAGCTTCTCTCTCATGTCCTTCAGCTCGAATGACTGCTGTCTGGTTTCTGTATGGTTTGTATATCACCCTCCTATATCTGTACTTTATTCCAATCGATTTCAGAATGTCGAACAATTTAGTCCAATCAACCTTATCAAAAGCCTTTTCTAAGTCTACAAATGCCATGAACGTTCTCTTATCTTTCCTTATTCTACCTTCCAAAATCAGCCTAAGACTTAGTACAGCTTCCCTTGTTCCTACATTTCTTTTGAAACCAAACTAGTCTTCACCCAACTCCGTTTCTATCTGGCTTTCCATCCCCTTCTAAATTATTCTAGACAGGATATTTGAAGCATGAGTAATCAAGATGATTGTACGGTAATCTTCACATCTGTCAGCTCCCACTTTCTTTGGTATATGGATGATCTACAGGACTTTCAATAAGTTGGTGATCACAAATCCAACATGGTGGCGACGCGAAGTAAAATATTCACATGGACGTATCTCGCAATTTAACCATCCGAGTGCAGTGACACTTGGTACAGTAAATCCTTATACAAATGTTAATCCACTAGCATCTAATTGATTTTAATTGTTTCCATAACCACAACATGGCAGCTGTGCAAAATTTTAAAATCTCGTTTTTACTTCTTGTGTCCTAACTATAATCTTCATGTAACAGTACATAACTCTAAGACCTACGTATATAAAAATCCAACATGGCGACCATCCGAAATAATTAGTCGGTTTTCAATATCTACGAATCTATTATAGCAATCAAACTGAAATTTTGTATGTTGATTGTGGCAATTAACATAAGTAGGATATAATGAAAATAGGTTTTAGTTCTTCACGGAACTACATGTTCGTTTTGTGTTTGTTGTTTTCTACTTTTGCATTTGTTTTTGAATTTGGTTTTACTTAGTGAAGGGAGTAGAGGGATACGACAAAACCAATGCAAGCAAACCTACACGTTTTCATGTTTGATCTCGATAACGTTTGGTATATTTTATTTGCACCTATCAATGTACAGAAGCTCGGAATGAACAGTTTTGGTTGGCCTAGCCCTCTATATTTTACACAAGTAAACAGAAATGTTGTCGAATTTCGAAGGATAATCCTGTCGTTTGTCAACAATCCGAAAATTGGTTTTATTCAAAATAAAACTTTCATCAAATTACGTTTCTTTAAATTATTTGGCTCTGGGGAGGGGGATTGATCACCCTAATCACCCTCTCCCCGTAGTTACAACACTGAGCCTTATATTCGCAGTTAAAAACATAATGAGCTAGTTTGGCGTTGATGACTCCAATTCACAATCGGAAAAATTGCATAAATACAAGCGATCATGGGAGGTTTTTCTAAATTTGCAAGTAACAAATGTCACCGTAATCTTCTCCATTCGGTGGTGGAGTATGTCATTTGAATGAACAATTTTGGCATCCATATGTTTAACGACAGGTTAATTCAAACTCAATGTATTGTTATATAAATAATTCATGCTTTTGGGCTAATGCCGTGTGTATTTTAATTTAAACCATACGTTTCGGAGAAACCTTGCCTCCTTTTTCAATGGAAATAAACAATGTGGCCAAAGAAAGTATATCAATGAGATTACAAAAAATATAGATAAATTCCTCTGTTCGTCACCAGAGATGAGCTGCCAGAAATTACTGTATGGACCATGTTGGAACGGCGGACAGAGAAGTAAGTAACGAGAAGGTAAAGGGGGCGGTGTGAAAATATAGAAACTCCTCGAAGAATGAGGAGTGGGGGGGGGGGGGGGGGGGGAGGTGGGAGGGTTAGATGGATATAAGGAAACATAAACAAAAGGGAAGTGTAGCTGAACGATACCTAACGTCACAGAGTCTACGGCGAAAAAACAGATGGAAACTCCTCCAGTGACGAACAAAGGAGATCAAATCCAGGCTCTGAACTCTAGAGGGAAAATGTACAATTTGAAATATGTGAAGAACAGAGAGACTGAGAGGAACTATCTCCCTAGATCCTTAATAACTGGTAGCCAAGTGTCACTTAGCTGATATCCAGTGTCTCTGTTAAAATTATTGGGATTTTTACGAATTTCAACTGCCTCCCTTATAATTCTAGACCAGTTGTGCTTAACAAGGGCAAGCGCATGAGCATCCTTGAAACATACATCGTGCCCTGAAGACAGGGCATGTTCAGCTATAGCTGATTTGTCAGGTTGGTTTAGACGGATGTTCCTTTGATGCTCTTTGATGCGAGTTGCAATGGACCGTTTTGTTTGTCCAATGTAGACTTTTCCGCAAGTACATGTTGTTGTGAAAACTCAATGTTGGTTTGTTTGTCTGTTATTTATACAAATCTACACCATTTCACCGATCTGAACCAAAATTTGTATACTTACCCTTTGGAGCCCGACGAGTAACACTGTCTACTTTAAATTTCAAACACACCACTCCATTCCCTGCATTTAGGCCCTTTATCACAAATCTACACCGTTTCACAGATCTGAACCAACATTGGTACACTTACCCTTTGGGACCCTGCGAGTAGGACTGTCTACATGAAATTTTGGACAGACCACTCCATCCTCTGCATTTAGGCCATTTGGCACAAATCTAAACCGTTTCACCGATCTGAACCAAAATTTGAACTCTGCGACAACAGACGACACTATTGGTCTCACTTTTCTAACAGCCAATGAGATATAGGCACTAGCCAGTGTCTTTTATTTCACTTACTCCTCTTTCTAATCATATTTTTCAATTCTTTTGTAAATTTCACCTATTGTGTCAGTGCTGTAGTTAGTAAATAGCCGTTTCCCTATTCATTATTATCATTATCATTACGGGAAAATGACGTGAATGTTACGTCCATTCTATCGTACTACGTATCACCCCCACTACCACCACAAAAGTTATATATTTTCATTCGTTTTTTCTGTTAGTTTATGTAGAATGTAACAGTTCTGTAGTAGTATTCATTATCATCCATAATAGTACATTATGCAACGAGCCTATAATGGCTATAATTAAGACACGAGTGTCTTTATAAAACGAGCTTTAGGGAGTTTTATAATTTCCATACGAGTGTCTTAATTACCATTATAGGCGAGTTGCATACGACTGTTTATGTTCGACGATAATTATAACTTTATTACATGTTTTAACATAAATATTCATAAATATCTGTTCAGTAACTAGAATTTTGTGACCGGGTGGTGCGCTAGGTAGCACATCTCCCTGTTCCAAGCTCTCTGGCCGGCCGACGCATGCGCTCTGTGTGATTCAATGCCAGATGTGCAGATCGTGAACCAGTATTCAGCAAAACTGTCACCGTAGTCGTTGAAATCAACGCGCCGAGTAGAAATTGGATTTAGGTATATTAAGGTACAGTGCTATTTCTTGTCTCATATTCACCAGTTTATTTACGCGAACATTTGGACGGTGCACTTTCGGTAATTTATATAGACATGTTGGATTTTGAGAGCATGCGCGATGGTATCCTTATCTAATTGGTCAAAAAATTTGTTTCTTGAGCTGTGATTGGTGGGAGAAACTGTTTCATAATGAATAATAGTGTTATAATGACCATCATTATGATACAGTTTTCAGACACATAATAGTCAGGGTCGAACATAAAACATATAAATTCACCGTGCGGAGCAAGGCACTACTGCTAGCCCTAGATATTACAATAGATACCATTTGTAAATAAGCAAGAACAAATTTGAACGTTTGAGGAATGAATGGTCCGCCAAATAGGTTATTAACTCTAGTTATTCGGTCATACAAACGCTTTGCAGCGCTTCGACCTCCCTTTAATTATGTCTGCCCATTGAAAGCTTTTAAGCCGACAATTGTGTGTATGGGAAGTGTAGACAAGAAACACAGGAAAGTAATCGTTCTGTCAACAAGAATGACAAAACAAATTGACACCACGAAGCAATCATCTTTTTTACAGAACACGTTAGAGGGGTGCACATTGTTTACTTGGTGACAGATCTTTAGAATCCAAAGTAGTTACTAACGAAACACTTTATTATTATACTTTTATTATAAAACCGACAGCGGTTGCTACGATCACTAACTGCAGGGTCGTTACTTACGTGCGCGTGAGTTAACAAGGCAAGGTAGGCCGGTTGTGACAGGCGCAGATCGCGGGCACGTGCACGCCGTTCAGCCGGTGGTAACGCGCTCCACTGGCTCATATCGTTAGTCCACCACACGTGTTTTGTCATTCATATGCACGTGTATCTGCAAATCATAGACGTTAGTGTTGCACGTTTAGTGAGTGTTGTGATTACTGTGATTGTTGGTCATGCCTAGACACGAATTCACATTGCGCGAACGTGTGTATATCCATAATTCGTATATGAAAAGCAGAAAATCTTGCTCTGAAACGAGACGAAAATTTCGAATCAAGTTTCCAGGAAGACCTGTGCCTAATGCCAGTAGGCTACAATTAGGAGGCTCGCTAAACGATTCGAGGAAACAAGGCTCCGTAAATAATGAAAGAGTTCACAGACTTTCTTTCATCAGAAGATGTCAGGTGTGTGTTACAAGAGAGGGAGGACATTTTCAGCATCACCTATGCGCACTGTAAGTCCACATTATTGAACATGTTTGGTAAAAGTGTAAAAGTGCGTGCCAAACACTGGCTGAACCTGGTAAGCGCGCCCGCGATCTTCGCCAGTCACTGCCAGCTTAGCTTGCCATGTTTACTCGCACGCACATAGATATTGACCCTGTAGTCCGGCTCCGAGGCTAATTGGTTAGGTTGCTAGGGTTTGGCCCTAAGGTTCTCGGGTTCGTTTCTCGGGCGGGCCATGGGGAATTTAAACTCCTGTGTTTAATTCCTCTGGCTAGGGGACTGGGTGTGTGTGACGTCTTCATGTACAAAGAAACCAAACAGGTGAAATCATAATACAGTAGAATTAACAGATAAAAACAACGCGGCGCTAGGCCATGGGGCCTGTGAACTCGGTAGACCTGGGTTCGAGGCCCATCTTCGGTCGTCCTTAAAATGGTTTTCAGTGGTTTCCACATTCTCAACTCCAGGAAAATGCTGGTATGGTACCTTCTGACAGGCCACGGCCAATTTCTTCCACATCTTGTGCAGTTTCATTCATGTATATTCATTGCAACTCTCATGAGGTTGGCCTCAGGTAGGGCATCCAGCCATAAAACCCATCTGTCTCATAGACTTTCATCGCATCTCATCCCTGACCTCGTTGTAGCTTTTGTTGATATTATTAATCCAAGACATTGCTACACCATTCATTTGTTTCCATTATATAAGCAACAACAAATATTTGAGTGTCAGTGCAATGAATTGCCTGTCAAACACGTTATTAACTCTTGTGATTCATTTATATGAGCGCTTTACAGCGCTTCAAACCTTGCCTGTAATTATGTCAGCTCATTGAAGCTTTTAAAGCAAATGTCTCTGTATGTGTGTGTTTGTGAAGTTTAGACATAAAGGGAAATAGCAGTTCTGTCAACAAGAGTGACAAAAACGTGACCACGAGAAACAATTATCTTTTATAACAGCCAGCTAGACGGGCACAGTGTTTATTGGATGTTTGGTGAATGACCTTTAGAAACTAGAATAATTGTGTGCATAAACCTTTATTTACTGCGAAGAACTTAGATTGACAGGTTTGTAGAGTCAAGGAAGGCTATGGCGACAAGTTATTGGTCATTTGCTCGTCGCCGAAGAAAGGAACTGAAAATCCAGGGTTGCATAGGTTGCTCATTAAGAGTAGCTCTATTTCCTTTACCGTTACTTTCCAAAAATAATAAGGAAGTAACAATTACCGTTATTTTCCAAAAATTAAATATTAACGAATTAACAATTACAGTTACTTTGCGGGATAAGTAAGGCCCTGAAGTTCATGTAAAATCATATTTTTGCATATATATGCATATTTTTGCACAATGCATCATACTTTCCTCCTTTGCTGTTTAAGTGCATCACTGCTTAAGAAGGGCGTATATTATAATTTCCTTTCCATGTTATTTTTGCAACTTCATGTTCTTAAAGCCGTATATTTCGATGCGGACTCCGAGAGTCTATCACAGAATAATACTGAAATTACATAGGTTGGTTTTTTAGTTTTGGCACCTTAGTTATAACTGGATTAATAACTCACTTATATGGTTCCAAGTTTCACAGGCCCTCGATGTAGTCCCCACCATTGCGTACAACTTGTTCCCAGCGATGCGGAAGTCGTTGGATCCCGTTGGCACTGCCCAATCTATTGATGGTACGAAGAGAGCGCTCGGCAGCCTGCTCCCCGCGCATTGTCATCTTCATCTTCGGGATGAAATCATAGTCGCAGGGACTTATGTCGGGAGAATATGGGGGGAGGGGTGATAGAGGACCTCCCAGCCCCAGCGATCCAACAAAGCCAACACAACGCCTGCTGTGTTTGCCCTAGCATTGTCATGCAGAACGATGGGCGGTGTAACCATGTGGTGGCGCCGTTTCCCTCTCAGAGCTCCTCGGAGATGGTCTTGCAGAAACGAACAATAGGACGCCGCATTAACGGTTTGCCCTCGGGGAACAGTATGGCAGCGCTTCCGTACCATTCAAGACGTTAAGCAGGCTGCCAAGCGCTCTCTTCGTACCATCAATAGATTGGGCAGTGCCAACGGGATCCAACGACTTCCGCATCGCTGGGAACACGTTGTACGCAACGGTGGGGACTACATCGAGGGCCTGTGAAACTTGGAACCATCTAAGTGAGTTATTAATCCAGTTATAACTAAAGTGCCGAAACTAAAAAACCAACCCATGTATTTTAAATCCTAGTACGTTTCAGTCATTTTGCACGTTAATAGAAATTATTTTTATTCAGCATTCACTATGAAAAATATTGTAAAATTATTTTCATTTAAAAATATTGAATAGCTCTTAAAATTGTATAACAGTTTTACTTAAAAGTTAACATAACAAAATAATAATTAATGGTCAACACCACTTGAAGTTTCATGAAATAACATTTCCTACTATTTAGAACTATTTCTTAGCTGAGGTATTTAATAAAAAGGTGAAGTTATGTGTCCGTTGGTTCATATTTTTTTTATATTCAAAATGGATACGTTAGAGAATACGGAGTGACCGTAATTGCCGTAGTAATTTAATAGTGCATATTTTGGAAACGTGATGCATATTTGCATGCATATTTATTCATATGGTAGTGCATGAAATTCCGGGCCTTAATGATAAGTAGCCTATTGGAATTACCGTTACAATTTTGTCAAAGTAACGCATTGTTACTTTTGTATGAAATAGCTGCTTAATACTTTTATCGCTCCTATCATTTGAATGATTTGAATGAAATGACATGAAAAAAGACAATGGACAATGTGTAAATTATATTTTTTCCGCCCCGTTGCGTAGTAACTAGCATCCTCGGATGTCACCGCGGAGGCCTGGTCGATTCCTCTGCCAAGGAATTTAATTTTGCCCAGAGGACTGGAACAGGATTCACTCATTATCATGAGGCACAACTCAAAAGAGGCGGGTTTGATTTCCACCTGTGCTATCCTGGAAGTGGTTTTCTGTAGATTTCCACTTCTACTCCAGGTGAATGGCGGGATGGTTCTTAAATTAAGGCCACAGCCGCCTCCTTTCCATTCCTTATATGAATTACAGATACACACACTACTACAAGCATCACAATAAACAGGTTATGAGACAAATTCTCTCTCTCTATATATATAAGACTTATGTACAGTATATATAAATACACGCGGCTACATGACCACGATGTGAAAAAGCTCCTAAATGAATCAACAACAACATATGGCACGCCTTATTGTTACAGGAGGCGGGAAACGTTTACTAAAAGTTCAAAAACTATTTATGTTTGATGATGTCGAAATGTAAATATTATATGTCAGAAAACTGTATCAAAATGAGGGACATTATAGTACTATTTTTCATTACGAAACAGTTTCTCCCACCAATCAGAGCTCAAGAAACAGTTGTGTGACCAATTAGGTAAGGATATCATCGTACCTGCTGGTGTATTCTTGGAATACACGGTACGAGAGATTATAACTTTCAATGCTTTTGCATGTTCTTTCCTTCCTCTTTGTCAAACACCAACAGTGATCTTCTGTTTCTTCTTTGATGGGCAAATCTCTTATGTCTTCATGAGTCTGTTCTAGATATATATTCTCTGTGACTCACCTAGCGTCATCTAGCAGCGAATCTCTGAAGCTCTTCAACTCTTCCTCGTGCAAGAGGTATTCCTTCTCCATTTGGCCACCAGATCCTGTTACCATCGCCAGCTATTTTCTCCTTGAGCAAGAGAACTACGTCTACTCTTTTACTCACCATGCTGCGCTAGTATCGCCTGTTATCAACTCTTTGAAGACCAGCTCAGCAAGAGAAGATCAATTTTTTGTTGTAACATTGGCAATGCTTATATGCTCTCCTTTTGTCTCCTACCCCCCACTCTTTCCCCCTTCATTGGACCCTCTGTGCTCCGTTGAGCAAGACTCACTTCTCAGTCGGCAGTTGACGTGATCAGTCAGGGCTCAACTAGAGCCGGTCTCCTCAAACCAAGAGACACTCTCTACGTTCTACGCCATGTTGGCGCATTAAGTATCGGTTAAGGGAACTTCACCTTCGCCATGCAACAAAGATAAGTACCTGCTTCAAGTTTTAACCTCATCTTCATGATTTTATCTACCACATGCTTTTAACTATCTTTTATAGGCAGTGTGAAATTACTTATTTTGGGGCAAAAACATCCTCCGCGGGATTTTCCATGTTGAGCTTTTGTTTAATCAAGCTAATCTTAGTGAAAAGCAGCATTTCTTATGCTTGCCAAATGAGAAATCTTCTCACTACGTGGGATATTATCTAATACCCACTGTCTATAATTTACAAAGCAAGTTCCTCCGCTGGATTTACTTTGGCCCCATTTTTCTACTAAGATCGTCCTGGAACCTTCCAGATCTTGTACTCTATCTGCGAGTCTTGCCGTCAGGTATTTTTCACTCACTTGTGAAAATAATATTTAAAATGAGGAATCTTCCTTACAAATTACTGCAATAGCTAACTTTCGTCCACCGTTGGAATGATCTATGGCGCATTTAATTGTAATTCCCATTTTTTTCAAGAAATAGACTCTCGCCTACCTAGTGCAACCGGTTATTTTCAACATTGCAATAGCTTTCTTTCTCATAAACTTTCGTGTTTCTACAGTGAACTTTGCATTAATCTTTACAGACTATAGTGATAACCAGTGCTTGCTCCATTTTTTTTTACCGCGTCGCGATCGTCCGTTTATATTAAATACGGCCATGAACATTGTTCCTATATCCCAATGATCTTTCCTCAACCTTCTACTAACAACCCATATTAATAAAGTTGTAGCTTTTCTATAAGGTGTCACTCACGAAGTGCCCTTCCAATTTTGCTTGTTTAACATTAATTAATTACTGTATAACTACGTGTTTTAAACACGATTCAAATTTACATTGTTTCTTCCCTATAATCAGGGAAAACAATTCTTTCAACTCTTGAGTGAGTTATTTCTAGGTCTCACGAAATGGAAACTGCTCCATTTGGTTCGTGATTCCCATTTAAAACATAGGAGGTCGAGAACCTTCCTTTTGATTATCTCTTCAGGTTTCACAGTCAGTGACCTGCCTTTATTTGCATAATAACCAACATTAATTCTGTATAAATATAAGAAGTTGTAGGAACTTCTATCTTATTTTTCATGTTTTTCTTATTGTTATTTTAGAAGTTTTCACTCTTTCTAGAATATTCTCTCAAAAATTTCTTAAGGTACACTCTTTGCACTCCAATTAACGTTCAAACTTTAATTACTTCATTGTTTATTTGTTTAAATCTTATAAAGATTTTAGAAACATGTAAGGTTTTAAACCTTGTAAATTGTCAATTGCCTGGAGCAAACGTTTAATGTTGAGAGGTCTGCGACCCCATTTGTTAAAAAGTTCAAATGAACTATGTTTGTCAAAAATATATTACATACTTATTAAATTCATTAACCTTCTTTGAATTGTTTAATAAATTAAATATTTGTTTTTGGATTTATCATTTCGCAAGTACAACGATTATGCAAGATTCTGTCTTCCTTGGCTCTTCCTACTCCATGTTATTAAATCCATTAATAAGGCTTTCACCACTTTTTGCATTTGAGCAAGAACTCTTAGTTTCCATCTCACTAAAGTTTCTTTTAGCTTTAATAGCTAATTCTAATTGGCCAGTAAGGCAAGTAAAGCTCGCTACGCCAGCTACCTGCTTGTGGAGATCCTCTCCGAAAACTTATGGTCAGTTTTCCAAAAGATAAGTGTTTCTTTTTGTCTAAACTTTTAGCCGGCTCTTCGCTGAGTAAAAGCTTAGCCATTTCCAAATGCAACCATTGGTTCACTTACCAAAATTACTTTCCCAGGTATAATTTTTCGTCACTATCCTTCCTGGAAGCACTGGGTCGCTTTTGCCAGGAACTTTATAATTTCAAAAATTGGAAATACCAAACTTGATTTATATTATTGGCATTCTTCGAATTATTTCGCAAAACGAATTGCTTTGAAAAACCATACAATAAATTTGTTACTCTCAGTCTTGCCAGACCATCACCCTTCCCTATAGTAGTTTTATGCATGCTTGGGAGGAAATACACTAAAGCCTCTCTCTTGCAAATCGCCCAAGTCCCAGCTGCGGTTCCCGTTAGCTTCGACCAAGCTCGTACCTACTTTAGGTATCAGAGAGTTAATTTTCAGTGGCAACTGCCTCTAAAGGTATTTAAAGTTAAATTTACAACTTTTGTAGGACTCTCCTCCTATTTTTCTATCCTTTTTCTCCAATCCAAAACCTACTTCCTGTTTTTAATCATCTTTCCTTGGTGGGTGGGGTATTCCTTATCCAATAATCTACCCACCTGCGCTCACTTCCACGGCCTCCTATTTAAAATTTCACTGTGCGGCTAACAGTAGTGTCATAGTGGGTTATTCCAGGAGTCCATTTTTTTTAGGTCTACAAAGTATTCTCTGCGACCCATATACTCTGTTTAGTTCAATACATAAAACTGGTGGAATCTCAACAGATATTTATGAATATTTATGTTCGAGCCTATAATGGTAATTAAGACACTCGTATAGAAATTATAAAACTCGCTTCGCTCGTTTTATAAACATACTTGTGTCTTAATTATTGCCATTATAGGCTCGTTGCATAATGTACTATTATGCAACTCTTATGATGATAGCCATGAATGGCGAGTCTCGTTATTACATACCTTTGTTCTTGATTCTCGTTGGCCAACGTTCTGTCCGTCATGGGGTCAGTGATAAAGAAGTCTCGGTCGATCTCTCTTCTCTTTGCCTTTCTACGCTCTAATAAGTCTATAGATGGACCTGTAGCTGGCATGCTTGTCATTAATGCGACCATTAAATACACTTCTTGGAATTTTGCAGTGAATTATGTAATTTTAAATCTGATGTATTTTAATGAATACCCCTCGTGTCTTAATTCGATGGTTATGTTTGGAATTAAATAGCTCTTTTGCTTAGAGATGGTGTTCTGAAGGAGGGGATGGTGGAGGGATGTTGAAGCAGCTGGTGAGAGTCTCATCATTAAAGGACCATTAACGTTTGTATTGAGGCTAAAGAAGTTTTGTTCATCATCGTTAAGAACACCATCTCCTGCCTACCCGTCTTTTGCCACAATTTCTTTATGAAAAAAAAAAGTTTAAGAAGTAAGTGGAAAAATATCTTCACTCTTCGGTGGGTGACCGTCCTTTTACTCATTGTGCAATCTCTATCCCTTGCACATTTCAATTCTTCTCTGCTCTTGCCCTCAGTATGCCTTCCTCTGAAGGGGTAGTAAAGCCGGTGGGCCCATGTCATAGATTTATGGCATGTAAAAGAACCTTCCACACACTAAACTTGTGTAAAGCTAAATTTGTAGGTTAGATTTCATTAACGCTCTATTAGTTCAAATGACGTATCAGAACCCACTAAGATCCATAAAGGAGTACAACAAGGTTGTTTGCTGTCCCCTGGACTGTTCAATGCCTTCGCTGAAATTATAACAAAGTGGTGTTTTAAAGGTAGCAATATGGGAGAGAAAGTTGGTGGAAGACTTATCCTGAATATTAAATTTGCTGATGATCTGGCATCTTGCAGTAAATCCGCATACATTAACAAACATATTGCAATGTTTAAATGATACAGCTACAGAATAAAAATCAATTTTAAGAAGACCAAGATTCTAGTGATAAGTAAGCATCAACACCAACTATATATAACCATAAATAAAGAACCAGTAAAACAGGTCAGTCGATTTAAATCCCTTGGTCAGATCTTCACAGAAGACCTACGATGTGAAGTTGAAATCAGGAGCCGTATAACCATGGCTAAGCAGGCATTCCGAGAAAAGCATTCTCTAATAATATTATGTCAACGCTCGATGTCCCTCAGCCTTAGAAAACGACTGGTTAAGACCTACATATGGCCAGTTGCAATGTACTCCAGTGAGACCTGGACAATTCATAGAGGTGACATTATACGACTAGAAGTGTTTGAGATGTGGTGTTGGCGCCGAATGGAAAAGACCAACATAACGGTGCTGGATCGAATAAAGGAAAAACGGCAAATGATCTGCCAGATCAATAGAAGGAGATCCACCTGGCTTGGCCACAGGTTACGACATGGTGGCCTGATGATCGACATACTAGAAGGCAAAATACCTAGAAAACGCCCTCACGGGAGGCCACGGAACACTTTGACGAGATCCTTCCTAAATAGCTCTGACCTACGAAGTTATGAAGTGGTCAAAAGGACAGCAGAAGACCGTACAACGTGGAAAAGACTCATTGTAGGGGCAGACCAGTCGCTTGACTGAAAAACATGATGATGATGATAGTTCAAATGTTTGGAACCAGGTGCTGGTTGTGGTGGCATCTAGTTCCCAAGTTTACAGCTAGGTGTCGTTGACGGTAGCATTTAATAGCAAATGTAGGAACTACTTGAAATTAATCGTCTGCAGTCCTTACCTGAATTACAGATAACACACACTAATACAGCCATCGCAATTAACACTATCAGACAGATTCTACACACAGCCAAGGTACACGGGCCTACGTGACCGCGTTGTCGCAGCCCCTAAACTGAGGAACCAGTCAACCATCTACTAGTTGGAATAATTTTTCTGTATCAAAGATGACAGATCTGTGGGGGCTTGATTGCGCTGTGGCTTAGCTGCTCGTGTTTCACCCGGACGGCCGAGGTTCGAATCCCGGTGACAACGGGGTGCAATTTTCACCTGAAAAATCACGTGGCGTCAGGAAGTGCATTCGGTCTTAAATCCCCGGATTAAACAAAAATGAGCATGGTTGGCTCCGGCGACCGCAATTAATTGGGAAAAGCCGAGGAAAGAAAGTTTTATTTAGTGATGACAGATCTGTCCTAGTAGATTGTGTGGGTGTCACTTTCAAGAACTGTGCTTGTTGTAAAATTATAGTATGATGTCATTGAATCTATTATTATTTTTATTATTATTATTATTATTATTATTATTATTATTATTATTCTTAGTAGAGCCTCCGTGGCTTAGGCGGCAGCACGCCGGCCTCTCACCGCTGGGTCCGTGGTTCAAATCCCGGTCACTCCATATGAGATCTGTGCTGGACAAAACGGAGGCAGACAGGTTTTTCTCCGGGTACTCCGGTTTTCCCTGTCAACATTTCATTCCAGCAACACTCTTCCCTATCATTTCATTTCATCTGTCATTCATTTGATCATTGCCCCAGAGGAGTGCGTCAGGCCTCGGCAGCCGGCACAGTCCATATCCTCGCCGCTAGGTGGGGGCTTCATTCATTCCATTCCTGACCCGGTCGGAGACTGGAAGCAGGCTGTGGATTTTCATTTCATTTGCATTATTATTAGTCTATTATTATTTATTTACAGCGTATTTTCCCAATATTGGAAAGCGTTAAGCAATTTGACTCAATTCTTGACATTCTTCTTATTTTGCCAGTATTGTTTCATTCTGTTGGAGAATGCCAATTTTCTTTCGTCAGACCATTGAGGTCTGTAGGGTGTAGGTTTTGGTTGCTCTGGTTGGACTTCCCAGTTGTTCACTTTGTTACGGAAGGAGTCTCTGTCTGATGTGTCGGTTATGTTAGCAGTTCGCATGTCTTTTTGTACTTCTTTCATCCATGGTGTTGTACTTTTGAGTGATGATATGTAATCTAGTTTTCTTTTGGTTAGTCGTTGTATTCGGCAGTCTACTTATGTGCCCGAAAAATTTCAATCGTCTTTTCCTTAGTCGACTTCGATGTTTTGAGTATTTTTCAGTTGTCTTGATTGACTGTAGTCGATACCCGTCAGGAGTGAGTCTTGCTCCCAGTATTTTCCGAATGATTTTTCTTTCTTCTTTCTTGATGTCATCCGGACGGCCGAGGTTCGAATCCCGGTGACAGCGGGGTGGAATTTACACCTGAAAAATCATGTGGCGTCAGAAAGGGCATCCGGTATCAAATCCCTGGCTTAAACATAAACGACTGCACATGTGGAAAGTGTGTGCCGAATGGGTGCCCCACAGTCTTCAACCACACCAGGAAGCATGTCGAATGGCATACTGTCTTGGTCTTGGTTGGACGATTGATGCATGCTGCTGCTCGCTTTGTATCGCCACGTGACGTGCACTCGTGCCCTCTAGCGACGGTCTGCGACCTTCCACGCTCCGGTCGGAACCACACCTCGTTACACACGTCACGATTAGCCGATGTCGTCACCAGTTTGTGCATAACAGCCTCCGGCTCGTTACTTTTTGAACGCACCTTATACATTCTCCAGCTCATTGATGAGCCCTACTTGATCTAGATCCCCAACATCTGAGCCCTATTCCTAGATTGGACTCACCAGGGACAAATATCCTAATTCGTTCGCGGTGGAACTACTTTCTATTATCCTTATTACGAAATGAAGTGATTTTCACGCTTTGGAGACAGTTTTATATGATCCATTGAGTTTAAAGACCAATGTAAAATCGACTGTCTGTCGCATCCCACATGCGATGCAGAGTGTTCTGGGTTAAAAAGAAAACCTAAGCACGTCGCAAGAGACTTTCTGTTGCAGAAAGCGTCTCGACAATAAGATGCGAGACTGGAGAGAATCTCTAAACGTTTGTATTGTCGCTGAGAGTCGCCGATATTCTTCGGACTATATAGAGCTGAAAGGGGAAATGGGTTCTGCTTGTTTTTATGAACGATTGTGAGTATTATCAGAAGCCAAGGCTAGACAGTATCGATGTAGCAATAACAATACAGGTTTATCGATAGCACTTCCATCTTGAAAATTTCTGGAACACTTCTATTGTATTATTTCTATCTCCTCCATTGTGTTCTTGTGCACTTGTTGCAAAGAATATACTGTAAGCAGGGACACATCGCATGCAAGTCGTCCAAGACGTATTGAATACATTACACGCTTTCGTGTACTGCAAATAAATAATGGTTTTGCTCTATTTTCTTTGACGTCGTACTAAATGTAAAGTTATTGTTAATCATCAAGTACGAGGGTGGACCCAAAAGTAACCACACTGAGAGCGCGCTGCCATTCATGGACGTAGTAGAGAGTTCTCCCGATAGATGTGGTTAAAAGAGACCTTCACCTAACAACAGCCCAGACGGCGTCAGTTTGTATGTAACCGCTAGATCGTATTGTTGGTTTTCTCTTACTGTTCTCGTGTTCCCCCCTGCGAAGTCGTTGCTGACAGATTTAAAATAACAAAGAGTGTGTTTGAAATTGTGTTATCTGCTTGAAAAAAATGGCAGCAGAAGGTTATCAAATGCCTCAACATGCTTTCAAGGAGGATGCTATGAGCCGCAAACAAGGTTTTGAGTGGTTTGGGCGCGTGATGAGGTGACTCGGTCCAACGTCTAACGCCGTAGTGATAAGCAACCTCTCCAGCACTTGTCCAAACCGGCGATAAACACGCCTGCCATAATGCATTCATTATGGCATGGGTGTTGAAGAGGTTGCCTAACACCACGGCGATCTGTTAAATCTGCCATAACAACTTTGCAGGGAGAACACGAGAACATTAACATAAAAACAACACTACGATCAAACGGGCAGTTGTTTCGTGAAGATCTCTATTAACCCCATCTAGCGCGAGAACTATATACTACGCCCACGAATGGCAGCGCGCTGTCAGTGTTGCTCCTTTTGGGTCCACCCTCGTACATGCATCAAATGTTGAGACTTAAGCACATACCATGTTTAAAAAAAATCTCAGTTCTTATATTCCCATCATTTAAATATAATTCTATTATCAGTAGTTATGGGTCACATCATGTAAAATGATTCTATCCAGTGGCGCAACTATGATTTGCTTCTGGAGGGGAATGAGTGGAGTCAAATCTGAACTAATTCCGTTTTTAGCCT
Source organism: Meconema thalassinum (assembly GCA_946902985.2). Lineage (NCBI taxonomy): Eukaryota > Metazoa > Arthropoda > Insecta > Orthoptera > Tettigoniidae > Meconema > Meconema thalassinum. Next base: position 57,065,714 of record OX336399.1, read on the forward strand.
AATTTTCACATTTTGCAATAATGAGGAAAAAGTAGATTTATGAGATCGATCCGGGAAAATGTGTGTCTGTCTGTGCCCCCCCATCAACTCCTAAACGGCTGCAGCAATCGAAACCAAATTTAGTATGATTAAAGAAGTATACCGGAATATCTCAAGCCTGTATTTGAAAATGATGTCAGTGCTACCAACTGCTGAAAAAACGCACTAGAAATTTGAGCTCCATGTTGGATATCATGGAAGGTATGCATGGGAGCTATTCCAAAATTGGCACACATGTAGATAATACTATTTCAGTTTAATTTCCAGGAGGCCATACATGACAGTGTTTCCTAAATAATGTTAAGCCTTCTGATGGCTCCGATTTTAAATGCATATAACTTCTACACTATTAATTGGAGTTCAACCAAATTTTGTGTGTAATATGTGTATATAAACAGATATGACTGAGTGTACTCTTATTAGCCACCAGGGCTGCCATCTGTTAATAATTGCTCTCTCTATTTTCTTCATCCAAATACCAATATATCTGAAAGTATGCAAGCCGACAGCTTTAAACTATACACACTTATAGTACCTGACATTCTAGATCAGTTTGGTGTAACTTATGTACGTCAGTTCTACCAACATGATTCAAAGCCTGCTGATAGGACCAATTTTTATACTATCAGTTAGATTTCAACCAAATTTCTTATGTGCAATGTGTAACATAACAGATATGACTATAAGTATTCTTACGAGCAAACAGTGCTTCCAACTGTTAACAAATGCTGTCTATACTTTTTTTACCCTAATATCAATATATCAGAAAGTTTGAAAGTTAACAGCTCTATATTTTGCTCACTTATAGCACGTGACACTCTAGATTAATTTGGAGTAATTAATATAAGTCAGTGCTGCCAACATGATGCTATGCTTGCTGACAGGTCCAATTTTAAATACATGTAATTTCTATAGTAACAAATGGATTTCATCCAAAATTGGCACAACAAGATATCATAATATTTCCGATTATTTCTAACCAGCACACGTATGACATTGTTGCCAAGATGCTTTACGCGTACTGATAGATCCAATGTCTAACTGCATGTAACGTCCATTGTACTTCAACCAAATTTTGTAATCTGTACATTAAGCGATGAAATTAAGAATATATTCAGTCACCAGGGCTGCCAACTGTAGTGCTCTATTAGGCTACATTATACCAGGAATATTTCAAACTAATTGGACATTTCGATATTACCAACTTAATTTCGTTATTATTCTAGATAGGTTCATATACTGTAGAATAATCATTGGCATGAAAAGTAGGCTCATTAGGTCGTCACGGAACTTCTTGTTGGTTTTCTGTTTGTGCCTTTTTTTTTTTGGCTTTGTGTTTGTTTTCTGCATTTGCTTTTGTTTGTGAGTTTGAGGTTTTTGTTTTTGGTTCTGTGTTTGTTTTATGATTTTTCTTTTTATGTTAATTTTGATTTTTGCTGTTGGTTCTCTGTTTTTAATTTTTTTAATTTTGTGTTTCTTTGTTATTGGTTTTGTGTTCTTTTCTGATTTTGCTTTTGCTTTTGAATTTTGCTTTGTGTTTTTGATTTTGTGATTGTTTCCTGCTTTTGCATTTGAATTTTGCTTTTTGCATTCTGCTTGATCTCGATAGCATTTGATACGTTTAATTTGCACCTTTCAATGTGCAAAAGCTCGGAAATGACCAGTTTTGGTTGGCTTAACACTAAATATTCTACACAAGTAAAGATAAATGTTCTCTAATTTATGAACGTACATAATCCAATCGTTTGTCATCAATCCGAAAATTGGATTCTTTTCAAAAAGAAAATCTTCATAAAATTACGTTTTTAAAACAATTATTTTTCTCTGGGGGGGGGATTGATCCCCCTAATCACCCCCACCCCCCTGTTACGCAACGGTATTCCTTCAGTAGCTTTCTCCAGAGGGGCCATATTATTGTACATTCATTTAGAGCAATCGAAACATAGCCAGTACAACTCTTTGTATGCTGATACGTTCAGTGTTTAACTGCATGGAACGTCTATACTATCTAAAGGATTTCAACCAAATTTTGTATGTGTAATATATGCTTTAACAAATAGAACGCATATACAGTAACTCGGCATGTTTTCAGAATTACCGAGACTGCCGACTGTTTATATAAGCTCTCTAGATTATTTAGCCTATTTTCGGAGGCTGGAATGCGAAAACCGGTGACGACATCGGCTAATCGTGGCGTGTGTAACGAGGTGTGGTTCCGACCAGAGCGTGGAATGTCACAGCCAGTCGCTAGAGAGCACGCGTGCACGTCACGTGACGATAAAATCCGAGCAGCAGCATGCATCATTCGTTCAACGCTGCCAGTCGCATTGCAAACAGTGACATGCAGGCGTCAACCGAAGAGCAAAGAGGTGTTGTTCGGTTTCTGACAGCGGAAGGAGTAGGGGGAACGGACATTCATCGCGGAATGTCACGAGCGTACGGCGAAAACTGCATGTCCCTTGCAAGGGTCAAGGCGTGGCACAAGCGCTTCAGGGAAGGACGGGTGTCGTTAGCCGATGATGCCCGGTCGGGGGCACCCCCCTGCATTACCGATGACAATTTCCAGCTGGTTGATACACTCATTACCCAGGACCGCGGAGTGACAGTGAACGCCATAGCCGCCGTGGTCGCTCCACGACAATGCACGACCTCATACGGCCAACACAGTCGCGGCACTCCTGCAGAAATTCAAATGGGAGGTCCTCGGCTACCCTCCATACAGTCCAGACCTCTCTCCCTGTGATTACGCCATGTTTGGTCCCATGAAAAGGGTTCTGCGTAGCCAACGATTCACCTCGGACGCCGAAGTCCAGCTGTACGTGCGGAACTGGTTCACATCGCAGCCCAGGGAATTTTGTGAGACAGCCATTCACTGCCTCGTGTCACAGTGGGACAAGTGCCTCAACATCCAGGGCCAATACTTCTAACATACAGGTACTGGTTTCTGTAATTATGCCTCCGGCTCGTTACCTTTTGAACGCACCTTATATAAACATGAAAGTAGACATACAAGGTCTACACGAGCCAAATGTTCGTTTGCCTCTCTGCACCTGTATGTGTATTTCTGTATCCCTCCTATCAATTCAAACACAACGAAACCGAATTGAACCAAATTTGGTACAGAGGTAGCAGTAACAAAGGACACTGGAAAGGAATGGCCGGGGCCGTAAGTGTAAAACAATTTCTACGACACCCGAGATTGGAATCGAACGCATGCCTTTTACATTTTTCCTCACGTAACAAATGTTTTGTCTTGATCGTGCAAGATATTTTGTCTCTCTGGGTAACACCTTGACGCTTGTATTTCTTGATCACAATACAGTCTAAGAGCTGAAACTCCTCATATGGTACAGTACAATATCGTTCTCGTAAGTTCATATTACTACTAGTATTAGTTAAAATTCATCCCGTGGATTGCTCGTGCATACTTGGACCTTATTTTGTCCATCCCTGGATTGTACTGAACTGACATGTACTTACTACCTACCACCCTGCTGGGAAGGTCGGACCACAGCTATCTACTTGACTTCACTCCCTCTATTGTCCGATATTCATTGAAGCATAGCGCCTGCATCAAACCGGACAGGCTTACCCGCATAGCTGCTGAACTCACTGAGTTGCCTATTGAAATGGTGACAAGGCGTTTCCAGCTGCGGCATTACCGCGGACAGGTGATGGGGCATCGGCTGGCATTACTAAGTTTAGAGAAACCAATAGCAGTCTGTTATTTAACATATTCATATTTTGGTTATATTAGTGGTTTACGGAGGTTAGTATTGAGTTGATAAGTAGGCCTAATAATAATAATAATGAAAATTAAAATTCACAGCCTGCTTCCAGTCTCCGACCGGGTCAGGAATGGAATGAATGAAGCCCCCATCTAGCGGCGAGGATATGAACTGGGCCGACTGCCGAGGCCTGACGCTCCCCTCTGGGGCAATGATTCAATGAATTACATATGAAATGAAATGATTGTGGAGAGTGTTGCTGAAATGAAATTTTGACAGGAAAAACCGGAGTACGCGGAGAAAAACCTGTCAGCCTCCGTTTTGTCCAGCACGGATCTCACATGGAGTGACCAGGATTTGAACCACGGACCCAGCGGTGAGAGTTCGTCGTTCTGACGCCTAAGCCACGACGGCTTCCTAATAATAATAATAATATAATTATAATAATAATAATAATGATAATTAAATAACCTGTGGGGATATTCAAGAACGCAATCCCCCCAGGAAGAAACTACACGACCACCAGGGTTTTCAAGAAAAACCGAAGTTGAAGACGGGAGAGATGTGGACGGAAGAAAGAAAAGAGCAACACCGGCAACGTATGAAGGAACACTGGGCAAAGATCAAAGCCCAGAGAAGCCAGTTGAAATAATGTTGTCCTTAGTTGGCCGATACGATTAGAGAAGGAGAATAATGATAATTAAACAACCTTCCCAACAGACATCGCAGTCCCTAATTCGCATAATATCCAGCACATTTATGCTGAGAGAATGACCAAAAATGCCTCTGGCTGAAGAGCTCCGACAGATATGGCGACAGGAATTTTTACAGTATTGCCTGTCATATTCTCTTGCACTGGTATCATACCGATGTCGCCGAGGGCCAACCTCGATAAACTGTGGTTCCACCATAGTCTGCACATCAGTAAGCAGAAGGCAGTCATTTTAGAGACATGCTTGATCGTTCGTTCCACAACCTACCAACATAGAGAATTCAAAAAATACCGATGAAATGGTGAATTGAACCCAAGATCCGAAACCAAAAGACAGATTATCGCAGAATCCTCCTCTCTGCCATTGACAGGATTAGCAATATTCTCAGAAGACACAATATCAAAACCATATTCAAGCCTAATGTCACCATAGGCAAATCCTTAAGATCAGTCAAGGATTCAGTTGGTAGAAACTGTGCTGGAGTTCCTCTGTTGTTGTTCTTCTTCTGTCGATTTTGGCCTACTGTGGACTGCTGTAAACAATCGGCCGACTTACCGATCTCTCTTTCTCTTCCCAAACGTTCTTCATACGGTCTTTTGTTTCTGTCATCAGACCAGATTACCTTGGTTCTTGAGCTACGTTTTATTCTAGAAACCCTGTTAGTTTATCATCCTCTCCTTGAAAACCTGTTCTGATTAGTATATCTTCTGGATTAATTCCCACATCTTGGAGATCGTGTCTTGTTTCTTCAACACAATTTGTGGTGGACTTCAACTTGGTAATGTAAATGAATATCCTCTTTGTCATTCTACTGTTGTTCATCCTTGTGAGGTGTCCATAAAATATCATCCTTCTCTTATGTATATTGTCCGTAGGTTCCTCCATCTGGCTGTATAATTCACTATTTCTCTTTTTCTTCCTTAAGCTGTCTGCTCTCTTTTCTGGCCCCAATATTTGCCTTACAATTCTTTTTTCTTTCTTTTCTAACACCTCTATTTCTCCTTCTGTTTAGAATCAGACATTCTGAACTGTCGAATGCATCAGGTTTAATCAACGTGGTATAATGTCTTAGCTTGACTCGGAAGAATACAGACTATTTGATATGCTACATAAAGGGGCTCTTTAGCCTCAGTGGCAGTTCTCTATGAATAAATTCAATTCAATATCGTTTTCTAGTTTTCATTATTGTTATCTCTATATATATAAAAATAAAAGTTTGTCTGTTTTTTCTCAATTTTCACGGAAATTTGCGATATTTGCGCATTTCAGACTATTTTATGATGGATGCGCGAAAAAATAAAATTTTTGTCTGTCTGTATGTTTGTTTGTTTGTCTGTCTGTGGACAATTTTTCGAGTCCTTATAACTCGAGAACGGCTGAGTGGATCAACGTAAAATTTGATACAGATATCCTTCAGAGGCACGACACCAATCATTGATGTAACTCTTCCCCGTACCTCTCATAAAAGGGGCCCTACCCCCTTAAAATACATGCTGAAATAGGCGTAGAAGGGTGAAACAAAGCACATTTTCAGCCCCTCAATGTGAGAAACGAAACTCGGGGGCCCTAGAGGGACCCCGAAAACCACATTGTAAAGCCCTAAAACCAACAGTTTTTGAGATATTCCCAGAAAACTAATTTCACTTAATAAATTAATGAAAGAATGCATGCCGGTAACCATGGCAACTGAATCTCAGAGGTCCATCTATTTCTGTAAGAAAAAAAATCCACAGCCTGCTTCCAGTCTCCGACCGGGTCAGGAATGGAATGAATGAAGCCCCTATCTAGCGGCGAGGATATGAACTGTGCCGGCTGCCGAGGCCTGACGCACTCCTCTGGGGCTATGATTAAATGAATGACAGATGAAATGAAATGATAGTGGAGAGTGTTGCTGGAATGAAATGTTGACAGGGAAAACCGGAGTACCCGGAGAAAAACCTGTCTATTTCTGTAAGACGCAATGCAATTCCATTTATTACATTACAGTGAAGGTTTGCAAACGGCTATAAGGTTATAACGGATCCAAATTAAGCTGAAATATTCATCAATACATACAATGCGCTTAAGGGGTCAAAGGGTACTCTAGAATTTTTTAACGCGATTTACGCGTGCGGGTATGGTACGGAAGGTCTATTATATCCCTATCCCTATGTGTTATATTATTATTATTACTATTATTTTAATTATTATCATTATTATGGCGTACAACGACGATACAAACTCATTTTCAAACCCTTGGTGTCAGAAACGAAACTCGGGGCCCCTCAAGAGCCGTAAAGGGTCCCCGAAAACTATATTTAAAGGCTCTAAACCCAACAGTTTGTTAGATATTCCCAGAAAACTAACTTCATTTAATAAACTAAAGAAGGAATGCAAGCCACTAACCATGACAACAGTATCTCAAGAGGTGGCATCCAACTTTCCATCTATTTCTGGAATAAGTAATGCCACTCCATTTATTACATTTCTGTGAAAGGTTGCAAATGGCTATAAGGTTACCACGGAACCAACTAAAACTGTAAAATTCATCAATGCGCTTAAGAGGTTCAAGGAGTACCCTAGATTTTTTCACACGACTTACACGTGCGATATGTCGTACAGAAGGTCTATTATATCTCCAAACAGCAACATTATTTTCAAAAATTCCCGATTTGAAATAGTAGACTGTTTTTTGCTTATTTTAGGAATTTGGGCCATTGGAGGCTAAAGAAAACTGAATTTTCATGCACCACAAGCCTTTATAATATATAAAAGGGGTCTTCCTGTAGTTGGGCACTTGACACAACGGCTAGGGTCAGTTCGTATGTGACGTGTATTGCGATTCGTCTACGAGGTTTTCAATTTTATTTTCACGCCAGGAAGGACACTTTAGGTAAATTTAGTTTGAGAGCACATTTTAACTAATAATTTTTCTTAGCCAACAAACAGGTTCAAAGCCCCTAAACATTGCAACAGTAGATCAATTGATAACATCTGGTTATTAATACCGAAGACCGTTCGAAGAATGGGTACTTCTGCTAGTCTATATATAACAAGAAGTTCCGTGACGAACTAAAAAGCCTACTTTTCTTAAAATTTAAGATTCATGACAATAATTAATCTATATGAATCTATCTAGAATAATGACGAAATTAAGTTGGTAATATCGAAATTTCATTAGTTCGAAATACTGTATACCTGGCATAATGTAACCTAATAGAGAACTACAGTTGGGAGCCCTGGTGACTGAATATATTCTTAGTTCCATCTCTTAAGGTACAGAATACAAAATTTGGTTGAAGTCCAATGGATAGTATGGACGTTACATGCAATTAAACATTGGATCTAACAGAGCGCGTAAAATTATGTTGGCAAGAATGACATACATGTATTGTTCAGAAATAATCTGAAATAATATGATCTATTGTTGTGTCAATTTTCAATGAAATCCATAAGTTAGTATAGAAGTTAAATGCATTTTAAAATTGGACCTATCAGCAGGCTTAGAATGATGTTGGCAGGACTGGCGTAGACCTATATTAGTTACTGCAAATTAATCTAGAATGCCAGGTAGGCTACTATAATTGTGCAAAGTTTAGAGCTATTGGCTTGCATAATTTCTGACATATTGATATTAGGGTAGCAACAAAAATAGAGACAGCATTTATTAACAGTTGGCAGCCCTGGTTACTCTTAAGAATACGCTCAGTCATATCTGGTTATGTACACATAGCACATACGAAATTTGGTTGAATTCCAATTGATGGTGTAGAAGTTATATGCATTTAAAATTGGACCTATCAGCAGGCTTATAATCATTTTGGCAACACTGCCATGTATGGCCTCCTGGAAATTAAACTGCAATATTATTATCTATATGTGTGCCAATTTTGAAATAGCTCCCATTCATACCGTCCAACATATCCAACATGGAGTTCAAATTTCAATTACCATATTTCAGCAGTTGGTAGCACTGACATAATTTTCAAATATGGCCGTGAGATATTCAGGTATAGATCTTTACTCCTACCAAATTTTGTTTCGATTGCTGCAACCGTTTAGGAGTTGATAGGGGGGGGGGGGTCACACAGACAGAAGGACAGACAGACAGAAGGACAGACAGACAGACATTTGCCCGATCTCATAAGTCTACTTTTTCCTCATTTTTAGCCTATTTTCAATTTGGAAAAAATAGGCTTATGAGGTCACCTTTTGTCCGTGTGTCTGTGTGTGTGTGCGTGTGTGTGTGTGTGTGTGTGTGTGAGGTGTGTGTGTGTGTGTGCCCCCCTAATAACTTCTATACGGCTGGAGCGATTTCAATGAAACTCGGTAAGTCCATAGCACTACTCCGGGCGACCCAGACCGTGCCCTTCAAATCTGGTTACGTCTCACCAATCCAACATGGCGGCTGTGTGAAATATTTCACCACCATTCAATGTCTCCGAAACTATTACCGATATCACCCTGGAATTTTTTACGGTGATAAAAGGATCTACTGGAAGTTCACCTATGTGACCATTGAAAAACTGGTAACTACAAAACGAACATGGCGGCCACGCGAATTTGCGACTTTTGAATAGACGTTTCTCGCGATTTAACCAACCAAACGCCATAAATCTTGGTACAGCATATGTTTATCCTCCTCTGTCCTTACGTAGCATATATGCTACATGCGGTTTTTATTTTTTTTCTGACTCAAGCGCTGGCTTCTCTGCGGGTTGCCGGCTGTAGCATATAGTCTACTGGCCGCGCATCACGCATATTATTTTTTTTTGTTACCCCCTCGAGCGAATAGGTGGCAGCACCTCTGTGAATATTGAAGTTGTCGGACTGGTAACCATGGAAACAAGACGTGCAGGTAATTAATATGTATTTGTATATTAAAGTAATGCAAATGTTATAAAAATTGCTTACAATTGATCAACAGTTAATGTGCTATTGAATGTAAGTTTCGGTAGTATACTAAAATACTTACACGATCACGATTTGCATTACGTAGCATATACTCTACATCAGGCAATGACCTTGACATTTTATACTTGCTACTTGATTTTATGTCTGAATTTTCCTCATTTTTAGCATGTCTTTCAGTGCTGTAGGTAAGGCTTAAGTCACATGTGGCTTAAATGTTGAGAAATATGCGGTCTTTAAATATTATATAGCCTACTTTCTCTTACCACATAGCCTACTTTCTCTTACCATGTAATGAAAACGCTAACATTAAATTTCACCATTTATTTCTTCAGCCTTGAATGATGCAGGCATTGTGAAACTGATTGACTCTATCGATCCTGATGTGTCTGATATTGAGCTGGAGATTGGAGATGATGATGATGGGAGGGAAGATGACCCGAGATTGAATACGGCATCTCCAACAATAAAGATGAAGCGAATGATGTACCTGATGATGATGATGATGGTGATGAGGACGATGGAAATCGAAACTTGAGGCGCCGCAGAATACCAGCGCCTATGCCGTCTGTTCAATCCAGGAAGTTTCATGCTTTGCATCTACCAGAAATGATGAGCAGAACGCAAAAAAGTAGATCAAGATGTAGACTGCCGGGCTGAAAGGGATTCACTTTTGTACAGTGCAAAAAATGCCAAATGTACCTGTGCTTTACGGAAAATAGAAATTGTTTCTCAGCATTTCATGAGTCATAACTGGATATTGTGGATTGTACTCTCAATTTTATGTTTTTTTAATATAACTTCTTTAGTGCTTTGACTTTTTAATCAATTTTTTTAAATTATCATTTCTTAATTATTTGTATTTTGACTTTAGATAATGCAAAATAAACATAGAAAAATGTACAAAATATTATGTTACTATTGTAAATACTTTACAAGGCATTAAACCATTAGTAATCGTGTATCACAAAAGAATTTAGCATTGCAAAGTAGTGGGAGGAGAGTCGTCATTAAGTCCTGATGTAGCATATATGCTACATGTCATAATAGCCCAGTGATTTCGAAAAAAAATTTTTTTTTTTATAAATATGTATTATTTTACCTAATTGCAATAAGTTAAACACAGAAAAGTATATTTCAAAGTTCTGAACTGAGCTCAGGACTGAAGAGGTTATACACATTGTAATGCACCGACATCAAACTTCGTTCAATTGTTTACATAACTACAAGATGGCGGATGTGCGAAATATTTCACCGGCATTCTATATCTCTGAAATTATTAGCGGTATCACCCTGAAATTTTGTACGGAGATAAAGGGCACTACTGGAAGTTCATCCATATGACTTTCAAAAACTGGTTAACTACAAAACGAACATGGCGGCCAAGCGAATTAAAAATTTTAATAGACCTTTCTCGCGATTTAATGTTCCAAACGCAATGACATCTGGTACAGGAAATGTTTATACACATTGTAATGCACTGGTAACTTATTTAGTTCAATTATTTACATAACCTCAAAATGACGGCTGTGCGAATTTTAAAATTAAATTTTTATTTCTTGTGTCGCAATCATGCGATCGAAGTGAAAGTTTGAATAATGAATCCACGCAATAATTTTCCTTTAATGGTACATGACTCTATGGCCTATACATTTAACAATCCTACATGGCGACCATCCGAAATATTTAGACGGCTTTGATTATCTACGAATCTATTATAGCGATCAAACTGAATTTCTTTATGTTCACAGGGGCTATGAACATAAGTTCACCTATAGGATTTTAAATAACCTGGTTATCACAAATCCAACATGGTGGCGACGCGAATTATAAATATTCACATGGACGTTTCTCGCAATTTAACCATTCTAGTGCAGTGAAACTTATTACAGTAAATCCTTATACGAATGTTAATCCACTGGCATCTAATTTATTTCAATTGTTTCCATAACCACAAGATAGCAGCTGTGCGAAATTTTAAAATCTCCTAGTTATTTCTTGTGTCCTAATCATGCGATTGAAATTTGAATACTACACGTACACAATAATCTTCATGTAACAGTACATAACTCTAGGACCTACATATATAAAATCCAACATGGCGACCATCCGAAATATTTAGTCGGTTCGCAATATCTACGAATCTATTGCAGCAAGCAAACTGAAATTTTGTATGTTCATAGTGGCAGTTAACATAAGTAGGATATATGAAAATAGGCTGTATAGTTCTTCACGGATCTACTTGTTGCAAAATATGAAAAGTAGGCTAAAAATCAATGTTACGTGACAGTTTGTGGGTCTGTGGGTATGTCTCCTATGCGTTCATATACCATTCATCCGATTGCGATGAAACTTGGATGAGACGTTGAGTACACACCGAGGATGGTTTCTGGCTTAGTAAATCCAATTTACAGTAGATAGCACATGAGTAGATTCAACAAATGAGCGACGACGCGCGAGCATTTTGGCAAAGTCCCTTATTCGTTCGTACACCATTCATCCGATTGCGATGAAACTTGGGTGAGATGTTGTGGACATTAACGTGAAGGCTTCTAACTTGGAAAATATATTTCACAGTAGCTAGCGCACAAGTAGATTCAACAAATGAGCGACGTCACGCGAAGCGTTTCAATGAAGTCCCGTATGCATTCATATACCATTCGTCCTGTAGCAACGAAACTTGGGTGAGATGTTGTGTACACTTCAGGGAAGGTTTCTTTCTTAGCAAAACTACTTTACAATAGGCAGCGCACGAGTAGATTTAACAAATGAGGGACAACGCGCGAAGCGTTTCAACAAAGTCCCATATGCGTTCATATACCATTCGTCCGATAGCGATGAAACTTGGGTGAGATGTTGTGTGCACTTCAGGGAAGGATTCTGGCTTAGTAAATCTATTATACAATTGGTAGCGCACCAGTAGATTAACAAATGAGCGACGACGAGCGAAGCGTTTCCACAAAGTCCCGTATGCCTTCATATACCATTAGTCCGATAGCGGTGAAACTTTCGTGAGATGGTGTGTATACTGCAGGGAAGGTTTCTGGCTTAGTAAATCTTTTATACAATAGGAAGCGCACGAGCAGATTCAAGAAATGGGCGACGACGTGAGAAGCATTTCAACAAAGTCTCGTATGCTTTCATATACCATTCGTCCGATAGTGATGCAACTTTGGTGAATTGTTGTGTACACTCCAAGAAAGCCTTCTGGATTAGTAAATCCATTTTACAATAGACAGCGCACGAGTAGATTTAACAAATGAGCGATGGCACGTGAATTGTTTTAACAAAAGTCCCGTATGTGTTAATATAGACTACCATTCGTCAGATTGTGATGACACTTTGGTGAATCGTTAAGTACACTCCAGGGAAGGTTCCAGGCTTAGTAAATCCATTTCACAAGAGGTATTGCACATGTAGATTCAACAAATAAGTGACAGCGAGGGAATCGTTTAAACAAAATCCCGTATGCGCCCATATACCATTCGTCCGATTGGGATGACACTTTGGTGAATCAATGAGTACACTCCAGGGAAATTTTCAGGCTTAGTAAATCAATTTTACAATAGGTAGCGCACGTACAGATTCAACAAATGAGTGACGGCGAGCGAATCGTTTAAACAAAATCCCGTATGCGTTCACATGCCATTCATCCGATTGCGATGAAACTTTGTTGAGGTGTTGTGTACACGCCAGGGAACGTTTTCGACTTAGTAAATCCATTTCACAACAGGTAGCGTACGAGTGGATACAACAAATGAGTGACGACGCGCAAAATGTTTCAACAAAATCCCGTATGCGTTCATATACCATTCAGTAATTGTGGTGAAACTCTGATGAGTTGTTGTGTATACTTAGTAAATCCATTTCACAATAGGTAGCACACGAATAGATTTAACAATTGAGTGATAGCGCACGATTCGTTTAAACAAAATACCGTATGCGTTCATATGCCATTCTTCAGATTACGATGAAACTTTGGTGAGTTGTTGTGCACGCCCCCACGAATGTTTCTAAATTAGTAAATCAATTTTATGATAGCTTAGAGGTAGTTTATGGTAATTGAAAAAGATATTGTGTATCCAAAAGCACTTCAAGAAACAAAATTACAACGCCAACCCATTTTTTTATTGGCATTGCAAGGCATGTCGGGTACAGCTTGTTGTTCATAAAATATAATTCGATACAAACAACGTTTATTAGATATTTTCTTGTTTTTGATACATATTATCGCCTCCTAAAATTTTGGATTATAACACCCTGCATAGACTACAAGACCTTGAAAATCCAGGCCACTGTTAATCCTCACATCTGTTATTATGGAAGAACAATAACACTTACCATGATAGGTAATGTAATATATTTTCCGTATTTATTTATACTGTAGATAACACTTTATAAAATAACGCCTATCAATACACATTATGAAAGATGTATTCTATTAAACCCTATATGTTTCGGCCCTCCATGGAGTCCTCTTCAGCTTAAATGTAATTTATAATGTATTCTAATTAAAGACAAAGATTAGAAAAAAATTAATTGTCGGCGCGTAACTTTTTGACAAAATCCATGAGTTTGTTTTAATTTTGTAAACTCAATTCAAAATTATATTGTTTCAATACACCTTCTAAATTTAATGTTTTCTGTGTAGGGATAGCGATTTATTTATTTATTTGCTTATTTATTTTAGCATTTATTTATTTTATTTTATTTTATTTTATTTTATTTTATTTTATTTTATTTTATTTTATTTTATTTTATTTTATTTTATTTTATTTTATTTCCTTTCCTTTCCTTTCCTTTCCTTTCCTTTCCTTTCCTTTCCATTCCTTTCCTTTCGTTTCCATTCCTTTCCTTTCCTTTCCGTTTCCGTTTCCGTTTCCTATTACGTTTACGTTTTCATTTTCGATTTCGTTTTCGTTTTCGTTTTCGTTTTCGTTTTCGTTTTCATTTTCATTTTCATTTTCATTTTCATTTTCATTTTCATTTTCATTTTCATTTTCATTTTCATTTTCATTTTCATTTTCATTTTCATTTTCATTTTCATTTCCATTTCCATTTCCATTTCCATTTCCATTTCCATTTCCATTTCCATTTCCATTTCCATTTCCATTTCCATTTCCAATTCCAATTCCAATTCCAATTCCAATTCCAATTCCAATTCCAATTCCAATTCCAATTCCAATTCCATATTCCAATTCATTTCATTTTATTTTCTGTCGTCTAGGGACCACAAGCCAATTTTATCACTTTGTCCTTTGCTGTTCCTTCGTCTTTCTCCAGTATTCCTTCATAATCTCACTATGTTTCTTCTTCCATTTCTCGGACCATTTCCAGCGGGTTTTCTATCCGTTCCTGTCTTGGAATCTTTCCATTTTTAGCACTTATTGACTAAAAATATCTCTCTGTGGTGTATCTTCTTCTCTGATATTGTATCTTTCCAAATCCTTTTGACTCTTGTACCCAGGTTGTTGTTGACAACTTTTTCCACAGGAATATGAAGATCTGCTTAATTAAATTAGATTGAAGCTGATGAAGACCCCATTGAATAGATGTTTTATAATTTACATTGATAGGAGTATTATTTTTTGAAGAGTCATCTGTTATTATGTCCCTAATACAGATCACATTACATTCCGTCAGCCTCTTCCCAATGTACACGTACACACACAAAAAGGAAGCTAAATAAATCTTGTGGTCACTAGCAAAGTCATAAAAATTTCGACAATAATCCTTTTAGTTTCATTATGGTCGATGGTGCTTTTCATAATAACCAGGCATTTCCGCGCCACATCCGGTAACCACTAAGCCAACGCACAGCTAACACCACATTGCCGACATCCGTGTTATATTGCATCAGTACACCTGAATGAAACTCTCTGACACAAAGAGCTACCACACAAAAGGTAGTCTCTTAAACGAGTATATGGTGAGTGAGTGGTTGAATGTCGATCTGAACAAAATTAAAAATGAATACTCTTGAATAGATGATTCTATACGAGGTATAAAATGATCAAAACACAGGGACCGAGTCAGAAAACCGTGACTATTAAAGGTCTGTTTTATCCTATTCATATGATATTACAACTTTTCTGCCGGTCAACACATTCTAATCCAAATTACTGGGAGGCGTGAAAAATAACATGAAGTTAAATGTGATTAAATTATAAAAATGTGACAGTTAGTCTCAAAGACTAGACTTTGTGTCATTTTAAATGCTACAAATGCTGATAAATGCTAGAAAGGCTGGAAGCTTCTCGCTTCGCTCGAAGCCAAAGACTCTTGGCATTTTAGAAAATTATCTGCATAATACTTATCTTGCTTATCTTGTTTCAAATTACTCGCGAACGGCAAGAGCAAACCAAGGGCAAAGCAAGGTCAAGCGCGCGGGATGCCGTCACGCTCACCAGAGCGCGCGGGGACGTGTCCCTTCCATCCAGTCTAAAACCACTTATAGTGGGCGATGTATTGAAGATATAGATATGCTCTCGCGGACTTGTTTGTAGAACTTTTCATGCTGACCAATTCTTACGCTCATAGTATATTGATATTTTTAACGGTTTGCCCAGCGTAAGCTTAAGAAGCGCACGGACGCCAAGTTTGTTTTCGACTTATTCACTGAAATCGTTACTGCTTGGCTTCCTTTGATCATACATAAATTATTTTCTACAGAATCTTTCCTCGAGATATCCTTTACAGAATGGTGAAAACCGCATCAAAATCCATCCAGTGGTTTTTGAGGTTACACGTGACATCCAAGAATAGGGGATTTTTGTCTTATACTAACGAAGTAGAGATTGTCGGGGAACACATGCACCAAGCGGTACTATGACATCACACACCTCAGTGCATCTGGGTAAATTTCGTCCCGTCACCGTAACGTAACGCCAGACCCCAGCGTAACGACGAAGTCGACAAGATCATTTAAAATGATATTATATTTTTTTCCCTATAGAAGATTCGATTTCCAGTTCTGCCAAGAAATGTAAATCTTGTCTGAGATCTATAAGGTGATACACTCAGTTTCTTGAAGAAGAACTGAGAAGATTCCCACCTTAGCCATTTTAGAAGTGATATTTCGTGGTTTCCCATTTGTAGCCCCCCGTGGCTCATAATCGCGAGATTCACAGTCACGTTAAGCCACAAGCTTCGCTTCCATTTGTCGCCCAGGAAAATGCTAGGATGGTTCGTAACTTTAGGCCACGGCTGGAACCTACACAAATCCTAGTCTTACAGTAATCACAAATACACTCACTTGTACACGGGGATTTTCTTCTTCATCTTGGTCGTAGTTCGATTTTGAACTTCGTGACCCTTCACGCAATTTTGTTAACAATACCCCGCGGTCTTCTGCTGTGTTCTAATTTCTGAAGTGGCAGATTAGTCAGACTCTTTTTATCTGGTCAAGGTACCAGTTCGGGGACGTCCCCTCAGCCGTTGTCCTTCAATTTTACCCTGGATGATACACTTCTCAATGCTATTTCGCCGGATCACATGGCCGAAGAATATCAACATTTGCCTTTGGATGTTTAGGAGTAAGCGTGCTTTAGGAGCAATCCTTAGCTCATCAAGAGTAGATTCATTTGTTCTTCTTGCTAACCACGATATTCGTAGCATTCTTCGATAACAACACGTGGATACATGACCACAAGGTCACAAATCTCCTAAGTTAATCATCAAAACAACGAAAAGCACAGTTAGTAACTTACTAGTGCATGTACTTAAAACTATGCGAGTTTCTCCTTCCATATAATTCCCTTTGTGCGGGATTGGTAATGAGATGAGTTTCTATGTATGTATGTACGTATGTATGTACAGTAGGCATACTGAGGAATTTTTAACGCTCTTAAAAATCCGACGACTTCAGCCGGGTTTGAACCTGCGACCTTGGGCATAGGAGCTCAGCATGCTACCAACTACGCCACGGAATACGCGAAAAGAGTGGTTTGTTATGGTAAGGCTGAACTTCCATTCGAACTGTTGCAGCCTCAGAGAAATAGGAGTGTCAGTATTTTGTCTTTAGGAGGATTATCATCATGGTGCTAAATGTACTGCCAAGAAGACCCCCCACTTCCGTCCATTAATCACCCTTAGATACAAACCGACATTGCTTGAATTCAATCCAGTGATTTTGGGGACAGTACACGGACACCTTTCCTGCTTTTTAGCACAGCTGCCGTTATAATAATACAAAAGCTTCTAATTTGCAAGAAATGCTGAGTTAATACACAGTGAATGAAATAAATTGCCCGATTGTGGAGACAATTGAATAAAACTTCCTTCGGGAGTTCAGTAACCCAGCAGGAGGGGTATTTGGACGGAATAAGGTTGTTTACTGCAGAGTTTATCGAAAATCGTTATCGGCAGTCTTTCATCAACGAGTGGTCTGACCAGGCCTCTATAGACCAGCATTGTGGGCTTCAAGGTAGCCTATACAATGAAATACTGTCGACTGGCGAGCTTTCAGTGCTGAATAATGTTGTTTGAGAAAGTAGGCTTGGATAGTGTTAATAAAAGAGTATCCTTGTTCTTCTTCTTCCTGTTCTTATTCTTGTCCAACAACTTGGACAAGTGCAATGGGGTTCTAGATTAAATCTAGGCTCCGACAGCTGATTTTATCTCCAGTTTTTCCACATTCATTCGAAATAAAAGTCTGTATGGAGCCTTATATTAAGAAGCGGGGTATCTACCTCCTAATCTTTGGCTCGTGTGTTAACGGGAACCAGAACGTGTGACCACATGGAAACATTTAGCTTCCGATATTTAGTTACATAGCTCAGAAACTACAATAGATATTACCTTGAATGTTCTTTTGGTAAATTCAGAGTACATGCTTCATTATATGGGTAGAGTTTGAAGCTTCTATGTTGAATATTTGGGTCAGAGAGAGCATTACAAAAGCAATCTTAATTAAATATATTGAAAAATTTCCCTTAACTCGTGTCCCTTTTTCTGAGCAAATACTCAAACCAGACACAACAACCTTTGCATGCATAATATTTAAACCATTTTTGAGCTAGTGAAGTAAAAGTATTGTCCTATTGTTTACAGGAGTTGAGTTGTTTTTGCTTTTTTTTTTGTGTAACATCTTTCCACTCGGTATCTGGATATTTTTGTGGCGCTCGGTAGCTGGACATGTTTGTGGGAGTGATTTTGGAAAAGGGACGGAAATGGATGGGAGGGAAGTGCATGGGACGGAAACAATAAGCGCGCGTGGTGGCGGAGATCGATACAACGACGTACTGTAGGTCGTGTGACTATGGGGAATGTATATCGCATACAGTTTAGTTCAAGGTTTGGAGACCCCATTTAAGATATTCCCACAATAAATCATCTTCAAGTTGTCGTTCTTTGGTGTGAAAATATTCATTTTATCATATTTGCCGAAAACAATTACGATTTATTAAATCTTCATACTTTTGCTGTATTCTTATTTAATATAAGCACTCGATGTACTGCCGGCCATGTAGCTATGTGGAATCTATATCGCATCAACAAACACTCCAAACAACGTACGAATTCAGTATATTAACGCCGACTACTAACAATAATTGAAACTTCGTTGGTCTAAACATATCACTGGGAGAAACACATTTAATATACCGGTACCTTCCACACACCTAATTTTTAATCGCGCCTATACTTGGCAGTGCGCTCTATCGCCTAAACGAGGCCATTTTCATTAACATCGCTGGCATGGGTTCACTACCTGGCCGGTATAGAGCGCAGCTCGCATCAAGTAGGCAGTGGATTGCTTCCGCCACGGCAAATACAAATTATGATTCATTACGGTCAGGATTTGGCACTGGAGTTATACAAGTAGTTATTTCAATGACCAACAGAGTTCACTTTCAAAAGGGATTTGCGCTGCCGAGACACACATAGTAGGATAACATGTCACATGTTACACATCATATGCGACTACTGTAAGACTCGTATACATCCTAGTTGAAAGCTGAAATTTTCTGTAAAATTGGCAGTGCTTTTCAAGCTGGGCTCCATGAACTAATCAAGATATCTCAATAAATTTACTTCCACTAATAGATCCATAGGGATTCAAATACGTTGATCAGATAGTTTCTGAGAAAAAGGTACCTGAAGTTTCAAAAAGTATGACTCGGAAAACACAAAAAGAATGTTTGACTAGTAGATACAGTATAGCCTTAAAACATTATGTTTAAACGTAATTTTATTGCATCAAACATCTTTTCAGCACAATAATTGAAACACCAAATTCGTCAGGAAAGATGCGAGATTTTATTAAGCAAAAATAAACAACATGTTCAGGAAAGAACATAAAGCCTACTTTCTCCAGAATGCATGGGTATTGTTATAACTCTTTGTCCTTTTCAAGGAGTATGATTGAATGTTGGTTGTAGTAGCTTGTTGAAATACAGCGTGCTATAGGGATATTAAACATGAATACGAGGTGCCCTTTGCTAGTGCTACCTCTGTACCAAATTTCGTTCAATTCGGTTTCACCGTGTTTGAATTGATAGGGGGAATCGATTTGCACACATACTTGGCCACCATCTGCAAACTATTGGGCTGATGTTCTTGCAGTTTGGTCAGAATATGTTTCCCACGTAAAGATATGGTGATGCAAAATTTGGTAGAGACTAGATTATTAGGTAGGTCGTAATTACATTTTAGCTTTTAACATTTGGGTGGCCGCGATTACGTTTCCATCAAGATAGCGGTGATATAAAACATAACACTGAGGTGCCCTTTGCTAGTGCTACCTCTATACCAAATTTCGTTCCATTTGGTTTCAGCGTGTTTGAATTAATAGGGGGAATCGATTCTGACACAAAGATGGCCGCCATCCGCAAACTATTAGGCGAATGACCTATTAGATTGGTCAAATGATGCTCCCTCCATAAAGGTATGTAGTTGCAAAATTTGGTAGAGATCGGATGATTAGGTTAATCGTAATTTGATTTAAGCTTTGAACATTTGTGTGGCCGCCATTACGTTTCCGTCAAGATGGCGGCGATATAAAACATGACACTGAGGTGCCTTTTGTTAGTACTACCTCTGTACCCAATTTCGTTCCATTCGGTTGCACCGTGTTCGAATTAATAGGGGGAATCGATTTTCACACAAAGATGGCCGCCATCCGCAAACTATTACGCTGATGACCTATTGGTTTGGTCAAAGGATGCTCCCCCCATAAAGGTATGTTGTTGCAAAATTTGGTAGAGATCGGATGATTAGGTTAATCGTAATTTGATTTAAGCTTTGAACATTTGTGTGGCCGCCATTACGTTTCCGTCAAGATGGCGGCGATATAAAACCTAATCATCCGATCTCTACCAAATTTTGCAACTACATACCTTTATGGAGGGAGCATCCTTTGACCAATCTAATAGGTCATTCACCTGATAGTTTGCGGATGGCGGCCATCTTTATGTCAAAATTGATTCCCCCTATTAATTCGAACACGGTGGAACCGAATGGAACGAAATTTGGTACAGAGGTAGCACTAGCAAAGGGCACCTCAGTGTCATGTTTCATATCGTTGCCATCTTGACTGAAACGTAATGGCGGCCACACGAATGTTCAAAGCTTAAATCAAATTACGATTAACCTAATCATCCGATCTCTACCAAATTTTGCAACTACATACCTTTATGGAGGGAGCATCCTTTGACCAATATAATAGGTCATTGACCTAATAGTTTGCGGATGGAGGCCATCTTTATCTCAAAATTGATTCCCCTATTAATTCGAACACGGTGGAACCGAATGGAACGAAATTTGGTACAGAGGTAGTACTAGCAAAGGGCACCTCAGTGTCATGTTTTATATCGCCGCCATCTTGACTGAAACGTAATGGCGGCCACACGAATGTTCAAAGCTTAAATCAAATTACGATTAACCTAATCATCCGATCTCTACCAAATTTTGCAACTACATACCTTTATGGAGGGAGCATCCTTTGACCAATCTAATAGGTCATTCGCCTAATAGTTTGCGGATGGCGGCCATCTTTGTGTCAGAATCGATTCCCCCTATTAATTCAAACACGCTGAAACCAAATGGAACGAAATTTGGTATAGAGGTAGCACTAGCAAAGGGCACCTCAGTGTTATGTTTTATATCACCGCTATCTTGATGGAAACGTAATCGCGGCCACCCAAATGTTAAAAGCTAAAATGTAATTACGACCAACCTAATAACCTAGTCTCTACCTAATTTTGCAACACCATATCTTTATGTGGGAAACATATTCTGACCAAACTGCAAGAACATCAGCCCAATAGTTTGCAGATGGTGGCCAAGTATGTGTGCAAATCGATTCCCCCTATCAATTCAAACACGGTGAAACCGAATTGAACGAAATTTGGTACAGAGGTAGCACTAGCAAAGGGCACCTCATATTCATGTTTAATATCCATATAGCACGTTGTATTTCAACAAGCTCCTACAACCAACATTCAATCATACTCCTTGAAAAGGACAAAGAGTTATAACAATACCCATGCATTTAGGAGAAAGTAGGCTATATGTTCTTTACTGAACATCTTGTTGATCTCATAAGTCTACTTTCATTTTTTGCAAAAATCGAAAGTAGGCTAAAAATAAGTTGACAATTTTGAGCCTTGTGTGGTTTGAAGCCATTTTTTTCAGTGTTGCCATAGTAATGTCAGAACATTCGTGTTGACCGACTGAAAAGCACTAAACTCTTGTCTAATTTTGAGCCTATCACACGTCCCGGTTCCCGTTTAACACATTGCATTAGGTCAAGATGACTGGTGCGATTCAAAACCCGTTCAAGCAAGACCAACGAGCAGTAATCCCGTTCATATTGGCAGAGAGTTGCAATCCAGTGGTGATTCATTGGAGAATGGTTGCTGTGTAGAGCGAAAAGTGCGAAACCGTTTCTACAGAAAATAAATCTGTTCACATCAAATTTAGATTCAGGCATTAGGAAGTCATTTTTGAAAGCATTTCTTTGGAGAGTGGCACTATATGAAAGTGAAACATGGACTGTTGGAGGAGAATATAAGCATTTGAAATGTAGTGTTACAGGAGAATGATGAAGAGCTGAAGGGTAGATAAAGTAACAAATGAAGAGGTATGAAGACAAGTGGGCGAGGAGAGATTCTTCTGGCGACAACCAAATTTATTTATGCTTATGGCATTATACACAAAAATGATGTATTATTTACATAAATACATATATATATATAAAAGAAGGGAGCAAACCATTAAAACTAATCAACTTAGCCCTACAGATTTCACAGCTGTATGTCCAGTTCGTCTAGCCACTGTATGGCCTGAGTAGATGTTACCAGAAAGTCGTCCATTGATCCAGAGTACGCCCTCCTCGGACATTCTGCTACAATATGGTGGATGGTTTGATTCACTGCACCACAGTCACAGCTGGGGGAAGTTCGCATGCCCCACTTATGAAGCAGTGAGCCACATCGCCCGTGCTTGGTTCGGATTCTGTTGAGGGCAACCCAAGTTCTTCGTGGAAGATCAAAACCAGCCGGAGGGCGCTTGATGTTAAATAATGTCTGCCTCTCCTTCGGAGCTGTGCCGTTCCAAACAGATTGCCATTCTGCTTTTCCATTATAGCTTCTGCTGGTGAGCAACTGTGCTGTCTGAACTGGTGGTGATCTCGATTTTAAGCGCCTGAATCCTACAGCTATGTCCTGGTGGATAGGAAGGGCTATGTACTCTCTTACCAGGTTGTTGAGGCGTCTTATAACTGGAGGCTCAATATGACTCAACACAGGCAACCAAAACAGAGGACTAGATTTAACGGTGCCGCTAATGATACGCATGGTCTGATTCAAGACTACGTAGATCTTCTTAACATAACGAATGTTTAGCCACACTGAAGAGCAATACTCTCCTGTAGAGTACACTAATGCCATTGCTGATGTTCGAAGAGTGGATGCAGAAGCTAATAAAGATAAGAGATAGGTTGGTAGGTCACATATTAAAGCACGTAGAAATAGCAAACTTAGTTATGGAAAGAAGGGTTGAAGTCAAGAATTGTAAAGGTAGGCTAAGGTTAGAATATGTTAAACAGATTGCCTCGGATGTAAGGTGTGGGAGCCATTTAGGGATGAAACGAATAGCTCAGGTCAGGGAGGCATGGAGGGCTGCACACAACACAACACAACAAGTGTAACGTTAACATTGTTATCATTTGTGGTACGTATTGGTAATGGTAAAGTTGTTGCTTTTAAGTGTCATTGATACTGCCGTTCTGTTAAGCATTTGGCATAAAAGTATTTCTTGAACCTTTAGAAAGGAGGCACCTCTGATCCCCCACCCCTGTTTCCAATGGTCTGGACAGTTAATTGTAAATAGCGGTAGTCCAACGGGATTTCTGGATGCGTTCTTAAATTTATACTGTACTTATTCAGTTCCAGGCGCGTCTCAAAAATTCTAGTTTCATTGTTTAAGAGAGTGTGTCCATAAAGTCTCTCCGCAGTGCTTGTCTCACCTTGTGGGACGTGTTGGGTTGGCAGTACATTCATGTTTGTTACAAGGAAAACAATTACATTAAATTAAGTAAAGCTATTATATATACGATACACACTACTGTGACACTATGCTCCGTAGAGTTTCCACGAGCACGGAACACCTCTTCCACTGAAACCACACGCTCTTCTGTAGTAAGCATTCCCACTAGACTCAGCTTACACAACAACTTGACAAGAAAACAACTTACAGCGTCAACACTGCCACACACAGGCACTCACTGTCGGCAATAATGAAACGGCATTCCCCACCCTATCACTCCAGTTGTAGGTCGACTAGGAACAATTGCATGCTTATGCCAACCGCTGCGATGAGACTTTGCGTATACAGTGACATTAATGTGCTGCCAACCTAACACGTCCCGCAAGGGCAGACCCACGCATCTTGGCGCGAAGCTATGTATTTTTAAAGAAAAGAGTTTGAAATGCAAATAAATATGCACTGTTATACAGTATGTAGTTTTAAAAATTAATATTGATGCGGGCTGAAGAGTTGAATAGCGGGACAGGAGGTGGGACGGGGAAGCACCCTTCTCTCAAGCCTGACACTCGGGTACATACAGAAGCTTATGGACGGAAGCGAGGGGGTAAGGGTGAGAGCCGGGTTTGGGCCACGTAATGCTTCTCTTTAACTCCCTTCAATACCGGTACAGCGTTAAAATCCTTCTGTATGCCTTCCTTCGGAGGGGAAGTAAATCCAGCGGTCTCATGTCATAGATTTATGGCATGTAAAAGATCCTTCCACTAACTAAACTTGTGTGAAGCTAAATTTCTAAGTTAGATTTCGTTGTTATGCTCTATCAAAGTTCTAACAGTCACCACTAGGTGTCAGTGACATTTGGTAGCGAAAGTTGGAACTCCTTGAAATTAAACAGAACTTGTAGCTCACCCTATGGGTGTCCGCTTGACGCAGCTACAGCGTCTGGCGAGCCGAACAAGTCCTCGGACACTCCCGGCACTAAAAGCCACACGATAAATCAAAAACAAATTAATACTTGAGATGCCTATCTATGAAGTTTCCCCTTTGCTTTCAAGCTCTCATCTGATGGATGAGTCAAAACTGACAGCCATATTTACCACACAATGCACACACTACTTTTAAACTTACATGAAAGTCACACCAATGAATATATCAACATGAAAGTTGGTAAACTTACATAGTACATATATATCACTTATTATTACTGAAAGTAAGTCATGTCTCTAAACCAAAAGGGTTTAATGTTACAAAATAAGAAATGTGAAATCAAAATTACAAGTTTCTGATTTTGAAAGTTTGGAAGTAATTCTAGAAAATGGTATTTATAGCCCAAGTATGTTATTCTTGTCATTAGGAAGGCTCTAATATTGTTTACTAACATATTAATTATCAATATTCTATGTGCATTAGATCCAAGGATAAATTAAAATGTTTAAAATAATTTAACACTAAAAAATGTCAGCCATTTTTGCATAAAAAATAGATTTCTTAAAACGAATAAGTAGCACTCACCAATGAAGATATTACTGGATCATCATTATCCTCTACTCTTTCCGATTGGGCCAGAGAAACATCATCAACCCTTGAATATTATCAAGATATTCAGTGATATCATCATCAGCTAAATTAAGTCTTTCCGCCAAGACACACACGGCAAATAACTAGCCTAATCTAACTGAACTATATCTAACACTTCACTATCAATATGCACCTAATAACCTAAGAAAAGTATTTCAATAATGAACTAACACGTTAACTAAATATATTGCGTTCGATATAACTTAATCTCTCTGTATATAAAAATGAAAGTTTGTCTGTTTATTCAGAATTTCCACGGAAATTTTCGATATTTGCGCGTATCAGACTGTTTTATGATGGATGCGCGCAAAAATATTTTTTTTTGTCTGTCTGTCTGTTTGTTTGTTTGTTTGTTTTTCTGTGGACATTTTTTGTGTCCTTATAACTCGAGAATGGCTGAATGGATCAACGTAAAATTTGATACAGATATCCTTCAGAGGCACGACACCAATCATTGATGTAACTCTTCTCCGTACCTCTCATAAAAGGGGCCCTACCCCCTTAAAATACATGCTGAAATAGGCGTAGAAGGGTGAAACAAAGCTCATTTTCAGCCCCTCAATGTGAGAAATGAAACTCGGGGGTCCTAACCACATTTTAAGGCCCTAAAACCAACAGTTTTAGAGATATTCCCAGAAAACTAATTTCACTTAATAAACAAGAAGTTCCGTGAAGAACTATACAGCCTACTTTTCATGCCAATGATTATTCTACAGAATATGAACCTATCTAGAATAATGACGAAATTAAGTTGCTAATATCGAAATTTCCAATTAGTTCGAAATACTGTATACCTGGCTTAATGTATCCTAATAGAGCACTACAGTTGGCAGCCCTGATGACTGAATATATTCTTAGTTCCGTCTCTTACGGTACTAAATACAAAATTTGGTTGAAGTCCACTGGATAGCATGGACGTTACATGCAGTTAAACATTGGATCTAACAGCGCGCGTAAAATCATGTTGGCAACAATGTCATGCATGTATTGGTCAGAAATAATCTGAAATAATATGATCTATTGTTGTGCCAATTTTGAATGAAATCCATTAGTTAGTATAGAAGTTACATGCATTTTAAAATTGGACCTATCAGCAGGCTTAGAATCATGTTGGCAGCACTGACGTATATTAGTTACTCCAAATTCGTCTAGAATGCCAGGTACTATACGTGTGCAAAGTTTAGAGCTATTGGCTTGCATACTTTCTGATATATTGATATTAGGGTAACAAAAATAGGGACAGCACATATTAACAGTTGGCAGCCCTGGTTGCTCCTTAGAATACGCATAGTCATATCTGTTATGGTACACATAGCACATACGAAATTTGGTTGAAATCCAAATGATAGTATGGAAGTTACATGTATTTAAAGTTGGACCTGTCAGCAGGCTTAGAATCATGTTGGTAGCACTGACGTATATAAGTTACTCCAAATTAATATACAATGTCAGGTACTATACTTGTGCATAGTTTAAAGCTGTCGGCTTGCATACTTTCTGATATATTGGTATTTGGATAAAATAAATTAGGAGCATTTATTAACAGTTGGCAGCCCTGGTAGGTCTTAAGAATACGCTCAGTCATATCTGGTTATGTACACATACAACATACGAAATTTGGTTGAATTCCGCTTGATAGTGTAGAAGTTATATGCATTTAAAAATTGGACCTATCAGGAGGCTTATAATCATTTTGGCAACACTGCCATGTTTGGCCTCCTGGAAATTAAACTGAAATATTATGATCTGTACGTGTGCCAATTTTGAAATAGCTCCCATTCATACTTTCCAAGATATCCAACATGGAGCTCATTTTTCAATTGCGATTTTTTAGCAGTTGGTAGCACTGACATCATTTTCAAATATGGCCGTGAGATATTCAGGTATAGATCTTTACTCCTACCAAATTTTGTTTCGATTGCTGCAGCCGTTTAGGAGTTGATAGGGGGGGACACACACAGCCAGACAGACAGACAGAAGGACAGACTGACAGACAGACAGACAGACAGACAGACAGACACACATTTGCCCGATCTCATAAGTCTACTTTTTCCTCATTTTTGCAAAATGTGAAAAGTAGGCTAAAAATTAATGAAAGAATGCATGCCGGTAACCATGGCAACTGAATCTCAGAGGTCATCTATTTCTATAAGACGCAATGCAATTCCATTTTTAGCCTATTTTCAATTTTGAAAATATAGGCTTATGAGATCACCTTTTGTCCGTGTGTGTGTGCGTGTGTGTGTGTGTGTGTGTGTGTGTGTGTGATTCGTGTGTGTGTCCCCCCCTAATAAAATCTAAACGGCTGGAGCTATTTCAATGAAACTCGGTATACTCATAGCACTATTCCCGGCGACCTCGACCGTGCCCTTCAAATTTTGTTACGTCTCACCAATGCAAAATGGCGGCTGTGCAAAATATTTCACTAGCATTCAATATCTCCGAAACTATTACCGATATCGCCCTGAAATTGTGTACGGTGATAAAGGGTACTACTAGAAGTTCACCTATGAGACTTTCAAAAATCTGGTGACTACAAAACCAACATGGCTGTCAAGCGAAGTTAAGACTTTTAAATAGACTTTTCTCGCGATTTAACTATCCACACGTAATGAATCTTGGTACAGCAAATGTTTATACACATTGTAATGCACTGGAGTCTAATTTAGTTCAATTGTTTACATAACTTCAAAATGGCGGCTGTGCGAAATATTTCACTGACATTCTATATCTCCGAAACTATTACAGATATCACCCTGCAATTTA
Organism: Meconema thalassinum; assembly: GCA_946902985.2. Classification (NCBI taxonomy): domain Eukaryota; kingdom Metazoa; phylum Arthropoda; class Insecta; order Orthoptera; family Tettigoniidae; genus Meconema; species Meconema thalassinum. The sequence continues at coordinate 57,093,912 of OX336399.1, forward strand.
GTACGGTGATAAAGGGTACTGATACAAGTTTACCTATGTATATTTCATAAACTTGTAAAGTAAAAAACGAACATGGCGACCAAGCGAATTTGAAATATTTTAATAGACTTTTCTCGTGATTTAACTCTCTGAGCGCAGTGAAATGTGGTACAGTAAATGATTTTGCAGATTGTAATGCACTGCCATCTAATTTAAATCAATTGTTTACAAAACCTCAATATGGCGGCTGTGCGAAATTTTTAAATTAAGTTTTTATTTCTTGTGTCGTAATCATGCGATCGAAGTGAAAGTTTGAATAATGAACCTAGGCAATAATTGTCCTTGAATGGTACATAATTCTATGGCCTATACATATAACAATCCTAAATGGCGAGCTTCGGAAATATTTAGACGGTTCTCAATATCTATGAATCTTTTACAGCAACCAAACTGAATTTTTGTATGTTCATAGAGACTATGAACATATGTTCACCTATAGGACTTTCATTAACGTGGTGAGCACAAATCCAACATGGCGGCGACGCGAAGTATAAATATTTAAATGGACGATTCTCGCGAATTAACTATCCGAGTGCTGTGAAACGATGCACGTTAAATGCTTATACAAATGTTGATCCACTGGCATCTAATTTATTTCAATTGTTTGCATAATCACAAGATGGCTGCTGTGCGTAATTTTAAAATCTCGTTTTTACTTCTTGTATTCTAATCATGCGATTGAAGTTTGAATACCACACGTACACAATAATCTTAATGTAATAGTACAAAAATAAAAATCCAACCTGGCGACAATCTGAAATATTTAAACGGTTCTCAATATCTACGAATCTGTTACAGCAATTAAACTGAAATTTTGTATGTTGTTAGAAAAAATTAACATGAGCAGGATATATGAAAATAGGCTGTATAGTTCTTTACGGAACTACTTGTTTTATATAACTGTGAAGGTTTGCAAACGGCTATAAGGTTATAACGGATCCAAATTAAGCTGAAATATTCATCAATACATGCAATGCGCTTAAGGGGTCAAGGGGTACTCTAGAATTTTTCACGCGATTTACACGTGCGGCTGTGGTACGGAAGGTCTATTATATCGCTTCTCTATTATATAACAAGTAGTTCCGTGAAGAACTATACAGCCTATTTTCATATATCCTACTTATGTTAAATGCCACTATCAACATACACAATTTCAGTTTGATTGCTGTAATAGATTCGTTGATATTGAGAACCGACTAAATATTTCGGATGGTTGCCATGTTGGATTTTATATATGTAGGTCCTAGAGTTTACTGTTACATGCAGATTATTGTGAACGTGTAGTATTCAAACTTCAATCGCATAATTAAGACACAAGAAAAAACAAGGAGATTTTAAATTTTTTTTCACAGCTACCATCTTGAGGTTATGGAAACAATTGAAATAAATTAGAAGCCAGTGGATTAACATTCGGATAAAGATTTACTGTACCAAGTTTCACTGCACGCGGATGGTTAAATTGCGAGAAACGTCCATGTGAATATTTATAATTCGCGTCACCGCCATGTTGGATTTGTGATCACCAGGTTATTTAAAGTCCTATAGGTGAACTTAAGTTCATAGCCCCTATGAACATTAAAAAATGCAGTTTGATTGCTAAAATAGATTCGTAGATATTCAGTATCGTCTAAATATTTCGGATGGTCGCCATGTTGGATTGTTAAATGTATAGGCCATAGAGTCATGTACCATTAAAGGAAAATTATTGCGTAGGTTCATTATTCAAACTTTCACTTCGATCGCATGACTACATCACAAGAAATAAAAACTTAATTTTAAAATTCGCACTGCCGCCATCTTGAGGTTATGCAAACAATTGAACTAAATTAGATACCAGTGGATTACAATGTGTATAAATATTTCCTGCACCAGGTTTCAGTGCGCTTGGAACATTAAATCGCGAGAAATGTCTATTTAAAATGTTCAAATTCGCTTGGCCGCCATGTTCGTTTTGTAGTTAACCGGTTTTTGAAAATCTTATAGATGGAATTCCAGTAGTGCCCTTTATCTCCGTACAAAATTTTAGGGAGATACCGCTAATAGTTTCAGAGATATAGAATGCCGGTGAAATATTTCGCACATCTGCCATCTTGTGATTATCTAAACAATTGAACGAAGTTAGATGTCGGTGCATTACAATGTATAAAAACATATACTGTACCAAGTTTCATTGCGTTTGGTTGGTCAAATCGCGAGAAAAGTCTATTTAAAAGTCGCAAATTCGCTTGGCCGCCATGTTGGTTTTGTAGTTACCAGGTTTTCAAAAGTCACATAAGTGAACTTATAGTAGTTCCCTCTATCACCATGGAAAATGTCAGGGTAATATCGGTAATAGTTTCGGAGATATTGAATGCTGGTGAAATATTTCGCACATCCGCCATGTTGGATTGGTGAGTTGTAACAAAATTTGAAGGGCACGGTCGAGGTCGCCGGGAATAGTGCTATGAACTTTCCGAGTTTCATTGAAATCGCTCCTGCCGTTTAGATTTTATTAGGGGGGGACACACACACGAATCACACACACACACACACACACACACACACGCACACACACACGGACAAAAGGTGATCTCATAAGCCTATTTTTTCAAAATTGAAAATAGGCTAAAAATGAATGTCTGTTGTTTCTGCATTTCCACGGAAATTTGACATATTTGCCCGTTTCAGACTGTTTTGTGACGGATGCACGCAAAAATATTTTTTGTCTGTCTGTCTGTTTGTCTGTTTGTCTGTGGACAATATTTTGTGTCCTTATAACTCGAGAACGGCTGGGAGGATTAACGTAAAATATAATGCAGATATCCATCAGAGGCACGACACTAATCATTGATGTAACTCTTCTCCGTACCTCTCATAACAGGGGGCCTACCCCCTTAAAATACTTGCAGAAATAAGCGTAGAAGGGTGAGACAAAGCTCATTTTCAGCCCCTCAATGTGAGAAACGAAACTCGGGGGCCCTAAAAGAACCCCGAAAAACACATTTTAAGGCCCTAAAACCAACAATTTTCGAGATATTCCCAAAAATCTAATTTCACTTAATAAATTAATGAAGGAATGCATGCCGGTAACAATGGCAACAGAATCTCAGAGGTCCATCTAATTCAGTAAGACGCAATGCAATTCCATTTATTATGTTACTGTGAAGGTTTGCAAACGACAATAAGGTTATAACGGATCCAAATTGAGCTGAAATATTCATCAATACATATAATGCGCTTAAGGGGTCAAGGGGTACTCTATAATTTTTTTACACGATTTACACGTGCGGGTATGGTACGGAAGGTCTATTATATCCCTATCCCTATATTTTTATATTATTATTATTACTATTCATTTAATTATTATCATTATTATGGCGTACAACGACGAGACATACTCATTTTCAAAACCTTGATGTCAGAAACAAAACTCGGGGCCCCTCAAGAGCCGTAAAGGGTCCCCGAAAACTATATTTAAAGGCTCTAAACCCAACAGTTTCTTAGATATTCCCAGAAAACTAATTTCGTTTCATAAACTAAAGAAGGAATGCAAGCCACTAACCATGACAACAGTATCTCAAGAGGTGGCATCCAACTTTCCATCTATTTCTGGAATAAGTAATGCCACTCCATTTATTACATTTCTGTGAAAGGTTGCAAATGGCTATAAGGTTATCACGGCAACTAAAACTGTAAAATTCATCAATGCGCTTAAGGGGTTCAAGGAGTACCCTAGATTTTTTTCACACGACTTACACGTGCGATATGTCGTACAGAAGGTCTATTATATCTCCAAACAGCAACATTATTTTCAAAAATTCCTGATTTGAAATAGTAGACTGTTTTTTGCTGATTTTAGGAATTTGGGCCATTGGAGGCTAAAGAAAACTGAATTTTCATGCACCACAAGCCTTTATAATTTATAAAAGGAGTCTTCCTGTAGTTGGGCACTTGACACAACGGTTAGAGTCAGTTCGTATGTGACGTGTATTGCGATTCATCTACGAGGTTTTCAATTTTATTTTCACGCCAGGAAGAACACGTTAGGTAAATTTACTTTGAGAGCACATTTTAACTAATCATTTTTCTTTGCCAACAAACAGGTTCCAAGCCCCTAAACATTGCAACAGTTGCTCAATTGATAACATCTGTTTATTAATACCGAAGACCGTTCGAAGAATGGGTACTTCTGCTAGTTTTACTATATAATCACGTACGAAAACACAGAGAAATGAACGCAAGTTTGCCGCCGATCACGATGTAAACAAGACACGGAACTCCAGTGACCACATGTTTCAGACTCTAAGAATATCGATAAATACGGATAGCTAGAAGTTCCCGCGGAGTATAACGTGAGATACAACTATACTCTTCTTATTCTGTGCAAAAATGCTGTTATCTGGCACGTAAATAATGAACTAATAATAAAACAGACGGATCGTTACCGTGTCAGTTTTCGCAGGACCCGTGGGTACCGATAGATCGTTACCTTGAAAGCCAAAGGGTTCAATGCTGGTGGTCATGTAATGTCAACATACTGAATTTCTAACAGCAATGCCAAGGTGTGTGGAAGATTTTTTTTACATGAATATCTTACGAAAAATACATACTGAAACTAATTAAACAATGCCAATTATTACATTTGGTGTACATGTTAATTTCTGAGCGTAGAATGAACTGTAGGAATTTCAGAAAGTTATGTTCAGAGAAATGGAAGTTTAAAAACTCTGTACCAATGTCCCTTCAGATGTAACACTGAAGAAATGCGTTGATTGTTTTTGAATTATTCATGTCAGTAATCTACGTGTGTATGTACAAGATAAAGCGTATAGAGGTCATTCTTAGCACATAGACCAAGGTAATGTATACGAAAGCATTTGTTTCCATTAAGCTCCATCCTGTAGGCGGTAGTAAACATATATTTTGTTGTCGCTTTTCTCTGGTTAGGTAAGACACTAAATGAGCTTCTTTTTGTAAAGGAGCACATCTCGTCGACAAACTGGAACGTTATGTACATAAGAGCTTGGGCTAATGTTGACAAACATGACCAGACTCTTAAAAGGAAGTGAATTCTTCCTTTCAGCATGGTTTTATAAATGTTGACATTACTATCACGCTATGTCATGAAAAGGCTATTATTCTTATCTTAACTCTTTAATTGTCGGTGTAGCTGTTCTAAAAGGAATGAAAAAGCTAGTTCTATGATAGATGCATACATAAGATAGCAGGTAAATGTTTTGTGTGATATGTTTCTTTGAAGATAAGTGCTTGCCTACCACGATTTAATCTTCTCTACAACAAACTTCTGTCGCAGACACATATACAAAGTTCATATTCAGTGGTGACATTCTAGTAAAAGTCATCACATCCACCTTGTGGTGTAGTGACTAGAATTCTTATCTGTCACCATGGAAGTCCTTGATCTGTTCAAATATTTCATTATGGCCATGGCCTATTCCTTCCCAAATACAATTACACAGACTAATACAGTCATAAGAATCACTCGATTTATCAGACAGATTCCATACACACACACACACACACACACACACACACACACACACCAGAGTGGCTATATGACCTCCAGTTCGTAGTTAGCCACGGTGGGTGAGTGATTATCGTATCGGACTGCCAACCCCAAACTTGCGTGTTCGCTCCTGGCCGTGGTAAGTAATTTTTGAAAGGCGACAAAAATCACGATACGCATGTCATACGATTTTGGCATGTTAAATAACCCACTTGAATTCAGCAGGCCGTGTTCATAATGGCTAAATTAATCTTGGGATTTTCCGCCAACTCAAAGTTCCTCATTTCTCTACTAGAAAGCGCTATAGTGTCAAGGAACCTCCTTGACTTTCATAGAGCTTCAAGGAACAGCGATATTCGACATGCAAGCTACCCTCTGGGTGTCAAATAACAAAGTTTGCACCCGGCACCAGAGGAAATCCGATATTATTATTATTATTATTATTATTATTATTATTATTATTATTATTATTATTATTATTATTATTATTACCTCCAGTTCGCGAAGTCTCCAAATCAATCAACAACAAATAATAATATGATTTTCTGGAAGCATTACATTTGTTATTCCTCTTGTCATAACATTTCAGTAGCTTAGGACATAAGCAGTATTGTTCATCATTGTTTGTAGAATTTGTCTGATAAATCTCAGTTTCTGTGGCGCCTGTAATTGTGTTTATTTTTGCAATAATTATTTTGGTCTAGGATTCGGTTAGACGCCCCCAAGAAGCCATCCCAATATTTGATTGGAGTCAGTTTGGAATATATCCCGGGGAGAAGGAAACAAATACACGAAGTGGAATTCGAATGTTTCATCTCCGAACTTCCAGCTCTCCCTTAACACACACAGCTACGTGTTTATTCATCTTCTAGAATTATTAAATTGTTTAAAATTTAAAAATCGTAAAATAAAAATTAGCATCAAATATTATTATTTAAAAAAATCCAATGAAAATAAAACAAATATCTCGTTGTATCGCGCCGTCAATCTCTCTCCTTCCTACCATTGTTGTTGACGGACATACTTTTGAACGAGTTCAAGAATTCAGGTATTTTATATACACACGGTATGGCTATTAGAGCCGGGAGTGTCCGAGGACATGTTCGGCTCACCAGAGGCTGTAGCTGCTTCAAGCGGACACCCATAGGGTGAGCTACAAGTTCCATTCAATTTCAAGTAGTTCCAACTTTCGCTATCAGAAGTCTCTGACACCTAGAGTGCACGTTGGAAATTGGATAGAGCGTTACAACAAAATCTAACCTAGCAATTTAGCTCTACACAAGTTTAGTTAGTGGAAGGATTTATGACATGGGACCGCCGGCTTTACTTCCCCCTCAAAGGAAGTCATACTGAAGGATTTTAACGCTCTTTAAAATCCGGCGACATCGGCCGTGTTTGAACCCACGATCTCGGGCACGGCATTTCAGCATAAAACCAACTATGCCACCGAAGCCGCTTAAGAAGAATTCAGGTACTTGGGATCCCAGCCGAAGCCGTCGGATTTTTTTAAGAGCGTTAAAATCCCTCTGTATGCCTTCCTTCGGAGGGGAAGTAAAGCCGGCGGTCCCATGTCATAGATTTATGGCATGTTAAAGAACCTTCCACTAATTGCACCTGTGTGAAGCTAAATTGGATAGGTTAAGAATGTAAACAACTCTCTTAGGTTTCTATGTTCGTTGCCAAGAGCCGACTGCGGTGGTGTCTAGTAGCTAAGTTCTGAACTTGGCCTAGTAATCGTTGACGGTGGCGCTTGGCGGCAAAAGTAGGAACTATTTGAAATAATATAAGTTGCAGTACTTAAATAAAAAAAATAAAAAACAGATAACACACACTAATACAGTCATCACAATTAACACCGGTTATCAGACAGATTCTACACACACCCAAAGTACACGGGGCTACATGACCGCGTTGTCGCAGCCCCTAAACTTAAGAACCAACCAACCTACCTGGGATCCATACTAACTAATAGAAGTAAAGTGTTGAAAAAAGTGCGTCAGCGAATAATAAACGCTAATATCATGTTCTATAGTCTGAAAAACATATTTAAATCCCGTCTATTATCGCAGTAGAATAAGATTCAAGGTCTACGCACACCGGCGCGGGATGCGGGAACGGGAGCGGGAGCGGGATTGACACGATACCCGCGGTCGTTGCGAAATCGTGTTTGTCATCTGACCAGCGCGGGAAACAGATCCGAAATGGATTCGTCTGATGAAGAAGTGCTTCTGCTTTTAGCTGTTGCTGAAGATGATAATGATCGCAGGTTCGTAGTATTATTAATCCTCTTGCTATTAATGCATCATAACATCATTCATAAAACTTACAATAAACATAATTGGGACCAGTGGCGTAGCCAGAATATAACTTCGGTGGTAGGGGGGGGGGGGGGGATATCTTACGGGGTTCCTACAAGCACTCCCTCACAGTTGTTTTACTTAAACTGATAAAATGTTTTTTCCAGACCTGTTAAATGCCAAAACCCTAGCATTACATGTATTCTGCTGAATTCAATAGAAATAAAGCAGCGTTCTTAAAAATTTTCAAAAATCATAAACATCTTGATATCAAACATCCCCCCCCCCCCCCCCCCCCCACCTCTGGCTACATAGTTGGAACCGGAAGTATACTGTATGCAACGAATGGACTAAAAGCTTACAATTTTAACTGCAGGAAGAAAAAAAAAGAAATGGGTGCATGACATCAATCTTCAGCGTCATTCTTTTGGAGAATACCATACGTTAATGGAACAGCTAAGAAGAGACGAAAGAAGATTTTATATTTATTTTCGAATGACTACAGACAAGCTTGACGAAATTTTAAATTTGATTGAATACAACATAAGGAAAATGGATACCAATTATCGGGAAGCCATCTCACCAGAAGAACGTCTTGCTATTGCTATTAGGTAAATAATTCTATTTTTTAATTTTATTATTGTTTATATTTCACTCTGGAGTTGTTCTTTACAAAGGGGTGAATGTGGAAAACAGAAATTTTGCTGTGATGTTTTCACACGCTGTATTTTGTGACGGTGACGGTGGATGAGGGATGTTGGCTTCTTCCCAGGTATTCAGCATTATTGGGCTCGGGGAGAGGGTGATTGTAGATACAGGACTCCGAAAACTCCGGAAACTCGATGCCACAGATGAAGATGCTGAAGCTGTTGTTTGATATTCTTGTGCAGCTGCTTCTTCTTCTGCTTGTTCAGTTTCCTGTTCCATGAAAATCTGGGCTATTTTCATTTTTGTTATCGCCTGCCTTTGTGGTGTGAATGTTTGTAGAGTCTTTGCATAACTGAGAAAAAGCAGTTCGTTAGCATTCATGTCTGGGGTTCTACGTTTATTATCCAGGTACTGAAGAACTTTATCCACATTAGAAGTTTCATCGCATACCGGTAGTTTCCTTTTTCTTGACCTTCGTTCAATTGTACGGATGGATTCATTACTTGAAGGTAACTGACTGCTTTCAAGAGCCTTTTCTGTACTCTCGTCTTCATTAGCAGTCACTGCGCCCAATTCTTCATTGCAGTCTAGATCACATTCTGCGTCTCTTTCCTGACATACTTGTAAAGTTTCCAGGTTTGTGTCTGTTTTGGCGTAAGCAAGAAAAGGCTTCAAAAAGTCCATATATTTTGCCCACTGCCATTTTTTGTAGTTTTTCTTTGCACTCGTGCCTGTTGTACATTTAGAGGTTTTCAGAAATTTAAAGTAGGTATCCCTAAGATTTCTCCATTTTTTCTTCAATTGATCTCCTGGAAATAGAGATTGAATATGCTATAGCTATATGCTATATTATAACCAAGTATACAGTAGGGTGAACTTTGGTAATTGCCTGATAATATTAAAAAGTCCATGAAATACTGTATATATTAACATTTGCAAGCTCTACTTCTAGGAGTACTAATGATTTCGTGATGCAATTTTTAAAAAACTATCGCGAAATTATTACCCAGGTTTATCTGATATAACTTACTGCATGTTTATGTATGTGTTCTGTTCTATTTTCAGATTTTTGGCTACTGGGGATTCGTACACGACAATTGGTCACAGTTTTCGTGTTGGATTCACAACTGTTGGAGCTATCGTGAGAGAGGTTTGCCAAGCTATCTGCGATACAATGCAAGTCATATATATGCCGGAACCATCTACCGCAACATGGAATGAATCAGCTGACGGTTTTAACAAAATGTGGCAATTTCCGAACTGCATTGGCAGTATCGATGGGAAGCACGTCACTATCAAGTGCCCCAATAAAAGTGGATCCAACTACTTTTGTTATTTGCATAAGTTTTCTATCGTGTTGTTGACAATTGTTGGGCCAGATTACAAGTTCCTGTGTGCGGATATCGGTGGGTACGGAAAAAACAGTGACGGTGGTATTCTTCAGCATTCGTTAATGGGACAGCGACTAGAAGCCGGTACTCTCGGTGTCCCTTCAGAGAAAAACCTTCCTGGACAGAACGAGCCTGCACCTCACGTCATAATCGGTGACGAAGCTTTTCCTTTGAAAAGTTATTTAATGAAGCCATTTCCATACAGGCAATCAAGAGGTGACAGGCGCAAAGAAACCTACAATTATCGACTCTGCAGAGCGCGAAGGGTCGTGGAAAATGCTTTTGGCATATTGGCACAGAAATTGAGAATATACTACAGGCCTATAGAAGTTAATACGGACACTGCTAAACTTATCATTAGGACAACGTGCATTCTCCATAACTTTCTAAGAGGAAATACAGACTATTTCGAACATTTAGATCCACCGGAACCAAACCTAGGAGCTTTTGGGAATGCTACCATTGATGCACGACGGGCGCCTACAGCTGCTTTCGCTGATCGAGAAAAATTTGTGGAGTTCTTCAGCACGCATCCTCTTACAACGCAATAGGCAAAGATTAATAATCCCTGTGTTGTGTAACGTATGATGTAATGTAGAACGATTGTGCAGTTTATATTTAGGGTAGTTCAGTTAGGTTTTCTTTGTTAATAACCACGTGAGAAGTGTATACAGAAACAAATAGTGATATTATTTAAAATTATATGCTTACCAGGCACTTGCAGTTCCTGTCCTATTTCATCCCAGAGCTTATCTTTCTTCCTTATATTTCTATAATCTGCGTTACTCATGTCATATAAGATAGGATGTTTCCTGACACACTCTATTAGCAGTTCCGTCGCCATTGCTAAAACGAATGCGAGACGCGAGAAAACGCTGCAAGCTGCGTACTCCTGTAGTAACGCAGCAATCCCGCCATCTGTGCGGGATTGTGACGCAGCTGTCTGAGTGGATGCATATCCCGCCATGTGCGCTTAAGTTCGCGACAGTCCCGCTCCCGCTCCCGTTCCCGCATCCCGCACCGGTGTGCGTAGACCTTCAGCTGTACATGACACAAGTACGGCCGGTACTTTTGTATTGTTGTGAAACGTGGGCGACGTCAGTAACAACCGAAGAAGTCATCTACCGTCTGCCTTCGAGAGGAAGGTACTTCGAAAGATGTATGGACCCGTTTTCAATGCCATGGAAGGTAAATGGGAACGAAGAACGAAGGATGACCTGTATCAGCGGTTTGGAAAACCACAAATTGGCCGAGTACTAAAACAAAAGATATTACAGTGGTTTGGCCACATCTTGCGAGCAGATGAAACCATCCAAAACGGTGGCCTTAATTCACAACCTGCTGGAAGACGCCCAGGGGGACGTCCCAGGACGCGATGGAAGGATCGAGTATTGACAATACTTCAGCAAGTGGAGCCCAATGTGGTGGAAGATGAAGCTAGAGACCGGCAGCGTTGGAATGATATCTGCAGTAGATACCTCCTCCTTTGTGACTGATTTCTTTGTTATGACTTTTTCCCTTCTTTTTTAGCCTAATTTCAATTTTGAAAAAATAGGCTTATGAGATCATCTTTTGTCCGTGTGTGCGTGTGCGTGTGTATGTGTGTGTGAGGAGAGTATGTGTGTGTCCCCCTAATAAATTCTAAACGGCTGGAGCGATTTCAATGAAACTCGGTAAGTTCATAGCACTATTCCGGACGACCCCGACCGTGCACTTCAAATTTTGTTACGTCTCACCAATCCAACATGGCGGCTGTGCGAAATATTACCGTTATCACCCTGGATTTTTAGCCTATTTTCAATTTTGAAAAAATAGGCTTATGAGATCACCTTTTGTCCGTGTGTGTGTGCGTGTGTGTGTGTGTGTGTGTGTGTGTGTGCGTGTGTGAGGTGTGTGTGTCCCCCTAATAAAATCTAAACGGCTGGAGCGATTTCAATGAGACTCAGTAAGTTCATAGCACTATTCCCGGCGACCTCGACCGTGCCCTTCAAATTTTGTTACGTCTCACCAATCCAACATGGCGGCTGTGCGAAATATTTCACTAGCATTCAATATCTCCGAAACTATTACCGATATCGCCCTGAAATTGTGTACTGTGATAAAGGGCACTATTAGATGTTCACCTATGAGACTTTCAAAAACCTGGTGACTACAGAACCAACATGGCGGCCAAGCGAAGTTGAGACTTTTAAATAGACTTTTCTCGCGATTTAACTATCCAAACGTAATGAAACTTGGTACAGCAATTGTCTATACACATTGTAATGCACTGGAGTCTAATTTAGTTCAATTGTTTACATAACCTCAAAATGGCGGCTGTGCGAAATATTTCACTGACATTCTATATCTCCGAAACTATTACAGATATCACCCTGCAATTTTGAACGGTGATAAAGGGTACTAATATAAGTTTACCTATGTATATTTCATAAACCTGTAAAATACAAAACGAACATGGCGACCAAGCGAATTTGAAATATTTTAATAGACTTTTCTCGTGATTTTACTCTCTGAGCACTGTGAAATGTGGTACAGTAAATGATTTTGCCATCTAATTTAATTCAATTGTTTACATAACCTCAAGATGGCGGCTGTGCGAAATTTTAAAATTAAGTTTTTATTTCTTGTGTCGTAATTATGCGATCGAAGTGAAATTTTGAATAATGAACCTAGGCAATAATTGTCCTTGAATGGTACATAACTCTATGGCCTATACATATAACAATCCTAAATTGCGAGCTTCCGAAATAATTAGACGGTTCTCAATATCTATGAATCTTTTACAGCATCCAAACTAAATTTTTTCAATGTTCATAGAGACTATGAACATATGTTCACCTATAGGACTTTCAGTAACCTGGTGAGCACAAATCCAACATGGCGGCGACGCGAAGTATAAATATTTAAATGGACGTTTCTCGCGAATTAACTATCCGAGTGCCGTGAAACGTTGCACGTTAAATACTTATAAATATGTTGATCCACTGGCATCTCATTTATTTCAATTGTTTGCATAATCACAAGATGGCTGCTGTGCGTTATTTTAAAATCTCGTTTTTACTTCATGTGTTCTAATCATGCGATTGAAGTTTGTATACCACACGTACACAATAATCTTAATGTAATAGTACAAAAATAATAATCCAACCAGGCGACCATCTGAAATATTTAGACGGTTCTCAGTATCTACGAATCTGTTACAGCAATTAAACTGATATTTTGTATGTAGATAGAGGCAGGATGAGTAGGATATATGAAAATAGGCTGTATAGTTCTTCACGGAACTACTTGTTTTTACGGTGATAAAGGGAACTACAAGAAGTTCACCTACGTGACATTTGAAAAACTGGTAACTACAAAACCAACATGGCGGCCACACGAACTTGCGACTTTTAAATAGACGTTTCTCGCGATTTAACCAACCAAACGCAATAAAATTTGGTACAGTATATGTTTATACACATTGTAATACACCAACATGTAACTTGGTTCAATTGTTTACATAACCACTAGATGGAGGATGTGCGAATTATTTCTCCGGCATTATATATCTCTGAAACTATTGGCGGTATCACCCTGAAATTTTGTACGGAGATAAAGGGCACTACTGGAACTTCATCTATAAGACTAAAAAACCGGTTAACTACACACATCAAAAAAAGTTTTGCATCACCTCGGTTCCAAGAGTTCCGGAACCTTTAAATACAAAGGGAATAGAGATCAACACAAACAACATTTCAGCTCGTTTTATTGCTCATGAGACCCACACATTGCATGTTGTACCATCATACAGCTAGACTTTCAGCATTTGTGGTCCAGATTGCAGTACACACCACTACCTCTAATACCCAGTAGAACGTCCTCTTGCATTGATGCATGCCTGTATTCGTCGTGGCATACTATCCACAAGTTCATCAAGACACTGATGGTCCAAATTGTCCCACTCCTCAACGACAATTCGGCGTAAATCTCTCAGAGTGGTTGGTGGGTCAAGACGTCCATAAACAGCCCTTTTCAACATATCCCAGGCATGTTCGATAGGGTTCATGTCCGGCGAACATGCTGGCCACTGTAGTCGAGCGATATCGTTATCTTGAAGGAACGCATTCACAAGATGTGCACGATGAGGTCGAGAATTGTCGTCCATGAAGACAAATGCCTCTCCAATATTCTGCCGATATGGGTGCACTATGGGTCGGAGGATGTCATTCAGGTATCGTAAAGCCGTTTCGGAGCCTTCCATGACTACCAGTGGCGTACGTCGGCCCCACATAATGCCACCCCAAAACATCAGGGAACCACCACCTTGCTGCACTCGCTGGACAGTGTGTCTAAGACGTTCAGCCTGACCAGGGTGCCTCCAAACACGTCTCCGACGATTGTCTGGTTGAAGGCATATGCGACACTCATCGGTGAAGAGAACGTGATGCCAATTCTGTGGGGTCCATTCAGCATGTTGTTGGGCCCATCTGTACCGCGCTGCATGGTGTCGGGGTTGCAAAGCTGGACCTCGCCATGGACGTCGGGAGTAAAGTTGCGCATCATGCAGCCTATTGCGCACAGTTTGAGTTGAAACACGACGTCCTGTGGCTGAACGAAACGCATTATTCAACATGGTGGCATTGCTGTCAGGGTTCCTCCGAGCGGCAATCCGTAAGTAGCGGTCATCCACTACAGTAGTAGCCCTTGGGCGGCCTGAGCGAGGCCTGTCATCGACAGTTCCTGTATCTCTGTACCTCCTCCATGTCCGAACAACATCGCTTTGGTTCACTCTGAGACGCCTGGAAACTTCCCTTGTTGAGAGCCCTTCTTGACACAAAGTAACAATGCGGACGCGATCGAACTGCGGTATTGACCTTCTAGGCATGGTAGAACTACAGACAACATGAGCAGCGTACCTTCGTCCTGGTGGAATGACTGGAACTGATCGGCTGTCGTACCCCCTCCGTCTAATAGGCCCTGCTCATGCATGGTTGTTTACATCTTTGAGCAGTTTTAGTGACATCTATGAACAGTCAAAGGGACTGTATCTTTGATACAATATACACAGTCAACGTCTATATGCCGGAGATCTGGGAACCGAGGTGATGCAAAACTTTTTTTGATGTGTGTACAAAACGAACTTGGCGGCCAATCGAATTTGAAAATTTGAAATAGACCTTTCTCGCGATTTAATATTCTAACCGCAATGAAATCTGGTACAGGGAATGTTTATACACATTGTAATAAACTGGTATCTAATTTAGTTCAATTGTTTACATAACCTCAAGATGGCGGCTGTGCGAATTTTAAAATTAAGTTTTTATTTCTTGTGTCGTAATCAAGCGATCGAAGTGAAAGTTTGAATAATGAACCTACGCAATAATTGTCCTTGAATGGTTTATGACTCTATGGCCTATACATGTAACAATCCAGCATGGCGACCATGCGAAATATTTAGACGGCTCTGAATATCTACGAATCTATTATAGCAATCAAACTGATTTTTTTATTTTCATAGAGGCTATGAACTTAAGTTCACCTATAGGACTTTAAATAACCTGGTGATCACAAATCTAACATGGCGGCGACGCGAAGTATAAATATTCACATGGACGTTTCTCGCAATTTAACCATGCGAGTGCAGTGAAACTTGGTACAGTAATTCCTTATACGAATGTTAATCCACTGGCATCTAATTTATTTCAATTGATTCCAAAACCACAAGATGGCAGCTGTGCGAAATTTTAAAATCTCCTTGTTACTTCTTGTGTCCTAATCATGCGATTGAAGTTTGAATGCTACACGTACACAATAATCTTCATGTAACAGTACATAACTGTTGGAACTACATATATAAAATCTAACATGGCGACCATCCGAAATATTTAGTCGGTTCTCAATATCTACGAATCTATTTCAGAAATCAAACTGAAATTTTGTATTTAGATAGAGGCAATTAACATAAGTAGTGTAATGGGTTGTGAGAGCTTAATGGGGTTCTATTAATAATAAGAAAAGCGCTCCGCTAGTTGGGCGTTATTGTAATGGTTTATAGAGATATTTAAACTTGATTACTGTTAATAAGAATAAAGTTCATTAAAAAGTTAATATGCAAAGCTCATTATTTAAATAATCGCCCACATTTGGGTTATCAAAATGAAACATTTAATTGTGTATTAATCTAATAGTGTATCTGTATTGTTGTCAGCTTCACTAAAAAAGTACATAATGTGTAATATATGTGTTGCCAGGGCGCCAGATCATTTATATATATCATGATCAAAATAATATATTAAACCTCGGTTACACAGAGGTAGAGCATCGAAATTCCTATCTCCAGCCGTAGTGAAACTTGCGTAATCTAACCTTACGATAATTAGTTCAGGAGTATGGTGTTGCCTTATAGTAATTTCTAGCTACTAAAGGAAACCAGTCAAGCATTTGAATTTAGAATGAATTTAATATATAAAAACAATAAGTGCAAAAAAATATAAAATACTAAAGATAAAAATAATAATAATAAATTTAAATTAAAGAATCTACTGAATTTACTTATATTATGGTTTTTGGTTGGAAATTGGAGTATACTGAGTTAATTGAATAGAATATATTGAATTTAAGAAGCATGATAGCCTTCTGATTTGACTGGAGTATAACTGTTTACATCGCTCACCGCATTGAAGATCTTTGTAGTTGGATTGTTGCGTAGAGGGTTCCATGTGGCCCTGATCATCCTCAAAGTAATTAATTTATATGTGGATGACGGAATAAATTCCAAAAATCATCCCTGTGACAATAGCCTCGTACACAACCATGTCACAGTTTGATGAGACAGAATGTCTTATCAAATTCACATACTTAATAGTCAACTGTCTAGTTTAGAACTGCGTTATATACTCCATCTCGATACAAGTTTCTCTGCTCCACTCTGCATCCTTCCTTCTCCTCCAGCAATTCAATAATAATAATTCCATTTGGGCGGCCGTCATATATATATAACGTTCCCAGGTAAAGCACGTGTATGACCCCTCTTCAGAAGTCGCTAGGCGATATAAGCCCGCCTTTCATATATCAACAATGACAATACTTCTTTGTAGTATTTCTCGGGAGGTCTAGCCCACCCTCTGTATATAGTTGCAAAGGATTCATTCATCGGCCCAGCATTGTTAGTGGTAAGTCTTCTTAGAATCTTTTCTTAGTATGATTTGTATATTGGTAGAATACTTGATGTGACAGACATAAGTGTCTATTTATGTCATTTCCAAGAAGCCGCCTTCTGTGAACAACCCTTTTCTTCTCTTGTTCGAATTTTCTTCAGAAATCATATTCAGTCAAGCGTCAAACTAATTTCAAATATAATGTGTATCGCTCCAAATCCTTTCAATTGCCATAATATTCTACATTACCGCATAATAATAGATATAAATATATTAGTTAACATAATAACTAATAAAAGGTAAAATGTAAACTTAAAAAATATTGATAATAATAATAATAATAATAATATATAATTATTTCGTTCTGGTCTCAAATTGGGACCATCACATATTCGCCCCAGAGAATTATGGTATATGTCAACAATCATATCACCATACTTCTCTTCAACACTTGTACAAATATGAAATATTATACCCTACAAAGGAATTACCAACATCGACAATATTATACTCTTCAAAGCAATTACCAACATACAAAACATATACCCTTCAAGTTTAATATATATATATATATTTTAAATTTCAGTCTTTCACTGTTCATAATGTCTTTTTCTTTCTTCTTTACATAATTAAAGCGACCTGTAAACAATGTACATCAAAATATCCTTCACTTTTATATTCTTGTTTTGGACATAAGTCATCATTGCACTTATGTATATTTGGGTGGTATACACCTTTGCTTTATATCTTGAGGACGTAGAATTCAATTTTCAGCCTGGTGTCGAACTGAATACACTATGGCTAGTTGGTGGGACTGCCAACTGATTAATTCACTTTATCACTTCACAACACTTGGTATGTGATGCGAGTCACCAGATCTACTCCAGTCTCTCAGGAATTATATGTATCTAGTAACACAGGCATATTATAAAAAAATGAAACTTTATTAGCTTGTATTACCTAAGGCAACATCGTTCAGTGCAAATGCAGTGCGCTAAATTACCCCACATACGTATATATATCACACTCAAATACACAAGCTTATAGCCGACAAAATACGCTTTATATTTCCTCTGTGCTCTTCACGACACACAATATCATAGGTTGATGCAAACCCTCGCCATTATCTGCTCGTTCAGACCACAATCATTCACTTATTATTAAGCGACTTTCCTTACTTATCATCAACTTCACTTCTATTACTCATGACACATATTTCCTTAAGGATCTCACATTGTAAGTGCCGTATAATCGTTTTCCTGCGTCTTCTAATTACTCACCTTTTTAACCGTAATTACTGATCTTATTTCTCACAATTACACTCCATTCTATTCAAGATTACACATCTTAATCACCTGTCGATACTCACCTTATTTCTCAAAATTATACTTCTTTATACTTCAGATTACCATTCTTTCGCTAAATCCGTATTCACTTACTTTATTTCTCAAAATTACACTTCTTTCTACTTCATAATACCTTTCTTTCGCGGAATCCGTATTCACTTACTTTATTTCTCAAAATTGCACTTCTTTATACTTCAGATTACCATTCTTTCGCTAAATCCGTATTCACTTACTTTATTTCTCAAAATTACACTTCTTTCTACTCAAGATTACACCTCTTTATCACCCGTAGTTATTCACCTTATTTCTCAAAATTACACTTCTTTCTATTCAAGATTACACCTCTTTCGCGAAATCCGTATTAATTTACTTTATTTCTCAAATTTGCACTTCTTTCTACTTCAGATTACCTATCTTTCGCGGAATCCGTATTCACTTACTTTATTTCTCAGAATTGCACTTCTTTCTACTCAAGATTACACCTCTTTATCACCCGTAGTTATTCACCTTATTTCTCAAAATTACACTTCTTTCTATTCAAGATTACACCTCTTTCTTTCGCGGAATCCGTATGACCGATAAAATTTAATTTCTCCAGTACAAAAAATGACTTTCCTTTAAATCCTTGCATTACTATCCTAGCTACTGAAATATTAACTGTTCACAAAATCTGCCTAATTAAATTACGGGCATCAAAATATAGCTTTATTTTCCTTTCTGACTTGGGAACTACCCTTAACGAATTAATATATATATGGGCTAATATAGGGTTCTATAATTGTATCTTGCAATATGCTTTCAATCTGCCTTCTCACAGCTTCCTGAAATTTGTAAGGCACGGGGTAGCGATGACCTACAAAAATACTATGATCATGTACATATAATGAATGTTCGTAGCAATTAGCTAATCCAATACGGTTCTCAAATATATACTAATTCTCTTACAACACCTTCAACACTCGATCCACACGATCAACAATCGATCCACACGATCACACTCTAACGCACTCTGTAATGCAGCCTCACGCAAGGAATCCTCTAGATAATCCTTCGTCATCATACTGCCTAAAAATGTAAAAAAAACAAGGTTCCCTCTCACGAGATACCCTAACAATCTCACCACTCACCACCTCACTACAAATATCGACTCCTTTAGTCATTAATACCTCCTCAAGCGTACATCTATTCTTAGAACCACCATAAAACTTACTTCAATTATTAAATGACATGATCATATCTCCACCCATTCATCTGAATTTAACACTACCCTCCTTATAATATAACTGTGCAGAATGTTGCGACATCCTGTCCGAACCCATAATTAGTGAATATATCAGATTTGGAATCAAAAAAACATACTTGTGTTCCAATCTTACTTTCTTTTAAAATTTCTGCAACCACTTGTTTAGAAATTATGTGAGATTTCTTTCCGCCCCCGTTAACACAAAAGTAGTTCTAATTGGAATTTCCTCAATTTTAATACCATTTTCCTTCCTATTATTATAAAATGCTGCACTGATGCAAGAAACCTGACAGCCACTGTCAAGAAGTGTATCGATACACGCCCCTAACACTTGTAATTTTAACACTGAGTTAAAATTAATAACGGTAGATTCTTTAGATACATCCATAAATTCACTTAATAAATCATTACGGATATTTAGGTCATACGGTTCGCTCAAAATGGTGTAAGCTGGAAAAGACTCAGACTGACAACTTGACCTTACGTCACAGTCTGGTTCACATTTAAAGTATCGGTATCATTATCTTGGTTTTGTGTCTCCCCGTTATTTTTGTTGTGGTTCTGACGAAGGTTGCTGCCATTACCTTGATTTTCTTCTCTCTGCCTCCCCGAATTTCCTGCATTATTTCTTTGATTGTAATAACGCTGCCCATTGTTAGGACCTGCATTATTATCCTGATTACCATTATTATCATGGTTTCTCCTATTGCCATGATACTGGCCACGGTTATTCTGATAACCATTTCTACCTTGAAATTGCCCCCTGTTATTTTGAGCATATGAATTTTCAAAATTACGCCCCCTATTGTTGCCTTGAAAATTCTGGTGTTGTTGCCTGCCATTATTATTTTGATTCCTATTCTCATTCATATATCGACTATTCTCCTGTCCTGCCGGTGTTTCACCAACACTATTCCCTAGAGCATCAAATCTCCCTAATAATCTTTCTAACTCTGTGATAGTCGAAGTGCGTTGCATGCATGCAGCCTCTCTTATTCGGAATGGGAAATGCTTTATCATTTGCCTGACTATATCGCTGTCTTGTGTCATGCCATCTAGATATTTGCAGATGATAACCTTATTCAGAAAATATTCAGTCATACTGCAAGTACTTTCAGGCGGATATATCCCACAAATAATACTTTCCCTTTTCTGGGCCTGTATTTCATCATTCCAATATTTTTCACAAAATTTATTTTTAAAATCATTAAAGTCCACTAAAGTGTTTTTATAGACAGAAAACCAGCTTTTTGTTTCCCCCACAAAAGCCTGATCTAATATCTCCACTACCGTATTCCACTCTATCTGTCCTTCTAGTAGCCTTTCCTTGAATTTATTTTCAACTATAGTTATGAATTCCATAGGACATCCCTGCTCGTTAGAGAACTTAACTAGTCCAGTTTCCTTCATTCCACCTCCTGATACAATAACTCTACCCTGTATTCCCTCCTGCCTTAATTGCTTTCTTAACTTAGTCTCAATTTCTGCTATCTTTTTATCCGCCACTTTTTCTACCATTTCCACTCTTTCTTTCAAATTATTCTCTTTTTCTATCAATTCATTTCTTAATACCTTCTGTTTTTCCTGAATCTCCTGATAATTTTCTTCATTTGTCAGGAGACTATCCTCTACTTTCTTATGAAATTCTGACTGCACTTTCTTTATCTCTCCTCCCAATTCTGTTCTTACTTGTCTAGTTTCCATCTGTACTATTTTCTGAAGATTCTCTCTTTGATTGACTAACTTTTCCTGAATTTTCCCTTCCACTTCTACTAATTTCAGATCTACTTCCTCTATAATACTTTTAGCCTTTTCTTCTAACACATCCTTAATTTCACATCTGATCTCCTGTTTTGCTCCCTGAATACTCTCCTGCAGCGTCCCATACTTTCTATTTAATTCCTCATTCTCCTTGACCATATTATCTAGTTTCTGATTAATTTCTTTATTATCTTTACATATCGCTTCTCTTATCTCCCTACTCATCTCCTGATTTTGCTTACTTATCTCCTCTCTCATCTGCCTACTTATCTCCTGATTATTTTTATTGCTATCTTCTAGCTTCTTGTCTATTGCCTTGCTTATCTCCTCTCTCATCTCCCTACTCATCTCCTGATTTTGCTTACTTATCTCCTGATTTTGCTTACTTATCTCCCGAAACATTCCCATGATCTCATCTAATTTGTTTTCCGAAATATCCAAAGGCTTTTGTTTCTCCTTCCCTCCACTAGCCTCAGGATTTATTTCAGGATGTACCTCTATATTCGTCTCAGGGTTAACCTCGGGATTATCCTCAGGAATACTCTCAAGATTTACCTCCGACATCTTGGTATAATCCTCTACGCTCTCAGCCTCAGTATCACTATCAACTTTCGTATAATTAGCTTTCTCGCCTTTACCCCTACTCCTCAATTTCCTTTGTTCCTCATCCGCCATCTCGAAGTACACCGTATAAAGTTTACCGTTCCAAAATTCACCTCACTTTCCCCCAAAATCAATCACTAATAATACACAAATTCACCTCACTTTCCCCCAAAATCAATCACTAATAATACACAAATTCACTTCACTATCCCCCAAAATCACTGACAATTTGCACTGAATTTACACTCACTCCTTCCGTAAATATCGTTAGGTTTTCGTGCCGCACAGTTGGGTGCCATTTGTAATGGGTTGTGAGAGCTTAATGGGGTTCTATTAATAATAAGAAAAGCGCTCCGCTAGTTGGGCGTTATTGTAATGGTTTATAGAGATATTTAAACTTGATTACTGTTAATAAGAATAAAGTTCATTAAAAAGTTAATATGCAAAGCTCATTATTTAAATAATCGCCCACATTTGGGTTATCAAAATGAAACATTTAATTGTGTATTAATCTAATAGTGTATCTGTATTGTTGTCAGCTTCACTAAAAAAGTACATAATGTGTAATATATGTGTTGCCAGGGCGCCAGATCATTTATATATATCATGATCAAAATAATATATTAAACCTCGGTTACACAGAGGTAGAGCATCGAAATTCCTATCTCCAGCCGTAGTGAAACTTGCGTAATCTAACCTTACGATAATTAGTTCAGGAGTATGGTGTTGCCTTATAGTAATTTCTAGCTACTAAAGGAAACCAGTCAAGCATTTGAATTTAGAATGAATTTAATATATAAAAACAATAAGTGCAAAAAGAATATAAAATACTAAAGATAAAAATAATAATAATAAATTTAAATTAAAGAATCTACTGAATTTACTTATATTATGGTTTTTGGTTGGAAATTGGAGTATACTGAGTTAATTGAATAGAATATATTGAATTTAAGAAGCATGATAGCCTTCTGATTTGACTGGAGTATAACTGTTTACATCGCTCACCGCATTGAAGATCTTTGTAGTTGGATTGTTGCGTAGAGGGTTCCATGTGGCCCTGATCATCCTCAAAGTAATTAATTTATATGTGGATGACGGAATAAATTCCAAAAATCATCCCTGTGACAATAGCCTCGTACACAACCATGTCACAGTTTGATGAGACAGAATGTCTTATCAAATTCACATACTTAATAGTCAACTGTCTAGTTTAGAACTGCGTTATATACTCCATCTCGATACAAGTTTCTCTGCTCCACTCTGCATCCTTCCTTCTCCTCCAGCAATTCAATAATAATAATTCCATTTGGGCGGCCGTCATATATATATAACGTTCCCAGGTAAAGCACGTGTATGACCCCTCTTCAGAAGTCGCTAGGCGATATAAGCCCGCCTTTCATATATCAACAATGACAATACTTCTTTGTAGTATTTCTCGGGAGGTCTAGCCCACCCTCTGTATATAGTTGCAAAGGATTCATTCATCGGCCCAGCATTGTTAGTGGTAAGTCTTCTTAGAATCTTTTCTTAGTATGATTTGTATATTGGTAGAATACTTGATGTGACAGACATAAGTGTCTATTTATGTCATTTCCAAGAAGCCGCCTTCTGTGAACAACCCTTTTCTTCTCTTGTTCGAATTTTCTTCAGAAATCATATTCAGTCAAGCGTCAAACTAATTTCAAATATAATGTGTATCGCTCCAAATCCTTTCAATTGCCATAATATTCTACATTACCGCATAATAATAGATATAAATATATTAGTTAACATAATAACTAATAAAAGGTAAAATGTAAACTTAAAAAATATTGATAATAATAATAATAATAATATATAATTATTTCGTTCTGGTCTCAAATTGGGACCATCACAGTAGGATATATGAAAATAGGCTGTATAGTTCTTCACGGAACTACTTGTCTTTCTTTTGTTCTTCTGCTGTAGGCCTTAAAAGCCAAAAAGTGCAAAAATGATTATTATTACTACTATTATTATTATTATTATTATGATATTAGTATAATTATTCATATTATTAATTATATTTATTCATTCAATGTATATTATTATATTTCATTTATTTATTTGTATTTTTATTTTTTTATTTTACTGTATTCTTTTTTGGAATGTTATTTTATTTATTTTATTTTATGTTATTTAACATTATGTTATGTTGCGTAGTGTAGAGTTGTGATTTGTTTTGTGTAATTTTTTGTTTTACGGTATTTTATTTTATTTTATCTTATTTTATTGTATTTTAATTTTCCTTTTTTACTTTATTTTATTTTATTTTACTTTATATTATTTTACTTTATTTTGTATTATTTTGATTATATTTTA
This sequence comes from Meconema thalassinum, assembly GCA_946902985.2. Classification (NCBI taxonomy): domain Eukaryota; kingdom Metazoa; phylum Arthropoda; class Insecta; order Orthoptera; family Tettigoniidae; genus Meconema; species Meconema thalassinum. The sequence goes on from OX336399.1 coordinate 57,118,225, forward strand.
TTTTAAAATTTAAAAAATTAAAAATGCTAAATTTCAAGTTTTGTTATCTTAACTTTGATGAGAGACTACTAATGTACGCTCATGATAAAAGAAATCACAACACCGTGATGAAATCAGTCGTTCGTGTTGATTTTCAGGATATGGAACCATGGCTTGACATCATTTTCGGCCCAATGTTATTGTTTATAGAGGTCTCTCCATGTGATTAATCACAAGGAAACCATTTATTCTCCGTCCAACAATCCCTAACAACTACCAAGAGCATGCTATCAACAATTAATTGTAGCAGTTTGAATGATATCATACAATTACGCCTCTGTCAGACGAGCCAGTTTGGTTGATTCAGTTTCAGTACGTTGCCCGATTGACTCTCAAATCTAGTTCTCTGCCGTATACAGATTCTTTCGTGGATGGTTTCACACCAGGCAACATGTGGAATCAACTTCTCTTTACAACAGGAGGTTAGTACGATGTTAGAACTGGAAAAAGCAGGAGTACTGCTTGTACTTGCTCTTAAGCAGGAAGTTTAATGTTTGTTGTCTAATAAATTAACTGTACCTTTTTGTTTGATGCAGGAAATTCCCTCACTACTCAAACTGAAGAAAAGAGCCGATGTTGATATTTGCGAAACTAGGTAAATGACTTAGTGAAATAATTACTTACTTAATTACTTGCCACGGTGGGTGAGTGGATAGTGTGTCGGTCCACTAACCCCAAGATTGCAGGTTCGCTCCTGGCCGTGGTAAGTGATTTTTGAAAGGCGGCAAAAATACGACACGCATGTCATACGATGTTGGCATGTTAAAGAACCCATTTGAATTCAGTAGGCCGTGTTCATAATGGCAAAATTAATCTCGGGAGTTTCCGCCAACACAAAGTTCCTCATTTCTCTACTAGAAAGCGCTCTAGTGTTCAAGGAGCTTAGATATCTAACCTCCTTGACTTTCATAGTGATTCAAGGAACAACGAAATTCGACATCCAAGCAACCCTCTTGGTGTCAAATTATAAAGCTTGCACCCGGCACCCGAGGCCATACGATATTTTATTTATACTTAAAGGATTATAATAATTTTTAAGGAAATGTCATTACTAATTGCCTCTATGGCCATAGAGTTATGCACCATTAGATGAAGATTATTGCGTAGGTTCATTATTCAAGCTCTTACTTCGATCACATAATTTGGACACAAGAAATTAAAGCATAATTTTAAAATTGCGCACAGCCTCCATCTCTTAAGTTACGAAAACAAAGGAACTTAATTAGATGCTTGTGCATTAAAATGTGTATGAACATTTATCGTACAAGGTGCCACTGAGCTCGGTTGGTTAAATCGCAAGAATGTCCAATTAAATGTTTCAAATTTTGCTTGGCCGCTATGTTTGGTTTTTACTTAACAGGTTTTTGAAAGTTACATCGGTGAACTTCTAGTGGTACGTTTTATCAGCGTGTAAAATTTCAGGGTGATATCTGTTACTGTTGCGGAGATATACGAGGGTAGTTCCAAAAGTAAGGTCCGATTCGCCGTAAATATTTGAAAGCGTCGCCAAGGGCAAAACACGCATGCGCGCCGACTCCTGGCATGCCTTGCGGGGCAAAAGCCACCAGTAGCGTTGTTACTGTTGCTGTGTGCTGTTAATAGTGTCACTTCACAATGTTTAAGACAATTAATCAGCCACCGAAGTAAAGGCAGTGATACGGTTTCTGTCTGCAAGAAACATTTCATCGGCAGATTACTGCGCTACCCTGACGTCGTCTGGAGTGTTGTTGTATGACAATGCCAGACCCCACTACCCACCGTACAATCCGAACTTGGCACCAAGTGATTTCCACCTGTTCCACTACCTAAAGAAGTTTCTTGGCGGCAAGCGCTTCGACACAGATGAAGCAGTGAAAGAAGCTGTTAAAGACTGGTTAGCTTCGCAGGCGGCCGAGTTCTACGACTTAGGCATTCAAAAGCTTGTGGAACGATGTGACAAAGTAATGTGTAAATACGTATGGAAATTATGTAGAAAAATAGAGAAAGACGTAAGGAATGTCAATAAAACAACTGTTTTGGAAACATTTTTTATTTTGGATGTTTTTTTAACCGGACCTTAGTTTTGGAATAGCCCTCGTAGAATGCCTGTGAAATTCGCGCGGCCGTCATGTTGGATTGGTGAAATGTATAAAAATTTCGAAGGTACGTTCGAGGTTGGACAAGGAGGTAGTATGGACCTACCGAGTTTTATTGAAATCGCTTCTGCCGTTTAGATTTCATTAGGGACACACACACACATGCGCATCACGGACAAGAGGTGAACTCATAAGGATATATTTCTGCCTACTTCCGATTTAAGAAAAGAAAGGAAAGTAGACTTATGAAATATAAACGGGACAAAAGTTGTCAGTCTGTCTGTGGGTGTGTGAGTGTGTATAACCCCATCAATTCAAGCACGACAAACTCGAATTTAATGAAATTTGGTACAGAGGTAGCACTAGCAAAGGACACCTCAGTGCCATGTTTTATATCGCTGCCGTATGGGCGGAAACGTAATGGCTGCCACCCAAATGTTTAAAGCTTAAATCTAATTACCACTAACCTAATCATCTGATCTCTACCAAATTTTTCAAAAACATACCTTTGTGAACGGAGCACCTTTCAACCGAATTACAAGGTTATCAACCAAATAGTTTGAAGATGGCGTCCGTGATTGTGTGCAAATTGCATGTGTGAGTGTGTACATCTGTCTCCCCTGTCAATTTAAACAAGATGAAACCGAATAGAACAAAATTCGGTACTAGCAAAAGACACCTTAGTATCGTGTTTTATATCGTCGTCATCTTGACGGAAACATAATGGCGGCTACCTAAATGTTCAAAGCTTAAATCAAATTACGATTAACCTAAGTATCCGATCTCTACCAAATTTTACAAAAACTTACCTTAAATTCGGAAGTGTATTTTGCCTATTCTACACTAAATCCCTTTGTCGTACAGAGTGATTTAAACTGTCCTCGAGGAGGTGACCCGCAGGATATTAACATCTTATAATAGAATTATTATACCATAGAAGTGACTTATTGTTCAGTCCGATCGTGCCGTATCCTGCTGGACAGTGCCGTCCCGTTGGGTCGAAATGAAGGCTATTGTTTGCTCGCTAGTCCATATTTTAGCTGAGAATTCAATCCATCTATATACAATACTAGCAGTAGAGCTTGGCTTCGCCCGGTGGATTTATTTGTTTTATGGATGATAATGAATACTACTACAGAACTGGAGCGCTCAAGGATAAGGATCGGAAAACACCAATGCGTATAGCAGCTGATAACCACAGTATATTGTACTAACACCATCGCCCTTACATAGAAACATACTAGTGTCATGATGATAACTGGTTTAAGGGGTCTAAGAAATATTTTTGCACTAATTATTCCCCGTGACTGAAATTTATAAGTAGCTCGCAATTCTGCAGCAGAACGCTGGTAGGGGCGACGTGATGCATCCCGCATTTCCGGGCAACAATAGACTTAGGTAATATTGATGCTGTCCGGGAGGGCTCGTTCTTCCGACTTACTGAACAAGAATTAATCTTTATGGTTACCTGAGAGGTGTAGCATAATGCTACATAGCCTAAACTATTTCTCTTGAATCTGGCTATCATATACAAAAATAATTTTTCGAATCCGACTGGAAGTTACAGAGATTAGCGCGAATAAACACACAAACACACAAACAAACTCTTCAGCTTTATTATATTAGTATAGACAGCACGTTGTTATTCAACAAGCTACTGCAACCAACATTCAATTATACTCCTTGAAAAGGACAATTAGTTATGACTATTTAGGAGAAAGTAGGCTGTATGTTCTTTACTGAACATCTTGTTTTTCATAAGATGCAAATAGGCTAATGATTGAATGAATAAAAGAATGAATTAATAAATATCAGAATCGTTTTCTTCATTACAATGGACTTCGGAATATTTTCTCTTTATGAACCGTCCTCCTCAATGGGGCTGTTTTATTCAAACCTCTCAAAATAATTGAAAATATAAAAGGAAAAGAATTAGCTTTGTTCAATATGCCCGAAGCTATGAAGATCAACTTGCTGAATTAAATAGAGTCGTCCTTTCTCCTTTCCCTTACAAGAGATAAGCTCTGCCACTTACTTCATATGCTCACTTTACGAATACCTTTTACCTGATATCTTTTTTTAAATTCAAACTTAACTCGACGATTAAAATCTCTTTCAATCCTGCATGAAAGAAGTTCAGCAGTTAGAAAGGTTCATACGTTTGAGATTTAATCGCTAGTTTAAAAAAAAGGGAGTCTTCACGTAACATGTTGGTAGATGGTAATCTCGCGTGGTGGATACAGGTCGTGTTGTGGTGAATGCTTCTCATGTAGATGGTCAACAAAGATAAGACTGTTCTAATCAAGCACGAGGAAATAATTACCCATGTCTTGTTTACCCAAGAAAAGCCTTTTATCATTGTATAAACATGTGATAATGTGCCCTAGTTTCTTTGAAGCAACAGAAGCAAAGGACTTCCATTCTTTGTTTAAAAGCAAATGTGAGCTGTCTTGTATTTTTACCGCTTAATATTATTTTTAGCCTTTTTAATTTATGAAAAAATATACTTAAGAGATCACCTTTTGTATATGTGTGTGTGTGTATGTGTGTGTCCCCACCCATAATAAAATCAAAATGGCTGGAGCGTTTTTAATGAAACTCGGTGAGGTCATACTCCGACCGTTCCCTTCAAATTTTATTATGTCTCACCAATCCAACATGGCGGCTGTGCGAATTATTTCACCGGCATTCTATATCTCCAAAACTATTGCCGATATCACCCTGAAATTTTGCATGGTGATAAGGGGCACTACTAGACGCTACCCTATATAATTTTCAAAAACCTGTTAAGTACAAAACGGTCATAGTGGCCAAGCGAAATTGAAACATTTAAAAAGACTTTCCTCGTGATTTAACCATCCGAGCGCAGTAAAACATGGCACAGAAAATGTTAATGTACGTTGTAATGCACTGACATCTAATTTATTTCAATTGTTTGCATAACTTCAAGATGACGGCTGTGCGAAATATTAAAATTTAGTTTTCATTTCTTGTGTCCTAATCATGCGATCGAAGTCAACGTCTGAATAATGAACCTACGCAATAATCGAAATTTATAGTACATAGCTCTATGGCCTACATATAAGAAAAATCAAAATAGCAATCATCCGAAATATTTCGACGGTTGTCAATGTCTACTAATCTATGACAGCAATCAAACTAAAATTTAGGATGTTGATAGATGCTATGAACATAATTTCACCAATGGGACTTTCAATAACCTGGTGATCACAAATCCAACATGGCGGCGACTTGAAATTTAAATATTCAATCGATATTTCTCGCGGTTCGACCAACCAAGCGCAGTGAAACTTGGAACGGTAAATGTTTATACAATTTTAATTCACTGGCATATAATTTATTTTTGATGCCATAACCACAAGATGGCAGCTGTGCGAAATTTTAAAATCTCATTTTTATGTCTTGTGTCCTAATCATTCGATTGAAGTTTGAATTCTACTACTACACAATAATTTTGGATGGCCGCCATGTTGAATTTGTATATATTTATATATAGGACATAGGGTTATATACATTTATATAGCGATTATTGAAGAATCAACAACAAAAACAACAGCAACGACGATAGGATCTATCGCGGTCCAAGGACAACGAATTGTATTCACTGTTGCCAAGTGTTGAAATATTTGGTGTTATAAGTATGTATATAATATTTTCGATTGGAAATACACACTTTATATGCCTAATATTATAACGTGTAAATAATCAACTCTTCAACTAATACGCCAAATCAATACTCAATTTATATATAATTCTATATAAATAGGACATGTTTCGGCCTTCAATGAGGCCATCTTCAGCTAAACAAGAAATCAATTAAGAATTAAGTTAAACTATTATAAAAGTACTTAAATCTAATAACAAAAGAAATATTAATGTTAACATTGAATAAAATGAATCACTATTAAAATGGAAATCCTTACAAATCAAATGAAATAAATTGAAAATAAAATACTTGTCATTTTTTCTTCGAAATGTAGTTAAAAACGAGAACATATTATTGGCGATTGTAAACAAATATTAAACTATATAATAATTCTTATCAAAATAATACACTTAATATAATTTAAAAATAAAGTTCTGTAACCAATAATTAATATTGATCAGTGAAATCGAATAAGCGCATGGTTAAATGCTGAAATGAATAAATACATCTTCTATCTTCCACATGAAGTTATAAATTCTGAATAGGTGCCAAATACTAAGTGTGCCGACATGAACGTAGTTTAGAGCTTGAAATATTAAGTAAATGGATCAGTACTTGAGACGAATAAGGAGATCTTCACTCAAGATGGAGTTACAATTTTGAATACGTGCCCAATAAGTAATCGTGTTGACATAAAGTGCCCTTGATATAAGAGAACGAAGAAATTGGTGCTTCTTGTGCGCAAATGTCTGTGATGTTATAGTGGGCAATTTGAAGCACATGTTTAGATGATTGAAGAAATGTTAACTGAATGTATATATTATTTGTATTCTTATCATCTATAGCTTTATCGTGGTATGTAAATAACATATGTAACCTATTGTATGTTCCCCGTTTTATATATAAATTGAGTATTGATTTGGCGTATTAGTTGAGTAGTTGATTAACTTCTATCAATACGGATTTTAATGGCGAATGTCTTCGCATTTTAACGTGTAAGTAGTTATAAATCAATAAATGCAAAAGAAAAACGGAGTAAGAAATATTGAACTTACTGAGATTTAATCAACGTACCTCTAGAATATGAGCCACACACGCCCTACACTGACACTAATTTAACAAATATTTTAGAATAACTCAATAATATCTTGTCTTGGAATCAACGATTTCATTAGCGTTTTCTGCCGTTTCCATAGACCATTTGATATTAAATATGTATTATTTTGTTCAGTACCTTCCTAAAAGGAGAAAAACTTACAAAGTTACGGAAATATATGGATTATAAAGCAAACAATAGCCTCCATTTTGGCCCAACGGGACGGCATGGACAAGCACGATATGGCACGGACAGGCTGAACTGCTAGTCACTACCACGGTTACATATTCAATTTTAAAATGCTAATATCCTTCCGCTCACATCCTCGAGGAGAGTTTAAAGCTTCCTATGTACTATGAGCTTATTTTGTATGGCCAAGCCTTGCTGAATTGTAAGTTACAGTTAGGCTATAAGACTTGCATGATTCATACACCCGCCGTCTGGAAACTATTTGGTTGATGAACGTGTAGTTTGGGCTAACGACGCACAGTGTGTCGAATCCCATATCTAGGTGAAAAAAAATTCACTGTCGCAAATGAAAGCGAAAACTGGCTCATTCGATAGTGGACAAACCAGATGGTGACCTTCGGTCTTCCTTTCCGCTCTCTGGTGCGTAGGAGGGAGGTTATAGGTGTTGAAACGTCTTCCTGGCAGTTATCAGGTCATTTGATAGGAGGTGTCGGAGTGAACCGAACGTTGTGATTCTAGTGAGTTCAACGAGGTGTTGTCTTCTGCGGCTCATGGAATAGTGAAAAGAGGTATGTGTTCGCACTTTTATGCGTAATACAAGCTTTCTGCATTAAATTACTTACTTTGTGAGTGCCTCATAGTGCCACTTTACTTTAAACGTAATTCGATAGGAAAATTAATGTAGATTCAGGATCTGTAGTGGTTAGGTTGCGCACGAATGTGCATGATGGTTTATTTTCTTATTTTCAGTGACTATGTGGGCATTACCGCGAGAAGAATTTTTCAACGCGTGGAGGTCGTGTCGTAAATAGGGGCGTACAGACGTCATATTTCAATATGTTATGAATAAATTTGATCCTACAACTCTTACTGACTGGAGCTAAGAAACAAAATTAAGTTGATGTCCCATAATATTAACCAAAAAATGGGAGAGTGCAGGAAGAACAATGCCACGTACATAGTTAATCTACCTATGGAAGCTATTGAGTTACTTAATGACCCCCAAGGAACTTTGACATCAAATGAAGAAGACCAGTATAGCAATGACTACGATGGTCTGGACTCTAGAGAAGAATCAGGTGACAAATGATCATTAGACATTTTGTAATTATTAAGGAAAGTGACATTAATGAGAACATTACTTGACGAATGGACGTTTTCTTTTTATTTTCAATAGGATAAATAGGCCTAATATTCAATATATGTTGTCTTTATTTCCATGCTTTTCTAGAGAAATATTATTGTTTCGTGTGTGAAGAGTGTTTAAACTACGTCATTAACAGGACTGTAGAATGACATTTTGTTATAAAGAAATTGTTTGTATGATTTTGAGGAATATATTTCTATTTTTAGAAAATAAGTTATATTTTTTGTGCATATTTGGTTGTTTTATGTTTAATAACAATTTAATATATGTTTTTTAATGTGGATGATTTTACATACAGTGACTTCGTCTGTTCCCTCAAATAAGGTGTAACAAGAATACATGACTGAAAGTCTCATTGTTATTCATATTTTATCCAGTTTTAAATAGTATGTTTACCACTGTCATAAACTATCATATTCACATCTAAATCGTGATTTTTACTACCAAAAATGGATGATTCATGTGTTGCTTTCGGTCATTTCTTTACACCTCACCTTACCCCTCACCCCTATATATTTAACCCCCGAAGATCGTACACTTTAGACGATGCCAGAAATGAATTCAGCGACCTCGAAAACGGTATATTGCCAACTTTTAATAGAATCCCAGCACTGTTAACGATGTTATTATTTTTTTCCACCTAGAATTGGGATTCGGCACACTGTGCGACGCTTCCCACATTACGTATATTGTAGCAAAATTTGGTAGAGATCGGGTGATTAGTTTAGTCATAATTTAATTTAAGCTCAGGACATTTGGGTGGGCGCCTTATTTTTTTGGTAATGATCGCAGCAATATACAACACGACACTGATTTGTTCCTTGCTAGTGCTACCTCTGTACCAAAGGTGGTTCGATGTGGTTTCGTTGTGTTTGAATTGATAGGGGGATCAATTTGCACACATACTTGGCCGCCATCTTCAAACTATGTGTCTGATGACCTTGTAGTTTGGTCAAAGGACGCTTTCCACATGAAGGTATGTTGTTGCAAATTTTGGTAGAGATCAGAATATGATTAGGTTAGTCGTAATTTGATTTAAACGTTGAGCATTTGGGTGGCTGACATTACTTTTCCTTCAAGATGGCGGTAATATAAAACATGACACTGAGGTTTCCTTTGCTAGTCCTAACTCTGTACTTAATTTCGTTCAATTCAGTTTCGTAGTGTTTGAATTGATACGGGGCGACACATATACACACACACACACACACACACACACTCACACGCACACAGGCAGACCAACAACCTTTGGCCCCTTTAGATCTCATAAGTCTACTTCCATTTTTTTTTTTGCAAAAATTTAAAGTATGCTAAAACAAAAGGAAAGAAGTGGACGAGATAAAGAGGAAACAGAGTGAATACATGAGAAGGTTTTGGGAAGAATGAAGATAGAGACAGAATAAAAACAAGAACATTGATTGTGTTTTATCGGCCTCCTTTAGGGGGAAATATAGAATATAATAATAACTACAATAATAATAATAATAATAACAATAATAATAATAATAGGCACTCTGGCATTATAATAACCATATTCAATGGAGTATGCACTCACTGTCAACTTGTTAAACAAATAAATAAATCACAATGATATATGAACCGTATATGCATTTTTGAATAAATTTCTTAAGTGGTGCCTGTTCAAACTTACCTTCTACACTTTTTCAAATGGCCAATTTGATTAGGTGGCAAATCTGTATTTATAACTCACGTTTTCTTAGTATATTTACAGTATTACAGTATTAATATTAATCAATGGGAGGTATTTAGAATAACACGATTTGACCGTCACGCAGTCATCTTCGGTTTAAAATCACTAGGGTTGAAGTTTAATATTAGGCTGTTTTTAGGTAGATTTCTTTAGAAAGCTAACTATTGCAATGGGTCCCATGTTTCGACTTCCGGAAAATTTCGACATATCTTCGCGTTTCACATCCCCCAGACCCCAAAACCACCGTCAGTTCAAAAGTTTATATATAATTTATGTATATATGTATCTATCTATCTATCTATCTATATATATATATATATATATATATATATATATATATCAGTTTCTTGTGGACACGATAACAGCCGTAATTTTGCACCAATCAATTTGAATTTTTTACATAATATGTATCCCTATAAAATCTCGGTCGAGTTCGTTAATGGGAAAAGTCGGTCAAAGGGGGTAAAAATGGGGGGCTTTTTTCGAAAAAGTGAAATATCGCTATAACTCTCTTAATACATGAAATATCTAATCCCTTCAAAGTTAATAATATGTGTCGGATAAGTGCCAAACATTTATGTCAAATAAGTTTTTTGATAGCACCAACCATTGACCAAAGGGGTGGGAAAAAGTGGGTTTTTCGGGAAACATTAATCATATCTCTGTTAATAGGCACAATATCAAAACCGCACAAAATGGACAATATTCCTCCAATAATTACCTAAAACTTTTGTCTGAAAGAATTTTTGATATGACCCACCATTACGCCACGGGGTGAACAAAATGATTTAAATTATAAGAAAATGCCAAGTGCCAAGAGAGGTTGCCATGACAACTTTACTTTTAATTGATAAGGGATGACCATCAGCAGTTGCTATGACAACGCCACTGCACGAGATCACATTCAGTTTTCATATGTCAGTGGGAAGCGACTTCGGTATCGGAACTGGTAGCATGCTGAACTTCTATGCCCAAGGTCGCGGGTTCAAACCCGGCTGAAGTCGTCGGATTTACTAAGAGCGCTAAAAAACCTGAGTTTGCTTTCCTTCGGAGGGGAAGTTCCAACGTTCGTTGCGAGTTGCTGATTGAGGTGGCATCTAGTAGCCAAGTTCACAGCTAGGTGTCGTTGACGGCAGTATTTTAGGTAGATTTCATTAGAAAGCTAACTATTGCAATGGGTACCATGTTTCGATTTCCGGAAAATTTCGACATATCTTCGCGTTTCACATCCCCCAGACCCCAAAACCACCGTCAATTCAAAAGTTCATATATAATTTATGTAATATATGTATTGTACCCATGTGAGTAATCTCGTTGGATAATATGCATCCGCCTCCAACTAGCATCAGCTCTCAGGCGTGTACGGTAACCCCAATTTTGCAGTGCATATTTTGGATTTGAGGCTAAAAGGTATCAACTCTACAATGATAAGGCACAATTCTATTCTAAAACTTTAATCCAGTAAAATAAATCATGGCTTCAAACACAAAACAATACCCAAAAAAAAACATAAAATCAAACAAACAAAAATTTTTACTTCCACAATCCACAAATAAACAACTATGAAATCACAACAAAGTCATACCTAGCCATAATGCTTTACCCTTCTGTGAACTTCACAAGGATATACTAGTGCGCTGATGCACCTACGACTTCAAAACAACTTTACATTAACATAACAGTCATCCAATGTTATTTCTTTAATATTACAACAAGGATTATTCCTTAAATCTCTTTATGTTAAACAATTATGTGTGCCGTGCGTGTTTTAATATTTTTCTTCTCACCAATGAAATGCTTTGCATGCATTTACCTATTTGGACGTTGCACCAAAATCAACGTGCAACTCCATAATTATGTAAGCTACCCCCTACACATCCTTCAATTATATGGTTTCACCGCATGCTGTCTGTGATTCCTAGATAAAACGTTACGTTATAGCTTATGTCGGATTGTACGATAGACTGCCTCGCGCTCATGGCGATTGGCATCTAGTAACCAACTACATGACTTGGTTCCAGTGACAGTACAAATATATCATGTAACTATTCGTCAGATAGCTAAATTAATGAACCATCAGGATGAACTATAATTATCCATGTGTTCACAAACCACATGGCTATAATACTCAACATAACAATCTCGCATTATATGTCATTTTAACAAGGTCTAGAATCTCTTCCCTTTATAACTTGCCTGAGCGGTTCGGGTGGTTGGCACCGACCCTCGGCTAAAGGAAATCGCTACACAATAGAAAGTGGGATGGGTCGTTCCACCAATTACCTCGACCTTTCTAAAAGTTTGAAAGCTTCCCTCTCTAAGCAGTGGAGATTTACAAGACAAATACTGTGTCCTACCCGGCACACATGTTCCCAAAGGATCTTAATTGACTATTATGCCAACAGGTATTGAATGAGCTTTTGTAGTTATTCCTACGTCGAGGATAACGATTAATTAATGGCCTCACATGGGTCCATTCAACATGAAGGTTCGGGGTTCGTAATGCATGAGCCTGGCGGTGACCGATGTCTCAAGTATAATATAGGCGCACAAAACCACTGTCGCCATGAGTTTTCGCTGCCCACGAGCGTAAATAACTCATCATAAGTTCTCGGGAAATCATAGAGCTGCGAGGTGTCCTTGTTTCCTCGACTCTTACAAGATTCCAGCCCGGAACACATTTCAATCCTTCTTCAGAGTTAGGGTCCAATTCACTAAAACTCCGGAATAAATAATGTCTCCAACAATGTCCACGACATAGGAGAATTCATACGTAGAATAGACTATCTGGCCCCTAATGCTCCATGCTACGACACACCGACCTATAATATTAAGAGAAATCTAACATTTACTCTATAAGCTTCTCAATTAAGCTGCAAATTCAATTCAATAAAAGCTCTTTCATTACTGGTATCATTACTGAATATATGCAATATTCTGATATAAAACTTCTTTCCATAATTACTGAAATGTAATCTCATTGTAACATCTTCCTGCTTAGATTGATAAGTCTTGCACTTAGCGTTGATAATTCTCGCTTACAACATTTATTTGTTTCCTGATGTGTTCATTCATACTCTTAATGACCATTATTATTATTATCATCATTTCTCACTGACATAAATGACCAAAATCATCCTTTATTATTATTATTGAAAATCTCATTGACATAAATGACCAAATCATTATTTATTATTATTCTCACATAAATTACCAAAATTTCCGACATAGCTAGACGTTTTAAACTCGAACAATCGCGTTCGTTACATTTACATAACTGATTGACATTCTTAATTCATAGTGGGAATAATTACTCCACTTAATGATGCAAATCATCATTTCAACTCTATAAAAATCGACTCATTACTGATTAAACATGGAGGATCAGCCTCCTAACTGACTTTTACTGGCATCTATAAGGAATTCACAATACCTTTACGGAATCACAGACATGCATCGGTCCATACTTCTACATAATTATAACCATAATTTGTGGGGTACTTACATCTCTATAGGCATCTAAGGTGGCTCCAACCAATCATATTCTTCCATGTCGCCCGCCATAATGGGTTTAACGCGACATATTTCTCTTGTTTACACACATTTGATTATACATTTCTATCACCAACACGACACGTTGCATACCTTTCAGGAAGTTATCACTCCCCAAACATGTGAAACACTTCATCAAACACTACTTTAAATGATATTTTTTTACACATACATTACACTGAACACTCGTCACTTTATACACACTTCAATGCTGAAATTCCCTAGCAGAGATCGAAATTGCAGGTGTCGACGGCATCTTACGTTATCAACTCCTGATTGAAAGTCTGGTTATCTGCTCTCGGAACTCTCCAACAGTTTTTGTGACGATCATTACTCCTACAGTAAGCGTTACCATCTGGTACTCTCATGGCAATACCAAACACGTAGTAAAGTTTCTTTAGCGCATTCTATCGTAGTTACACATATACGATTAGTTAATACAATACACACTGCGCTTAATAAAGTTCAACACTTTCACAAATAATTATATACAATATTTCTACCGTTAGTCTATACGGTGCTTCATAACTGAACACGTCATAGTTCGTGCGGCTGATTATGCCTGTATCACGACTATTATTCATACAAGCATGTTTACTGTTTCTTTTACACATACCCGTCTTTGTTCGGCGTCTCGATGAATAGATCCGTCATGCGTTATGCCTTGACGAACTTGCTTCACCCTGGCTGTAGCTGACTGAAGTTTCACTCGAAGACTGCACGTAACTTATTTGAAGACTTCTGTCTGCGGCTTACACGCTGTCTCGTACTGCTGCATATTTGCTGCATACTGATTGCAACTTATTTCCATTGTGCTACAATTGACAATTGAGTAAGACAATAACTGGCTGTAACTGCGCTTGGCGGCATGTAGACTGCACTTGGCTGCGTCTCGACTGACTTACAACTGGGCTTCAAGTGAGTTTCAACTGAGTAACAGAGTAACACTGAGTAACAGAGTAACACTGAGAACAGAGTAGGACTGAGATTCAAGTGAGCGCTCCTCCTGGGGTCTACTCCCTTATATCGGATTTCCACAGAAAGTAGAGCAACATCTTCCCGCGTAATCTTCGCTCCTCTCACAGCATGATTCCGGTCTTCAAACCATGATCATTGTGTTCCTCTCTCTTCACAGGTCCCAAAACTATCTGTGTGCAAAGGAATCGCTCGTTCAATTAATTTATATTAATTCCTTTCTCCATGGCGTGGGACGCTACCTAACCGGGAACTCCCCGTCAACATCTTCACATCCCTCCGCGAACAATGGTCGCTTCACAGTCCTTACGCACATCACTAAATATGCACCAATTTCGCAGGTAAAAGATTCTAAAATTATCTTCTTGCCAAGATATTCACCTGTGTGCAACTCTCATCTCGATTCGTTACTCCAATCACGAGTAATCAATGATTCTTCTGGGCATTTCTCCGCCCCTCCTCTACATCTATTCTCCGTCGGGGAATAACTGTGTCATTTTTCAGGCCTCTCCCCTGCTCCAGACGACATAATGGGGTGACAGAGATGGACGTGGCTCCACTGGGACCAACCCACAATTCTGGGCCGATTAGTAAATGTCAGCTCTGCCCTCCTCTCTGCTTCAAACCTCCAATAGCTTACACCAAATCGTCTTATAATGATATAATCCGCTCATTATTTCCTACATTATTTTAATAAATAATGCCATTTCATCAAAAATCACACCAGTGATTAAATATACATCTCTTTCGAGGGGTTTTTACCAAGAAACTCCCTGTACAGATCTCTGGTTCGCTCCCAGGCGGAACCTTTTTACTGAGATCACAGTCTCTGAGAACCATGTTCGATTCCAGTCAGCATAACCCCATCGGGTTCAGTATATATATGTATATCAGTTTCTTGTGGACACGATAACTGCCGTAATTTTGCACCAATCACTTTGAATTTTTTACCGAATATGTATACCCATAAAATCTCGGACGAGTTCGTTACTGGGCTAAATTGGTCGAAGGGGATGAAAATGGGGGACTTTTTTTTTCGAAAAAATGAAATATTGCTTTAACTCTCTTAATATGTGAAATATCGAATCCGTTCAAAGTTCATACTATGTGTCGGATAAAGCTCAGAAATTCATGTTTGAAACGTTTTTTTTTTGATAGCACCAACCATTGACCAAAGGGGTGGGAAAAAGTGTTTTTTTCGGGAAACATTAATCATATCTCTGTTAATAGGCACAATATCAAAACCGTACAAAATGGACAATATTCCCCTAATAATTACCTAAAACGTTTGTCTGAAAGAATTTTTGATATGAGCCACCATTGCGCCAAGGGATGAGAAAAATGATTTCGGAATTATAAGAAAATGCCAAGAGCTATCAGTGGTTGACATTGCAACACTACTAAATTGATGAGGGATGAGCCATCAGGTGTTGCCATGACAACGCACTTGCGCGAGATCAGATTCAGATTTCCATCTGACTAAGTGTGAAGCGGCTTCGGTGACGTAACTGGTAGCATGCTGAACTTCTATGCCCAAGGTCGCGGGATCAAAGCCGGCCAAAGTCGTCGGATTTTCTAAGAGCGCTAAAAATCCCTCAGTAAGCTTTCCTTTGGAGGGGAAGTTCCTACGTTCGTTGCGAGTTGCTGATTGAGGTGGCATCTGGTAGCCAAGTTCACAGCTGGGTGGCGTTGCCGTTAGTATCTGGTAGCAACATTAGGAACTACTGCTTGAAATTTAGCGTCTGCATTCCTTACCTGAATTACAGACTAATACCGCCATCACAATTCACACCGTTTATCAGACAGATTCTACACTCACCCAAAGTACACGGGGTTATATGACCGCGTTGTCGCAGCCCCTAAACTGTGGAACCAACCAACATCTCTGCGGGAGATATAATTTTGCGTGAAGAAGTAACAGACCGTTACATAGTTACACATCAGTGTCGAAACCTTGCATAAGGACAATGTGACCACAAGTATAACAAGTAGTTCCGTGAAGAACTGTACAGCCTATTTTCATATATCCTGCTCATGTTAATTGCCTCTATCAACATACAACATTTCAGTTTAATTGCTGTATCAGATTCGTAGATATTGAGAACCGTCTAAATATTTCAGATGGTCGCCAGGTTGGATTTTTATTTTTGTACTATTATATTAAGATTATTGTGTAAGTGAGGTATTCAAACTTCAATCGCATGATTAGAACACAAGAAGTAAAAACGAGATTTTAAAATTACGCACAGCAGCCATCTTGTAATTATGCAAAAAATTGAAATAAATTAGATGCCAGTGAAGCATTTAAAACGTGCAACGTTTCACGGCACTCGGATAGTTAATTCGCGAGAAACGTCCATTTAAATATTTATACTTCGCGTCGCCGCCATGTTGGATTCGTGCTCACCAGGTTACTGAAAGTCCTATAGGTGAACATATGTTCATAGTCTCTATGAACATAAAAATTTCAGTTTGGTTGCTGTAAAAGATTCATATATATTGAGAACCGTCTAAATATTACGGAAGCTTGCCATTTAGGATTGTTATATGTATAGGCCATAGAGTTATGTACCATTCAAGGTCACTTATTGCCTAGGTTCATTATTCAAACTTTCACTTCGATCGCATGATTACGACACAAGAAATAAAAACTTAATTTTAAAATTTCGCACAGCCGCCATTTTGAGGTTATGTAAACAATTGAATTAAATTAGATGGCAGTACATTACAATCTGCAAAATCATTTACTGTACCACCTTTCACTGCGCTCAGAGAGTTAACTCACGAGAAAAGTCTATTAAAATATTTCAAATTCGCTTGGTCGCCATGTTCGTTTTGTACTTTACAGGTTTATGAATTATACATAGGTAAACTTGTATCAGTACCCTTTGTCACCGTACAAAATTGCAGGGTGATATCTGTAATAGTTTCGGGGATATAGAATGTCAGTGAAATATTTCGCACAGCCGCCATTTTGAGGTTATGTAAACAATTGAACTAAATTAGACTCCAGTGCATTGCAATGTGTATAAATATTTGCTGTACCAAGTTTCATTACGTTTGGATAGTTAAATCGCGAGAAAAGTCTATTTAAAAGTCTCCACTTCGCTTGGCCGCCATGTTGGTTATGTAGTAACCAGGTTTTTGAAAGTTTCATAGGTGAACTTCTAGTAGTACCCTTTATCACCGTACACAATTTCAGGGCGATATCCGTTATAGTTTCGGAGATACTGAATGCTAGTGAAATATTTCGCACAGCCGCCATGTTGGATTGGTGAGTCGTAACAAAATTCGATGGGCACGGTCGACGTCGCCGGGAATAGTGCTATGAACTTACCGAGTTTCACTGAAATCGCTCCAGCCGTTTAGATTTTATTAGGGGGGGGGGCACACACCCACACCTCACACACACACACACACACGGACAAAAGGTGATCTCATAAGCCTATTTTTTTTCAAAATTGAAAATAGGCTAAAAATGGACTCCAAATGACAAGAAGGTTACCGTTCCCGTAAGACAATAAAATGTTTAAAATATGTTTAAAATGAAGAAAAACGAAGTTAATTAATCTCCAATTATAAAATACTTTCACGCGATAAATGAGGTCTGATCCTTCTACGAAAACCTGCATATTCTGCCTATTTTCGCCTATCTCCAAGTTTGTCCGGTGAAATCTACCTCCGCCTTCCGGCGTGCCGAGAGGACTTTTTTTTAAGTAAGAGGCGTTTTTTTAATCCCTCAGTTAGTGCGCGCGCCGCAACAAGCGTGTGCGCTACCTCCCGGCATCCTTTGCGAACAAGCAGGCGTCAGTTGCAGCTGTGTACCTAACCTGTACGCTGAACTGTGCATCTTTACAATGTTCAAGATTATTGATTCGCCTGCCGTGTGTGAGGTACGATCTGTGATACGTTTCCTGAGTGCAAAAAACATGTCGGCTGCAGACATTCATCGTCAGCTTTGTGAGGTGTATGGCGATAATGAAATGACGGAAGGTAAAGTGCGAAAATGGGTACGCGAGTTCAAAAGTGGCCGTGAAAATGTTCATGACGATGAACGCTCAGGTCGACCATCTGTGATCACAGATTTCTACCTCTTTTTGCAGCTGAAACGCCATCTTGGAGGGAAGCGCTTCGCCGGCGATGAAGAAGTGAAAACAGCCGTGAATTCTTGGTTGTCAGAGCAGGCGGCAAACTTTTATGCAGAGGGATTTCAGAACTCAGTTTTAAGGTATGACAAGTGCCTAAATAAACAAGGCAACTATGTAGAAAAATAAATGTGGTTTCAAAATAAAATGTTCGGTTAATTTAAAAAAAAACGGCCCTTACTTAAAAAACAGCCTGACTTAATTTACGACGGTTGACCCAAAAGAAAACGCGCGCTGCCGTTCGTGGACCTAGTAGAGAGTTATCCCGATAGATGGGGTTAATAGAGACCTTCACAGAATAACTGACCAGACGGCGTCAGTTGGTATGTAGTGTTGTTATCGTAGTGTTGTTTTCCTCCTACAGTCCTCGTGTACCGCTTGCTAAGTAGTTTTGGCAGATTTAGAAGATCAAAGAGTGTGTTTCAAATGTTGCTTCCTACTTGAAAAATTGGCAAAAGAGGCATACAAAATGCTTCAACAGGCTTTCAAGAAGGATGCTATGAGTCGCACAAAGGTCTCTCAGAGGTTTGGGCGCTTCAAACGTGGTGAGATGAGTGTTGAAGACCATGCTCGTTCTGGGCGCCCTTCAGCATCTCGAAATGATGATAACGTTGAGAAAATCCACCAAAAAATCAACGAGGGTCGTCGTTTCACGATCAACTAAATTTCAGAAGAGACAGGAGTGATTTGGAGCTCGTTCCAGCGGATTTTGACTGAGGAATTGCAAATGAGACGTGTTGCCACTAAATTTGTTCCTCGCCTTCTCACAGGATATCAAAGAAATAACACCCGATTGTAGTTGAGCCAAGACTTGAAAAACGAGATTGAAAGTGATCCAAAGTCATTACAGGTGTTGGTGTTACGCGTACGATCCAGAAACCAACTCCCACAGACCAAAAAGAAGCAAGTGATGATCGTGGAATTGAGCTCCAGGTGTTTGTTCCCCCTGGCCAGACTGTTAACCAGCACTTTCATTTGGGAGTTTTAACATGTTTGAGAGAGGATCTTGGAGGAATCGTCCGGAACTTTGACGATCAGGCGACTAGTTCCTTCGTCACGACAACGCCCATGTACACATCACCTTATCTATGAACCGCTATTTGGCCTCTCAGGAGTGGTCTGTCGTTTTCTCCCCTCCGTTTTACCCAGAACTAGCACCGTGTGACTTTTTTCCGTTCCCAGAATTAAAACAAAGATAAAAGTGAAGCGTTTTGATGATCTGGAGGCGTTGAAATCAGCTTCGCAAAGGACACTGGACGATGTCAAAGTTAAAGAGAACCAGATTTGCTTCAAACAGAGGGAAAAAGTACTTGACAAGTGAATCGCATCTAATGGAGAGTAGGCTACTGTGAAGGTGACTGAAGGAATTTTGTAAAAAGGTAATAAATACTTTTTCTATAAAGAAAATCTTGTCTTTTTGGGTCCAGCCGAGCTACCAGTATGGGTGATGGACCTAGATTTAATAGCCTAAGTGTAATGGATCTGATGATCGCTTGACGATTGAAAATGGTCATCCAAGTGTATTTATTAATCTCATGTACTTTTTTAAGGATTAGGAAACTACCCATTACAATTGGGTACAATCGTGTTGACCGATTGAAAAACATTAAATTTCGATTAGTCTACTAGGGCAAACTTTAAAATGGTTTCAAACATCATAATAGGTAAAGGGCCTTATTAGCCTACTTTCGATTTTTGCAAAAAATGAAAGTAGACTTACGAGATCACTACAGGGCGAAAAAAGTGTGTCTGTCTGTCTGTGTATGTGTGTGTGTGAGTCTGTGTGTGTGTGTGAGTGTGTGTACTCTGAATGTCTGTCCCCCCTATCAATTCGAACACGGTGAGCGCAAATTGAACGAAATTTGGAACAAAGGTAGCACTAGCAAAGGACACCTCAGTGTCATGTTTTATATCGCAGCCATCTTGACGGAAACGTAATGGCGGCCACACAAATGTTCAAAGATTAAATCAAATTACGACTAACCTAATCATCCGATCTCTACCAAATTTTTCAACAACATACCTTTATGGGGGCAGCATCCTTTGACCAAACTAATAGGTCATCAGCCTAATAGTTTGCGGATGGCGGCCATCGTTGTGTGAAAATCGATTGCCCCTATTAATTCGAACACGGTGAAACCGAATTGAACGAAATTTGGTACAGAGGTAGTACTAGCAAACGGCACCCCATTGTCATGTTTTATATCGCCGCCATCTTGACGGAAACGTAATGGCGGCCACACAAATGTTCAAAGCTTAAATCAAATTACGACTAACCTAATCATCCGATCTCTACCAAATTTTGCAACAACATACCTTTATGAAGGGAGTATCCTTTGACAAATCTAATAGGTCATTAGGCTAATAGTTTGCGGATGGCGGCCATCTTTGTGTCAAAATTGATTACCCCTATTAATTCGAACACGGTGAAACCGAACGAAATGATATTTGGTACAGAGGTAGCACTAGCAAAGGGCACCTCAGTGTCATGTTTTATATCACCACCATCTTGACGGAAACGTAATGGCGGCCACACAAATGTTCAAAGCTTAAATCAAATTACGACTAACCTAATCATCCGATCTCTACCAAATTTTGCAACAACATACCTTTATGGAGGAAGCATCCTTCGACAAATCTAATAGGTCATTAGCCTAATAGTTTGCGGATGGCGGCCATCTTTGTGTCTAAATCGATTACCCCTATTAATTCGAACACGGTGAAACCGAATGGAATGAAATTTGGTACAGAGGTAGCACTAGCAAAGGGCACCTCAGTGTCATGTTTTATATCGCCGCCATCTTGACGGAAACGTATTGGCGGCCACACAAATATTCAAAGCTTAAATCAAATTACGATTAACCTAATCATCCGATCTCTATCAAATTTTGCATCAACATACCATTATGGAGGGAGCATCCTTTGACCAAACTAATAGGTCATTAGCCTACTATTTTGCGGATGGCGGCCATCTTTGTGTGAAAATCGATTCCCCCTATTAATTCGAACACGGTGAAACCGAATGGAACGAAATTTGGTACAGAGGTAGCACTAGAAAAGGCCACCTCAGTGTCATGTTTTATATCACCGCCATCTTGACGGAAAACGTAATCGCGGCCACCCGAATGTTAAAGGTTAAAATGTAATTACGACCAACCTAATAATCTAGTCTCTACCAAATTTTGCAACAACAAATCTTTGTGGGAAGCATATTCTGACCAAACTGCTAGATCATCAGCCCAATAGTTTGCAGATGGTGGTCAAGTATGTGTGCAAATCGATTCCCCCTATCAATTCAAACACGGTGAAACCGAATTGAACGAAATTTGGTACAAAGGTAGCACTAGCAAAAGGCACCTCAGTGTCATGTTTTATATCGCCGCCATCTTGACGGAAACGGTATGACGGCCACCCAAATGTTAAAAGCTTAAATCAAATTTCGACCATCCTAATAATTTGATCTCTACCGGATTTTGCAACAACATGCCTTTTTGTGGAAAGCATCTTATGACTGACTACAAGGTCATCAGCCCAATAGTTTGTAAATAGCGGCCATGTATGTGTCCAAATCCATTCCCCGGATCAATTCAAACACGGTGAAACCGAATTGAATGATTTTTTTTACAGAGGTAGCACTAGCAAAGGGCACCTCATATTCATGTTTAATATCCCTATAGCACGTTGTATTTCAACAAGCTACTACAACCAACATTCAATTATACTCCTTGAGAAGGACAAAGAGTTATAACAATACCCATGCATTTAGGAGAAAGTAGGCTATATGTTCTTTACTGAACATCTTGTTTTTTTGGTGAAATAAAACTGATGATTTCGCTGTTAAGACCGACATTATTCCGGTGGGTATTTCGCGAAATAAATTGTCATAATGTTCGATGTTTCTTTTGGAGTATATCTAACAAATTATGTGATAGGGTGTTTTAAAGAGCACTCTTTTAACGCATTCTGGTTATTAAATCAACCAAATATACAAAATGTTATCAGTCGCGAACTCGAACTGCTGTATCTTCGATCACAAAGCAATTTGATGTAATCGATGACAGATATCGATTTTCATCGATAGCCTTAGAGATCGCGGAACTGAATACACATACTTCCGGCTTTGTGGGCATTTGTATAGAGAATATGCAGCACTAGCAATCAAATGAGAAGGAAACCATTCCTCAGAAACATTTAAACGTTTATTGGAGAGCTCTTTCGATAATAATTAGCATTTTTCGTATCAAGTGGAGTATATTTCATGATTATTTGCGCAATTCACGCAATAAATCAGATTTCGTGATGTTTCGCGAGTTTATTTTGCTAAAATACGGCACTTTAAGTACCTAGAAGGTCATATGTAGGCAAGAAAGGAGATATGAAGATAGTTCGCGCCTATCACTATTACAACAAAATACGGCCCCTAATAATAGGATATAGATATATACTTTCTTTTGTTTATGGTTTGTACTAGTTCACTGTTACTTGTGGGTAAGGAACATGCAAGTTTTAACTACCTTGAGATAAAGTGCGAGTTTATGTGAGGCACACAAACAATAATGAAAGCTTACTGTCTCTCATCAAAACATGCTATACACAGTTCCCTTATATCTGTCATCTTGTGTCGTCTCCTGGTCTCACTAACTTTATTTCCACGTGGAGTTGAGTTTTGACAGTAATAATAATAACGCACTCAAAACAGAAAGTTTCTGCGCAAGAGGTATGACGTCATTTTCATTAATTGTATTCCTCATTAGAAACGAGTGAAATGCCAAGTTTCGGTAAATAATATTACTATCTCCATTATTCATCAAGCTCCATTATGACAGTGTCTGTCTTTTGTCGTTTACAGCTGTCGATATATTGCACGATAAAAGTTTCATTTCCTCTCCTCGCTCCCTTTCTCTATGTTAAGTAGCTGCGTGGCTCAGTGGTAACGTTCTCGGCAGCTGAACCCAAGATAGCGAGATCGAACCCCGGCGCTGCCATTTGGCATTTTATTATTTATTTTATTTATCGTATGGCTTTCAGTACCGGGAGTGTCCGGGGTCATGTTCTGCTCGCCATAAGATGTAGCTGCTTCAGGCGGACATCTATAGGGTGAGCTACAAGTTCCGTTCAATTTCAAGTAGTTCCAAAGTTCGCTACCAGATGTTATTGATGCGTAGTGGTGAACGTTGGAACTTTGGTAGAGCGTTCCAACGAAATCTAACCTAGAAATTTAGCTTCACACAAGTTTTGTCTGTGGAAGGATCCTTTACATGCCATAAATCTATGACATGGGGCCGCCGGCTTTACTTCTCCTCGAAAGGAAGGCATAATGAAGGATTTTAAGGCTTTAAAAAAATCCGACGACTTCGGCCGGGTTTGAACCCACTATCTTGGGAACAGCAGTTCAGCTTGCTCCCAACTAAGCCACTGAAGCCGCTATTTGGCATTTGACGGTGCACAAACGCGAGGAAGCCGCGTCAGTAAATGTGATTCTTTGATATATGAATCGTTGGCCATAAGCTGGGCATTTTTGATTGAACGCCCGAGGGCTCCCAACAAGTAAAATTTCAAGCAGTACCAACTTTGGCTACAAGATGCTACTATCACTAACACTAGCGGCGAACGTTGGAACTTGATAGAACGTTTCCTAACCAGCCAAATATAACCTACAAATGTTGCTACACACCACCAATTTCAGTGATAGGTTCTTTAACATGCCATAAATCTATGACATTGGCTGCCGGCTTTACTTCTCCTCCGAAGGAAGGCATTCTGATTGATTTCAACGCTCTTAAAATATCCGACGACTTCGACCAGGTTTCAACCCGCCATCTTGGGCCTCGGTTTGAAAACATACATAGCCGCTATCTTCAAACTATGTGGCTGATGACCTTGTAGTTTGGTCAACATACTTTTCCCACAGGAAGGTATGTTGTTGCAAAATTTGTTAGAGATCAGAATGATGATTAAGTTAGTCGTAATTTGGTTTAAGTTTGAAATTTTGGGTGGCCACCATTACGTTTCCATCAAGATGGCGGCAATATCAAAACATGTTACTGAGGTGTCCTTTGCTAGTGCTACCTCTTTACGAAATTTGGTTCAATTTAGTGTCGTCAGAATTGCACAATCACACATGCCCACTCACACCCACACACACAGACTGACAACTTTTGACCCGTGTAGATCTCATAAGTCTACTTTCATTTCTTGCAAAAATCGAAAGTAGGCTAAAGAAGGGCATGGCAACATGGTCCGCAAATGCATAACTACAGAGTTAATCAATTATGTACTGTTGCTCCGTTGGCACCGTCATGTGGTGTTTTCCGTAGGAACACGCGAGACGCCGGTTACAATTGGTACGCCAATGGCTGCCCGGGATTTAATTTCAATAATGTGCGCGGGTTTCTTTTTCAAATGTTGACTTACTAAGTGTCTTGATAATTTGCGGTTGTGACTCTTTTGTTTCATCTCTTCACATTGATTTCAACATGATTATTTGCGTTCCAATTGTAACCGGCGTATTGCATTTTCCTGCGGGAAACAGCACATGTCAGCGTGCACTGCGCAACATGCACAAATAAGTCTGCAATAAATATTAAAATTAAAAAATTATATTTATAATAAAAAATAAAAATAATAAAGAAAAAGCTTAATAAATAATAAATAATTAATAAAAACATACACACATTAAAATTTAGAAATAAAAATAAATAGAATAACATATTAATGATTACTTTGAAGACCCAAGTTGTCATGGCCTTTTTATCTTCGTTATGAGGGATTCATTCCAGAATAGACTTGGAGAATACCAACGTCAACATAACTAAAGCATGGCAGGGAAGACAAGATACCAGGCTTGGATCAACATTAACACGCATTGGATCATCGCTGCCACCTGGATTTGTGTTTCATCGGAAAACTGGGCAACTCTCAACAGGATTTGTACGGGTTATGGCAACTGTGTAGACTTCCATTGTAATTGGAAAATAATTTATTCACCTAACTGTGATTAGGATGCCCCTAAGCAGACCATCCTGCATATCATCACCAATTGTTCAAAAAGAAAGTACAGTGGCAACGTCTCTGATTTTGCTCATGGATCACCAGAGACAATTAGCCTACTTACATAAACAATTTAGATATAAATATATAGTTCGGCTTCCTTTCCTAAACTAATTATCATCTATGTACACATTGTATCTGTAAATCCATACGCTAAATAAATATCCTGAAGTTATTCCCCTGAGTATCTGTATACTTCTCATATTGTAGTCTCTTGGTCCCTACGGAATTTATTTCCACTCAGATTTCAACTAAGTTTTGTGAATAATGACGGAGAGGAAGAAGGCGCTTCCCACTTGTCTCTAACCAAGAAACAGGAAGTTGTGT
The DNA here is from genome assembly GCA_946902985.2 of Meconema thalassinum. NCBI lineage: Eukaryota > Metazoa > Arthropoda > Insecta > Orthoptera > Tettigoniidae > Meconema > Meconema thalassinum. The sequence continues at coordinate 57,144,198 of OX336399.1, forward strand.
TAAGAGTATGACGTCATTGTCATTAATATTGTTAGGTAACTTCCTCATTGGCTCCATATTTTGCTTGGCACCGACAGCGAGCAAGGTGCTAAAGTTTTGTTTAACATTAACGCAATCTCTTTCAGTTCATCTCGCTCCATTGTGAACTCGTAATTCATTCTGTATTCTATTGTCTTATGCTCCTTGTGTTTCAAGCTAGAAATTTGTCATATTCTCTGTCTAAGTCTGGTTTGAATCGTTTTCACGAAGGTCTTCAAAATATTAGTATGCAGACTAACATAGATACGGTCACGAGGAACGTTAAGATAAACATCCGAACTTGAAACTAGATTACATACACGAAACATAATCAGTCAGGGACACTTTTTCAAAAACGCTTGAAATTACAACTGTTTAAAACACAGCAAACCTATTGCCGATTTGATCACACAATAATATTTTAAGATCTGTTTTAAGAGAGTGCATGATGAAGAAAAATACCCTAGACTTTTCCCTTTTCACGGTGACTATGATGAACATTTCTAACATAATTCTAATTTCATTTTATTTGTTTCGAAATTGGCACCTGCTATACATATAAGGTGACCAAGGAGATCATGGATTATAAAACATAGATACAATTACAGTGACCCTATAGGCATATTATTATTATTATTATTATTATTATTACTATTATTATTATTATTATTATTGTTATTGGCATGCTGCCTGAAGGCAGATCTGTGTCTCCGAAGAGGCTATGTCGGTACATTACAATATATATTGAACCCTTATTGATTTGCCGATCAATAAGTCTTCATGATTTTTATTAATATTATTACTTATATCCAGGCAGTGCCTGTTGGAGTGGACAACGGAAGGCAGGTAGTGTGTCGCAACGCTTGCTACAGAGGTAGCGTGGTAGTTATTCCTGGGGATGACCGGCTAAGCCCAGTTCAAGGACAAATTCAGGGTGAACGCGGATCCAATTTGGCGTCATTATGGGCGTGCCAGAGGTAAATTTCCAACCGATACACGATTGAATCATCGAATCAGGAGAGAGGACGCCTAAACCACGCGGAGACGTGCGTACAAAAAAAGGCGCTGAAAACACGTGTATGAAGAACCGCCGATGCGATAGGATTCCGCATAAGTGCATTGAGACGTTTAAATAAAAAGAAGAAGTTTGATACTAGTCCCATGTCTGTGAGCTGAAAACTACAGATTATTTTCTCAGATTGTCCCCACTCCACTCCATTCTGCCAGTTTCTAATAAATTGATCGGCGATGAGTAGTTTGAGACACAACTTTATCGAGCTCTGAGGAGCATCGTTCACGCCGGTTTGAGACACAATTTTATCAGGCTCTGGTGAGCATAGTTCACGTCAGTCTGAACGAACATTTTATTGTGCTCTTGGGAGCAGAGTTCATGCCTAGCGGAGGGGAGATCTCTATTTGAGATAAGCGCTACTCGGCATACGTAACTTGTGAGACTTGTTAAATGCCAGCTGCGTGGCGGACTAAGACTGTAATACTTTCTGTAAATTTTGTGTTATATTTTTTTTGTGTGATGTATATGTGCGTGTGAAGTATGCAAATGCTTAGATAGGGCCAGTTCAACGTGGAGTAATCGCCCAGGACTCTTGAGTGAAAGTCAGTAGTTCATAGCGATTCTAGCTAGGTAGAATTTTAATTTTGAACATATCTTTACAAGAAGCCACGCCAAGATGTCTACAGCAAGGTCGATTGGTGGAATGATGTGCTACGCCTCTACCAGAATGTCGACGATGACGGAGTAGATTTCCCGTGGGGGAATGCACTGGGATGGAGGTTGATTTTCTGCAGGCTGGACGGTGATGTACAAACCATTGATGTATTCAATATGTAGCTAGATTAGACGCGGGAACGTGTAAATAATTTTATTCATGGTTTTTCTTGTGTATTTTAGATTTTTGTGCGCCGACACTCTTTTCTTTTAAACGTACGTTGGCACGTGGCCAAATTTTTTGTGTGATTGTATATTTTTTCTTATGAGTCATTATTAGTATGCACGGCGCGTGCATTTGGATTTTATTCATGCGAATGCTGAGCTCGTCATGGTCGATAAATGGTGCTGTATTCAAATTCATTTTAAGTAGGAGAAGGGGGTAAAAGTTGTTAGATGTTTTACGAACAGGATTTTATTCATACTATGGTTGCCGAGCGCAACACGTTAAGATGTCACTGTAGAACACCTTAGTTCTATATTTTTGAGTTTTTTATATCCCTTTTCAGGATCTTCAGTCACGGACTAGACTGGGAACGCAAGTCGGTGGAAATATTTATGTCTTTTATTTCAGGTTTCTGTCAAACCCTTACGTGTGATTCTGGTATGTGTATTGTGTCAAGGTGTATGTATTTGATTCTTCGTGATGAGGGGTAGAATGTGTCTACTGCCCTCAAATTTTGATGGTATTTTATGGAAAGGCAGAGCGCTCTTGGAGGCTACTGTACCTTGTCCTGTGCTGATTCTTGGATTTCCTTGGGAAATGCTAAGATATTTGACACACACACGTATATTATGTGCTATTTGGAGCACGCCTCTTCGAGACTCGAGCCATTGCTACGGCAGGTTGAGGTATGTTTACACGTGGGTTGACAGATGTGCAGACTCCACTTTGCGCCCGTCTATGTCTGGTGATTCATCGTTTAGGCAGTCCAGCTGACCGACTGACCCCCTGTAAGCTATCTGTAGCAAACCTGTTCTTTTAATGACCTTTGGATCATATATTAATTGGGAGTTCGCCATGTCCGTTACGAATTAACGCATATCGTATGAAATGAAATATTTGTTTTATGATGTAAATGTTGGCTTTGAGCCTAGTGATTTCTGTGACTCATTTCATTTGTTTATTATGTTAGATTTTTGTTAGTTGTGACACCGTTGGGTATATTTTGTATTTCTTGTAAAAATGGCAAGCGGCCATGTGTGTGTTTTTCTTGTTTGGTCACGTGTTGATTTACTTGTGTTGATTTGAAAAGTCCTAATTTTAGGCGTTAGTGTGGATTGCTACGGCAATTCTTTGATTCCAATTTCATACGGAAATTATTTTGTCTTATTCAGTGTAGGAAGTGTCGGATTTAGTTTAATTAGTGTTTAGTGTGTTCCTAATGTCTGTCTAGCTCTAAGACAATGCAGATTCGTCCCCTGAAGGTTTACTGGATGGTAACGAATCTCGCATTAATATGTACACATCGTACCGCATGTAGAAAAGCCGCACACGCACATGTCATTGCAGTAATTTGGGTCATTTGGTCCAGATGTTTACGATCTCTCCTGAGATCAGGCCTAGTTTGGCATTTTTATTAATTCAAGTGGGTGTCATTTGGGAGACCTTGTGTTTTTGTTGTAAATAGTGTAAATTTGTTGATCTGTTTATTAAATTCATTTGTTTTAATCCTGGTATTCACTTTTTCCTGCATGTTATTTTGTTATATGTTACCCTGCATGTTATAAGAAGCGCTTAACAACTACTTTACGAAATGGACTGTTACAACCCCAGAAATTGAGTCTCATATGCTTCTTTGCAAGGGTTCAATATATATATATATATATATATATATATATATATATGCATTTGCTGTGCCTGGTTTTTTACTGCGCTCAGATGGTTAAATCGAGAAACGTCTATTTTAATGTTCAACTTCGCTTGACCACCATGATCGTTTTGTACTTGAAAGGTTTCTGAAAGTCCTGCAGGCGAACTTCCAGTTGTGCACTATATCACTGTACAAAATTTTAGGGTGATGTCAGTAGTAGTTTCGGAGGTACAGAATGCCGGTGAAACATTTCGCACAGCCACCATGTTGGGTTGGTGAGACGTATACAAATTTGATGGGAACAGTCGGGGTCGGAAAAATAGTACTAAATCCTTACCGAGTTTCATTGAAATCGCTCCAGATTATATAAGGGACACACACACACACGGACCAAAGGTGATCTCATAAGCCTATTTTTATCATAAAAGAAAATAGGCTAAAAATAGTGTAAGGTACGTACAACAGTACGTATATTTGTAATTACCTGTATGTATTTTTCTATTTTTTGTCAAAAAAGAGATAGGGGCAAAGAGTTTCCGCTCCGCCCTCGTAGATGCTTATTCATAATTATGATTAGACTCCTTCAAAAATTTCCTTAAGCATCTCCGACTTCTGCTGAGCACACAAGCCAATTCAGTGGATATGAGGAGATCCCTCCATGTATAATCAGTTGCGTTATTTGCCTTCCGAAAAAAAAAAAATGTCCAATAACTCATTCACGTAGAAATTTCTCCGGAAGTCACAAGAGGAAAGAAATCAAATGAATGATAACTAAGTCTCAATGAGATAATAGAGGCGGAGATACGTACACAAACAAAACCAAATAGATAGTGTCTACTGTGTGTCTGCGCAACGGGCCGATATATTCTATACATGGGAGCACTCCTTTCGTCACTGATATTTGTAACATGCTAGGCATTCTTTCCAAATCGATTTGTAGGGTCTAGAATCACCACCTTGAATGTTTTTTTTAATGAAGATTTTCCTCTCTTCTGAAAAGTACAGAAACTGATTGATGCTTTGCAACTCCAGTCGATTCAGTTGATGGGCCAAAAGTCACTGGAAGGGTAGTCCCATGAGAAAATGTGCCGAGTTCGACTCCTGGGCGTTGCAGTTAACTACAGCGGAGCAGAGCAGTTTCTCACAGGCATGAGTGTAGTGAAGTTGACAACACGTCGCGAGTTAGCCGACTTTGAACGAGGGTTGATCATTGGCGAATGGGTCATAGCATTTCGGAGATTGCACGTGAATTCGGACCAACAGTGTCGAGGGTGGATCTTTAATACCGCAGAGATAATGTTACCAACCGCGTAAACCACCGCACGGGAAGACCACAATGTTGTTTATCGAACGGACATCACGTTGCCTCAGCAGAACCATACGGGCCGAACGAAGGACTAGTGAGTCAGATCACCACCCAGTTGAATGTTGGGAGTCAGGAACCCATTTCTTGTCGAGTCGATGCCTCGCCGTTGTGCTGCTGTTCTGAGGGCTCGCGGAGGAGCAACTCATTATTAACATCATATTCCGTGCCTTCCCATGACTCTCAGCCTCTTAGTGTATTTCTACGTGGATTATTCGTAGACTGTTCAACTCGAGATTGCAAGATTGACCGATAAATTTATCGTATCGTCATAATGGATTTTGGCCAACTAAGGACCACGTAAATAACTCTTCAGGATTTTAGTTTTCTTTGGCACCAGTATTCCTCTATTCCCTTGCTCACAGTTTCTTTCATTTTAGCTGTCCAATGTTGTTTCTTCTTGGTCGCTGTTTCTGGCTCTAGGAACCCCTCAAATGTGTGTATCTTATTTCTGAACATGATTCTGTTGCGGATGTCTTGATCAGTGTTGTTCATTTCTTGTAGATCCTTCTTGGTGTTAGCAAACCATTTTTCATAAGAGTTGCCTTTTCTATTGGGCTTGTTGAAGTGGTTAAAAATTTTGTTTGCGAGTCTGTCACCAGGCATTCTTGGAATATGTCAAAAGAATTTAATACTTCGTTTTCGTAACGTATCTGAGATTCTGCTGAATGTTTTTTATATACTTCTTTGTTACCGCGTAATCGGTATGTGTCAGCACAATTTTTCGGTCCGAGAATTTTTCTTAAAATATTTCGTTCCTTTCGTTCAATTTATTTATTTATTTAAATATGTTTTAACTAAAAAGATACCAATATTGTCTTTATACATTGATGGTCATAATAATAATAATAATGTATGAAAGGCATGAAAAATTCGGTGGGAATCGCTAGTTCGATGTCGAGTCACAAAATCATCGCTTAAATTTCAGCGGCTGTTACTCAATACAATTCCGGATTCTCTACTCACAGTGAATACGTGACGTCCAAACTGGAGTGTAGATGACACCACTGAAAAATATCTTCCCTGAGTACCAAATCCCATAGAATTATTTTATTTCCATTTAAATGTACTGCATGTATTTTTATACGTCCAAATACGAGACTTCAGTTTGTCCTGAATATTTATTTTTTATTTATATTACCAATCTAGCAGTTCATAGCCTGTGAATTTATCTCCCTATCTTCGCATTTCTGTCAATTATTACCTACACAGAATTGGTAAATATTATTCAAAAAACAAGATGTTCAGTAAAGAACATATAGCCTACTTTCTCCTAAATGCATGGGTATTGTTATAACTCTTTGTCCTTTTCAAGGAGTATAATTGAATGTTGGTTGTAGTAGCTTGTTGAAATACAACGTGCTATAGGGATATTAAACATGAATATGAGGTACCCTTTGCTAGTGCTACCTCTGTAAAAAAATTCATTCAATTTGGTTTCACCGTGTTTGAATTGATCTGGGGAATGGATTTGCACACATACATGGCCGCTATTTGCAAACTATTGGGCTGATGACCTTGTAGTCAGTCATAAGATGCTTTCCACAAAAAGGCATGTTGTTGCAAAATCCGGTAGAGATCAAATTATTAGGATGGTCGAAATGTGATTTAAGCTTTTAACATTTGGGTGGCCGTCATTCCGTTTCCGTCAAGATGGCGGCGATATAAAACATGACACTGAGGTGCCTTTTGCTAGTGCTACCTCTGTGCCAAATTTCGTTCAATTCGGTTTCACCGTGTTTGAATTGACAGGGGGAATCGATTTGCACACATACTTGGCCACCATCTGCAAACTATTGGGCTGATGATCTAGCAGTTTGGTCAGAATATGCTTCCCACATAAAGATTTGTTGTTGCAAAATTTGGTAGAGACTAGATTATTAGGTTGGTCGTAATTACATTTTAGCCTTTAACATTTGGGTGGCCGCGATTACGTTTCCGTCAATATGGCGGTGATATAAAACATGACACTGAGGTGGCCTTTTCTAGTGCTACCTCTGTACCAAATTTCATTCCATTCGGTTTCACCGTGTTCGAATTAATAGGGGTAATTGATTTTGACACAAAGATGGCCGCCATCCGCAAACTATTAGGCTAATGACCTATTAGATTTGTGAAATGATGCTTCCTCCATAAAGGTATGTTGTTGCAAAATTTGGTAGAGATCGGATGATTAGGTTAGTCGTAATTTGATTTAAGCTTTGAACATTTGTGTGGCCGCCATTACGTTTCCGTCAAGATGGCGGTGATATAAAACATGACACTGAGGTGCCCTTTGCTAGTGCTACCTCTGTACCAAATTTCATTCCATTCGGTTTCACCGTGTTCGAATTAATAGGGGTAATCGATTTTGACACAAAGATGGCCGCCATCCGCAAACTATTAGGCTAATGACCTATTAGATTTGTCAAAGGATGCTTCCTCCATAAAGGTATGTTGTTGCAAAATTTGGTAGAGATCGGATGATTAGGTTAGTCGTAATTTGATTTAAGCTTTGAACATTTGGGTGGCCGCCATTACGTTTCCGTCAAGATGGCGGCGATATAAAACATGACACTGGGCTGCCCTTTGCTAGTGATACCTCTGTACCAAATTTCATTCCATTCGGATTCACCGTATTCGAATTAATAGGGGTAATCGATTTTGACACATAGATGGCCGCCATCCGCCAACTATTAGGCTAATGACTTATTAGATTTGTCAAAGGATGCTCCCTCCATAAAGGTATGTTGTTGCGAAATTTGGTAGAGATCGGATGATTAGGTTAGTCGTAATTTGATTTAAGCTTTGAACATTTGTGTGGCCGCCATTACGTTTCCGTCAAGATGGCGGCGATATAAAACATGACACTGAGGTGTCCTTTGCTAGTGCTAGCTTTGTACCAAATTTCGTTCAATTTGCGCTCACCGTGTTCGAATTGATAGGGGGGGACAGACATTCAGAGTACACACACACACACAGACTCACACACACACATACACACACACAGACAGACACACTTTTTTTCGCCCTGTAGTGATCTCATAAGTCTACTTTCATTTTTTGCAAAAATCGAAAGTAGGCTAATAAGCTAATTTTCTCTCTATACATTGAAAATTTCAGTGAATAGCTCCTTAAACGCTGATGATGGTAATAATAATGCTTGTATCATGTTGTAATATATTCTATTTTGATTTCCATAATGAGCTCTAATTCAGCCGTGACAGACGTCATTAAGGATTGCCAATCAAACTCGTTCCGCGAATTAGCCAGGGCAGTAATTAGTCCACAAATCAGTCTACCGTGAAGGCTAGCATTTATTAATTCTATCTGTGATGTTTGTACTCTTTGTCTGTCCAAACATCACTGCAAATATTCATAGCACATTGTAATGATCCTTCCTGAGCCTTCCTATCTATCAAACTGGTAGTTATTTACGGATGACGACAAAATTACAAATTTTTACATTATTTTATTTTATTTTATTTATATATTTATTTATTCATATTTATTTATTTACTTACTTATTTACTCACTCACTCACTCACTCACTCGCTCGCTTGGTTGGTTGCGTTGTTTACTAACTTACCTACGTACTTACTTAACCACGTACTTGCTAGCTTACTTGCTTACTACCTGCCTTGCTTACTTACTTACTAGCTAACACACTAACTCACTTACTAGCTTGCTTGCTTGCTCACTCGCTCACTCACTCACTCACTCACTCGCTTGCTTGGTTACTTTGCTTACTTTCTTACCTCCTGTACGTACTTACTTACTAACTTGCTAGCTTACTTACTTCCTTGCTTACTCATTCACTCACTCACTAACTCATTCACCTACTAACTCACATACTAGCTTGCTTGGTTGCTTGCTTGCTTGCTTGCTTACTCACTCACTCACTTACTTACTTACTTACTTACTTACTAGCTTGCTCACTTACTTACCATCTTACTAACTTGATACCTTACTTACTTAATTACTTGCTAGAATACAAGCTTGGTTGCCTACTTACTTACTCGTTCACTCACTCACTCGCTTGCTTACTTACTTGCTACCTTGATAGCTTACTTACTTACTTACTTACTTAATAGATAACTTGTATGCTTGCTTGATTACTTACTTACTTACTTACTTACTATCTTACTAACTTACTACCTTGCTAGCTTACTTATTTAATTACTTCTTACTAGATTACTAACTTAATAGCTTGCTTGCTCACTCACTAACTTATTTAATAGCTTGCTTGCTTACTCGCTCACTCACTAGCTTGCTTACTTACTTACTTTCTAGCTTGATAGCTTACTTAGTCACTTACTTACTTACTTAATAGATTACTAGTTTTCTTGCTTGATTACTTACTCACTTACTTACTTACTATCTTACTAACTTCCTACCTTGCTAGCTTACTTATTTAATTACTTGCATACTGGATTACTAACTTAATAGCTTGCTTGCTCACTCTATAACTCACTTAATAGCTTGCTTGCTTGCTTGCTTGCGTACTCGCTCACTCAGTAGCTTGCTTACTTACTTGCTAGCTTGATAGCTTACTTACTTACTTAATAGATTACTAGTTTGCTTGCTTAATTACTTAATCACTTACTTACTTACTTACTATCTTACTAACTTACTACCTTGCTAGCTTACTTATTTCATCACTTGCTTACTAGATTACTAACTTAATAGCTTGCTTGCTCACTCACTAACTCACTTAGTAGCTTGCTTGCTTGCTTGCTTGCTTACTCACTCACTAGCTTGCTTACTTACCTGCTAGCTTGATAGCTTACTTACCTGCTTACTTACTTACTTACTTAATAGATTACTAGTTTTCTTGCTTGATTATTTACTTACTTACTATTTTACTATCTTACTACCTTGCTAGCTTACATATTTCATTACTTGCTTACTAGATTACTAACTTAATAGCTTGCTTGCTCACTCACTAACTCACTTAATAGCTTGCTTGCTTACTCACTCACTCACTAGCTTGCTTACTTACTTGCTAGCTTGATAGCTTACTTACTTAATAGATTACAAGTATGCTTGCTTGATTATTTACTTACTTACTTACTTAGTATTTTACTATCTTACTACCTTGCTAGCTTACTTATTTCATTACTTGCTTACTAGATTACTAACTTAATAGCTTGCTTGCTCACTCACTAACTCACTTAATAGCTTGCTTACTTGCTTACTCACTCACTCACTAGCTTGCTTACTTACTTGCTAGCTTGATAGCTTACTTACTTAATAGATTACTAGTTTGCTTCCTTGATTATTTACTTACTTAGTATTTTACTAACTTACTAGCTTGCTAGCTTACGTATGTAATTACTTGCTTACTAGATTACTAACTTAATAGTTTGCTTGCTCACTCACTAACTCACTTAATAGCTTGCTTACTTGCTTGCTTGCTTACTCGCTCACTCACTAGCTTGCTTACTTAATTGCTAGCTTGATAGCCTACTTACCTACTTAATTACCTACGTCGGTGGCTTCGGTGACGTAGTCGGTAGAACGCTGAACTGCTATGTCCAAGATAGTGGGTTCAAATCCGGCTGAAGTCGTTACATTTTAAGAGCGTTAAAATCGTTCATTATGTCTTCCTTTGGAGGGGAAGTAAAGCCAGTTGGCCCATGTCACAGATTTATGGCATGTAAAAGAACCTACAATTGGTAATATGTAGCCCAATTTCTAGGTTATATTTGGTTGGTTAGAAACGCTCTATCAAGTTCCTACGTTCGCCACTAGGTGTCATTGACAGTGGCATCGGTTACCCAAAGTTGGAACTACTTGAAATTGTATTTGCTGGGAGCCCCGGGCGTTGAATTGAAATTTCCTGCTATGGCCATTGGCTGCAATTCATATATAATAATTACTCACTCACTCACTAGCTTGCTTGCTTGCTTACTTGCTAGCTTACTTACTAGCTTACTAGCTTATTGTTTGCTCACTTACTCACTCACTTACTAGCTTGCGCAGTCACTTAATTACCTGCTAGCTTACTTATTAACTAGCTTACTTAATATTTAATAGCAAAATAAGGAATTTTATCCCACTGGGGATCACAACTGCTGGGATGTGGGTTGGAGACCACTGGATTTCAGGGATATCTCGGGGTCGATAACTCCCGAACTCACCAACCATGAGCTCTTGAGGGTGTAGAAATGTCTATGGTGCACTATAAGTGGTAGGGCTACACACACCCAGCCTCCAATAGGGCCTTGAGCACAAGGCAGGAGATATGAATAGAAAGTAGAGGGTGTCAGGAAAGATGAGACAAGGGCCAATTAAAGCGGGAAAGTTAAAGACACCCTAAGCTTCGGATACCCTAATACCGTCGGGGTTGGAAGAGAACAAGAGTTGACCATTGGGGGTCGCTATGAAATATAACAGAGAGGGGCCTGGCACAAGTAAGTAGAAGCAATGCTGGACTCAGCTGAGGACCCGTGGTTGACAACTGATGTCTCACAAGCCATTAGCTCCTGGGGGATCATTCTTTGAAGGTTAAATGTATTTTATCTCAAGTTTTTTTATTTCCCTTATTCATTATTTTCTATCTATTTTTCGAGTATTTAATAAGTCTATTAAAATATTGTTAGTAGTTTCTTTATTTTAATATTAATTTTCATTTTCATCCATGCCATTTTGGGCAAATGACCTAGATGTGTCACCCCTTCAAACAACAAACACCAGCACCACCACTGGAGAACTGTAGGTACTAAAGTTCTGTTTGCTTGTGGGTTAATGTGACTGATCATTTGCGGCAGCAGACAGACACGTGTATAACATGCCAGTGTGTGTGTGTGTGTGTGTGTGGAAAGAAGCATGTAGAAGAAAAGGCTAAATGTCGCCATTTGTCTGGCCGCAGAGGCTCTTTTGCTTCCCCCCCCCACACGCTAATCCTCTGATAAAGGTCCCTCTTTTCAGCAGCATCCCGCACGTTCTGCTTCCATCCTCGCCACTTTTATGTCTTCGTCAGTCACGCACTCTTCATTTCGTTTTACTTCACTCTCTTGTCACGTCTCTAGTCATCAGTGATGCCAACTTACTGAAATGTATGCTAAATTTATTAGATTTTATAAACGACCAAGAACAGGCAAATAAACATTTAGTGATGATACTGATGATACACTGACGAAAATGTAAATTGCAACACCCAGAAAGAGTGGTGCTACATTGCTGCAATTGAACATGCAGGACGAGTGTTCGGTTGTTATTCGATGATTACACTTTCAGGTTCCTCTGACCGCAAGTTTGGACAACAATCAATACAGGATGTGCCCTCCACGAGCTGCAATAGCCTACATTGATGAATTCGGTGAGGCATGGAGTCAATAAGGCCCTGGATCGCTTCCTGAGGAATTGTGGCCCATGATTGCTGCACTGCACGTGTCAGTTGTTCCAGAGTTGTGGGTGGCTGAGGACGGTTGGCAAGTTGTCGACCCATCATGTCCCACACATGCTCAATAGGACTGAGGTCCGGGGATCTGGTGGGCCATTCTAAGGTTGTGATGTCGTGGAGAGCTTCTCTGGAGATGCGTGCAGTGTGAACCTGGGCATTGTCCTGCTGAAACATCCCATTAGCAATGTTCGCCATCATAGGGACAACCACTGGATTGAGTACCCTATCAAAGTACTGTCGAGCAGTCATAGTGCCCTCAACAAGCACTAATTGTGATTTCACATTAAAGCCAATAGCTCCCCAGACCATAATGCTTGGTGTTGGCCCTGTGTGCCTCTCGACAATAAGGTCTGGGCGGCCCCTCTCCCCGGTATGTCGGCGCACACGATTCTGGCGATCACTGCGGGCAAGACAGAAGCGCGATTCATCACTACGGTAAAGTCGACCCTATGCCATTCGTCGACCCACGTCGATCGTTCTCGACTCCAGGCCAGCCTTACACGTCGCTGTTGTGGGGTCAATGGAACACCTTCTGCAGGGACACGGGATCGTAAGCCAGCTGCACGCAGGCGATTACCAACTGTTTGTTGTGTAACGTGGGGTGCCACAGCTGCTCGAATTTGCGCTGCTGTTGCAGCGGGTTTCATCCGGGCCATCCGAATGACGCGGCGATCCTATCTTACAGTTGTCTGTCGCGCTGGGCCTGTGCCAGGTCTACGAGTGTGGGTACCTTCGTTTAACCACTGCTGCCATACACGTTGTACCGTAGATTCCTGTCGGCCAACACGTGCAGCGACAGTCCTTAGCGATATTCCAGCCTCACACAGCCCAATTATCCGAGCCCTCTCAAACGGCGAAAGTTGTTGATAGCGTGCTCTTCTCTGTCGTCGAGGTATGTTTGACGGGGAACACTTCACTGCACAGACTGCAAGCCAACTACGCTACAACAGAGTTCGTATACTGGAGTTCATTCCTCCGCGACCAATCACGTGGGGAGACCTGTAGCAACAATCCAATGGGTCTGAAACTTTGATCGTTTACATACCTACATGGCATCGTTCCATATCTTAAAAATCAACCCAAACGACCAGTGCCTTCATGGTGTTGCAATTACCATTTTCTTCAGTGTAGTTAGAGCCCTGCTCGGATAAACAAAATGTTCTCCGCATCCGCCCCACATCCACACAAGAGTTATCCGCATCAGCACGACTTTTTCCCGCAATCCCACGTTTGTTATCCGAATCTACTGGCATTACAAAAATATTTTTAATTAGATAAAGCTTAAATTATTGAAGCAACATATTTAGACAACTGAGGGAAAAGTCGTTCCCTTAGGCTTTGCATGTCAAGTGCTATGTTTAAAATGAATGTTATACAGCCAGAATTGCAACCCATTCTTGTTCGGAGTGTTAATTATGCTTAATGACATAATTTGAGTGAGCTTAGCCTAAATCAACATCTTACAGGGTCATTATGTGTGTGCGCGCCAGTAAACACGGCAGGCTAAGCCGGCTGTGACTAGCGCAGATCGTGGTCGCGCGCACCCGGTCCAGCCGGCAGTGGCGCGCACTATCACACTTTTACCAAACATGATCAATAATGTGTACTTACAGAGCTCATAGGCGATGCTGAAAATGTCCTCCCTCTCTTGTAACACACACTTGACATCTTTTGATGAAAGAATGTATGTCAACTCTTTTATTATTTACGGAGCCTGTTTCCTTCAATCGTTTAGCGAGCCTCCTAATTGTACTGGCATTAGGCACAGGTCTTCCTGGAAACTTGATTCAAAATTTTCGTCTTGTTTCAGAACAAGATTGCCTGCTTTTCATATACGAATTTTGGATATAAGCACGTTCGCGCAATGTGAATTGGTGTCTAGACATGACCAACAATCACAGTAATCACAATACTCACTAAACGTGCAACACTAATGTCTAAGCTTTGAAAATACACGCCCAAATGAATGACAAAACACGTGTGAACTAACGATATGAGTCAGCGGGGCACAACAACCGCTGGCTGGACCGGGTGCGCGCGATCTGCGCTAGTCACAGCCGGCTTAGCTTGCCGTGTTTACTCCCACGCTCACACGTAATTACCCTGTACATTTGTCATGAAAAAAGTATAACGCAAAAACATGATATGTCTTAAACATCCGGCTCCTAATAATATTAAAGAAGTTCAGATTGTATTCTTAAAACTATCCGCAAATTTTCTCCAAACATTATCCGCAGCTTATTCGCTATTCGCACAGCCATGCAAACTATATCCGCATGGCGAAAAATTTTGCGAATATCCGCGGGTTTATCCACGGATATCCGCATCCGCGTAGGGCTTCAATGCTAGTAATACTAAGTGGTGTAGTGTAACAGAATTATTCTGTTATAATCCCATTGCAAAGCCACGCTAGTTGTTGATACAAAATGACCAATGATTCACGGAACATGCTTTGACAAACCTGTGTTATTTACGAGGGAATGTCAAGATGATCCAAAGCCAAGCCAAGTTGTACGAGTGAAATCATTGCTGGAAAAGAAATGAGAATTTTAAAGTTGAAAACATCTCTTAGCAGACAAAGTAGGAGTCGCCATCTTAGAGAAGACGTAAAACCAAGCAATTTACTCAATTATGCTAAACATTGAAGGACTAAATGTCCTGGATGGGTTTCTAATTGTGAGTCTTGGAGAACGCTATCAATTAAAACTCGTATGTTATACTATTCGCCAAATCAATACTTAAACAAATAGTTCCGTGAAGAACTATACAGCCTATTTTCATATATCCTACTCATGTTATTTGCCTTTATCAACATACAAAATTTCAGTTTGAACGTTGTTGATAGATTCATAGATATTGAGAACCGTCTAAATATTTCAGATGGTCGCCAGGTTGGATTTTTATTTTTGTACTATTACATTAAGATTATTGTGTACGTGTGGTATTCAAACTTCAATCGCATGATTAGAACACAAGAAGTAAAAACGAGATTTTAAAATTTCGCACAGATGCCATCTTCTGGTTTTGAAAACAATTGAAATAAATTAGATGCCCGTGGATTAACATTTGTATAAGCATTTAACGTGCAAAGTTTCATTGAACTCGGATGGTTAAATCACTAGAAACGTCAATTTAAATATTTATACTTCGCGTCGTTGCCATGTTGGATTTGGGTTCACCAGGTTACTGAAAGTCATATAGGTGAACTTACGTTCATAGCCTCTATGAACATTTAAAAAAATCAGTTTGATTGCTGTAAACGATCCGTAGATATTGAGAACCGTCAACATAGTTCAGATGCTCGCCATTTTGGATTGTTATATGTATAGGCCATAGAGTTATGTACCATTAAAGGAAAAATATTACGTAGCTTCATTTTTCAAACTTTCACTTCGATCGCATGATTACGACACAAGAAATTAAAACCTAACTTTAAAATTTGGCACAGCCGCCATCTTGAGGTTATGTAAACAATTGAACAAAAATAGATGCCAGTGCATTACGATATGTATAATCATTTACTGTGCCACATTTCACTGCGCTCAGATGGTTAAATCACGAGAAAAGTCAAATAAAATATTTAAAATTCGCTTGGCCTCCATGTTCGTTTTGTACTTTACAGGTTTTTAAAAGTTACGTGGATAAACTTGCACCAGTGCCCTTTATCACCGTAAAAAATAGGGTGATATCACAAAGAGTTTTGGAGATATTGAATGCCAGTGAAATATTTCGCACAGCCGCCATTTTGAGGTTATGTAAACAATTGAACTAAATTAGATGCCAGTGCATTATAATGTGTATAAACATTTGCTGTACCATGTTTCATTACGTTTGAATGGTTAAATCGCGAGGAAAGTCTATTTAAATGTCTCTACTTCGCTTGGCCGCCATGTTGGTTGTATAGTTACCAGGTTTTTCAAAGTCTCATAGGTGAACTTCTTGTAGTTCCCTTTATCACCGGTACAGAATTTCAGGTTGCTATCGGTAATAGTTTCGGAGATACTGAATGCTGGTGAAATATTTCGCACAGCAGCCATGTTGGATTGGTGAGTCACAATAAATTTTGAAGGGCATGGTCGGGGTTGGCCAAAATGGGGCTATGATCTTACTGAGTTTCATTGAAATCACTCCAGCCGTTTAGAATGTATTAGGGGGACACACACAGCATCGCACACACACACACACGGACAAAAGGTGATCACATAAGCCTATTTTTTTTTTCATAAAACGAAAATAGGCTAAAAACACTTAATTGTCTATATTTTACAGACTTGTGTACATGTTTCAAAACTCGTTTTTTTTTCTTCAGCACATAAATAGAACTTATCCAAGTAGACTTAACTAAGAAATTGATTTTCTTACAATAAGAATTAATAATTAACTAAGAAATATTATTAAACATAATCCTTTGAAAATATCTTTGAAAAATCGTATTATAACCTTTTGAAAATATCTACATACGATTTAAATCTCCGTTACAATGAAATAAAGACAGTTATTAAAGACCAAAGAAATATCAATCCCATTTCATGAATATTTAATACAGAGAAATAAAACATACACATCTGAAACATTAATATAAGAACATAACATCCGAACAAATTATGCAAATAAATTCATGACTAAAACAACAGTCATAAAAAGCGGAGGCTACACAAATTTACCAAAGATTTTAACTTTGTGAAACTACATTAAAATACTTTTACCAATTATTTAGAAGATGATATTTTCCAAAAGAAAACTATTATTACTATGCAGCGGCACACATGATAACCTACAATGCATATATTCATAGAAGAACAGGAAGAAAACTTTTAATAGTTATTTCGAAGAAGAAGTTTACCAAATGAAGGATATTATTACCATTCAATGGCACCTATAATTACTAATATTAAATTTTTTATAGGTATTTCCAAAAGGTTATAATACGATTTTTCAATGATATTTTCAACGGATTATGTTTAATGTTTTTAGCCTACTTTCGATTTTTGCAAAAAAAAAAAAAAAGTAGACATATGAGATCAACACAGGGCGAAAAATTGTGTGTCTGTCTGTGTGTCTGCGAGTCTGTGTGTCTGTGAGTGTGTGTACGCTGAATGTCTGTCCCACACCCCCTATCAATTCGAACACGGTGAAACTGAATTGAACGTAATTTGGTAAAGAGGTCGCACTAGCAAAGGGAACCTCAGTGTCATATTTTATATAGCCGCCATCTTGACGGAAACGTAATGGCGGCCACCCAAATGTTCAAAGCCTAAATCAAATTAAGACTAACCTAATCATCCGATCTCTACCAAATTTTGGAGCAACGTATATTTATCTGGCGAGCGTCTTTTGGCTAAATTATAAGGTCACCAACCCAATACTTTGCAGATGGCGGCCATGTATGTGTGCAAATTGATTCCCCCTATCAATTCAAACACGGTGAAACCAAATTGAACAAAATTTGATACAGAGGTAGCACTAGCAAAGGGCACCTCAGTGTCATGTTTTATATCGCCGCTATCTTGACGGAAACGGAATGGCGGCCACCCAAATTTTAAAAGCTTAAATCAAATTCGACCAACCTAAACATTTTATCTCTACCAAATTTTGCAACAAGATACCCTTTTGTGGTAAGCACCTTTTGACCGAACTACAAGGTCATCAACCGAACAGTTTGCAGATAGCGGCCATGTGTGTGTGCAAATCGATTCCCCATATCAATTCAAACACGGTGAAGCCGAATTGAATGATTTTTTTACAGAGGTAGCACTAGCAAAGGGCACCTCATATTCATGTTTAATATCCGAATAGCACGTTGTATTTCAACTAGCTACTGCAACCAACATTCGATTATACTCATTGAAAAGGACAAAGGGTTATATGTTCTTTGCTTAACATCTTGTTTCTTAATTAATTCTTAATTCTTATTAAAGGATATCGATTTCTTATTTAAGTCCACTTAGGATAAGTTATATTTAAGTGCTGATGAAGAAACCAATGAGTTTTGAAACATGTACACATAGTCTGTAAAATATAGACAATTAAGTGTTTTTAAGTATTGATTTGGCGAATATTATAACATAAGAGATTTAATTATTCTATCAATACGGATTTACACAATTTCCAATTATGGCAAATATTTTCGCTTATAATGTATGAGCTGTATCAAACTAAAAAATATTCGAAAATCACTACCGGCCTAAATGCAGTTTCGAAAGAACAGCCAAAAATCTCTTGTTTCTTCATTAGTTTTCTCTTTGAATCACATTCTAGCCAAATTAACTTAATTATATAATTCATTCTTTAATGTGTTGCTTGTTTCAATATCCTCAGGCATTTTTTGAGTTTTTTTTGTAAAATCTTCACATTGGAAGAATTTATAAGGGTTTAAATGAAACTCTGCATTGACTCACACTACCGCTCGTAGTGGTTGAGAGAGCAAACTGCTAATCCCTTCGACCAGATAATGGTTGAGTTTCATTGACTTACACCAGCCCTCGTAGTGGTAGGAAAAGGCAAACTGCTATCGACTGGATATTGTTGAGTTTCCGGTGACAATCATCAGTCTAACACGTGTCATCATCCTGGAACCTTGCTGTGTGTCCCTTACGTTTGGAAAAGTGGAGAAGACAACGACAATTAACAAGAAGTTCCGTGACGAACTAAGGAGCCTACTTTTCATAAAATTTAAAATTCATGCCAATGATTAATCTATATGGATCTATCTAGAATAATGACAAAATTAAGTTGATAATATCGAAATTTCTAATTAGTTCGAAATACTGTATACCTGGCATAATGTAACCTAATATAGAACTACAGTTGGCAGCCCTGGTGACTGAATATATTCTTAGTTCCATCTCTTAAGGTACAAAATACAACATTTGTTGAAGTCCAATGGATAGCATGGACGTTACATGCAGTTAAACATTGGATCTAACAGCGCGCGAAAAATCATGTTGGCAACAATGTCATGCATGTATTAGTCAGACATAATCTGAAATAATATGATCTATTGTTGTGTCAATTTTGAATGAAATCCATTAGTTAGTATAGAAGTTACATGCATTTTAAAAATGGACCTATCAGCAGGCTTAGAATCATGTTGGCAGCACTGGCGTATTAGTTACTCTAAATTAATCTAGAATGCCAGGTATTATACGTGTGCAAAGTTTTGAGCTATTGGCTTGCATACTTTCTGATATATTGATATTAGGGTAACAAAAATAGAGCTAGTATTTATTAACAGTTGGCAGCCCAGGTTACTCTTAAGAATCTGCATAGTCATATCTGTTATGGTACACATTGCACACACGAAATCTGGTTGAAATCCAAATGATTGTATAGAAGTTACATGTATTTAAATTTGGGCCTCTCAGCTGGCTTAGAATCATGTTGGTAGCACTGACGTATATAAGTTACTCCAAATTAATATTGTTACGTGCCACCCCCCTAGTGGCACTTTTGTTAACTGGATTGCGGTGGGTAGGAAGCACAATACCAATTACTGCCTAAAGAAATAATTAACTTTATTTTGGCCAGAAAGATACACTACTCATCAGCAAATACACACAATTAGAACCTTGCTCCAGTTTCCTCAAGTCTCTTCCTTGAGCGCTCTTGCCCCTTTCACTTGTCAACAAACCACAGAAGTTAAACCGTCGTAATGAGTCCGGTGGCCTTGACAGAAGCTACCTGCACCTCTTCCTCATGTACAACAAATACTGTTACTTACGATAATCCGCTACCCGCTGTTTCGCTGTCCACAAGCTGGGGAAACAATGTCACTGGATTTCGTAACTCGCACGGCACTTCGTCACCACACTTCTGTCGCACTCGCTCAAGAACACACACCCACAGAAAACTCGGTCCCCTCACTGTTGAAGCCGCTTATATAGCAGGCTGGTGACCCAATGAATTCTAGAATCGTCCAGGGCACACGGCTTCTCGACATTTCCTTCACTGGTTCAGTCACGAATATTCTGGATCATCCCTTTGTCCTAGTAGCCCTGTTGCATAAGGCGCACGCAATACATAAGGCAGGGCACAGCCCAGCCCTGGGGCAGTTGTGACTCATGCGGCGAGCGATGACACAAACTCACAGCCGTAACACCACCCCCTTCCTAAAAAGGCTGATCGTCCCGATCAATCATTGGTCTGTCTGTGTCCCTCCGTAGGCTGACAGGCGATCTCGATGCACGATCTTCATCTTCGCCCTCGGGCTCCGCTGGATCCTGTAGACGACATCGTTGATCCGTTTCACGACTCGGTACGGGCCCTCCCAGGACTTCTGCAGTTTGGGTGACAGGCCTTTCTTCCGTAATGGGTTGAAGAGCCAGACCAGGTCGTCCTCGTGGAATCCGCCGGCATCCATCTGCTGGTCGTATCGGGTCTTCATTCGGTCGGTCTCGATCCGCAGTTTCCTCCTCGCGAACGCGTGCACGTCCTCCAGTTGGTCGACCAGTTCTTGACAATACTGGCTTACCGGGATCGGATCATTCCCAGGTCGGCCGAAGGCAAGATCGACAGGTAGGCGGAGCTCCCTCCCAAACATGGCCCGGGCTGGTGTGCACCCGGTGGCTTCGTGCACGGCGGCGCGGTAGGCCAGGAGAAATAGTGGAAGATGTTTGTCCCAATCCCTCTGGTGCTCGCTGGCGACTATTCGGAGATGATTCTCGATGGTGCGATTGAATCGCTCTACCATCCCGTCGGACTGAGGGTGTAGCGGCGTTGTCCTTGTCTTCCGGATTCCCAGCAGCTGGCATAGGTTCTGGAACACCGGCGACTCGAAGTTCCTCCCTTGGTCGGAGTGCAGCTCCAGGGGTACTCCGTACCGGCTGACGAATTCCTTCACCAGGACCTCTGCAATCGTCGCGGCTTCTTGGTTAGGGAGCGCATACGCCTCCGGCCATTTGGTAAAGTAGTCGCTGACGACTAATATGTAGCGGTTCCCTGCCTCGCTTAACGGGAATGGCCCAGCAACATCGATGGCCACTCTCTCCATGGGGCCGCCCACGTTGTAGGTCTTCAGTGGACCCCGTCGTCTTCGTCCTGGGCCCTTGCTGGCTGCGCAATCGTGGCACCTCGCGCAGTGGTTCTCCACGTCAGTTCGGCATCCGATCCAGTAGAACCACTCTCTCAGCTTCTCCAGGGACTTCTTTATCCCTAGGTGTCCACCAGATGATCCTCCATGGACTTCCTTCAGGACTTCCTCCGTCATAGCCTTTGGAACGACGACTTGTTCCCGAGATGTCTTCCCGTCGGTGCTCTCCCAGGTACGGCATATGAGGCCATCCCTCATAACCAGCGAGTCCCACTGCGCCCAGTAGGACTTAAACTTTGGGCTGCAGTCGCTCACAATTTTCCACCCGGGTCTGGGGACACAGGCCCCCTTCCATTCGGCTATCAGTCCCAGGTCATCATCTTCGGCTTGTGCCCGCATGAACGATTCGCGGCTCCAGCTCCCTCGAAGGTCCACGGTAGTCCTTCGGCACTGTATCCCGGTGTTCTCCTCCCTTCGGGCACAGAAGGTGCAGTCTTCGGGGCACGGTCTTCGTGACAGGGCGTCGGCGTTAGAATGCAGTTGGCCTTTCCTGTGCTGAATCTTAAAGTTGTACTGTTGAAGCCTCTCTAACCACCGCGCGAGATGACCCTTGGGCTGCTTGAAGTTCAGGAGCCACCGCAGGGATGCATGGTCGGTCCTGATGAGAAATTCTTGCCCGAACAGGTACTTGTGGAAGTGTTCAATGGTCTTCACGATGGCGAGCAGCTCCTTCCTGGTGACGCAGTAGTTCCTTTCTGGCTTTGACAAGGCCTTGCTGAAGTAGGCCACTACTCTCTCCTCGCCGTCCACTACTTGTGACAGGATTCCCCCTATGCCAAAGTCGCTGGCATCGGTATCGACGATGAACCTGGTTCCAGGTCTGGGGTAGGCCAGAATAGGCGCGGTGCACAGAGCCTGCTTGAGTTGTTCGAAGGCACTGTGGCATTCTGATGTCCACGTGAAGAGTTGGTCCTTCTCAGTCAGTCGATGTAAAGGTTTGGCGATGTCGGCGAATCCTTTCACGAAGCGACGGTAATAAGTGCAGAGTCCCAGGATGCTTCGTAGTTGGGACTTGTCCTTCGGAACTGGCCACTCCCTCACAGCTGAGGTCTTCTCTGGGTCGGTGCGCACCCCTTCTTCGGAGACGATATGCCCCAGGTACTGAACCCGCTTCTGGAAGAGCTGACACTTCTTGGGGCTCAACTTCAGCTGGGCAGCCCGTAGCTTCAACAAGATCTCCTTCAGGTTGCTGTAGTGCTCCTCGAAGCTTCTCCCCAGAACGATGACGTCGTCTAGGTAGACCAGGCAGGACTTCCAGTGTAGTCCCATCAGAATGGACTCCATTAGCCTTTCGAAGGTCGCAGGGGCGTTGCACAGGCCGAATGGCATGACGGTGAACTGCCAGAGCCCGCTGCCCACAGAGAACGCAGTTTTCTCGCGGTCCTTAGGGTGGACCTCCACCTGCCAGTAGCCACTCTTCAAATCCAAGGTGGAGAACCATCTCAACCCTGATATGGTGTCCAGGGTGTCGTCGATCCGGGGTAGAGGGTAGCTGTCCTTCTTCGTGACGTCATTCACCCGCCTGTAATCCACGCAGAACCTGGTGGAACCGTCCTTCTTCTTCACTAGCACGACCGGAGAACTCCAAGGACTATGTGATGGCTCGATCACCCCTTGCTCCTTCATCTCTTCTACCATCCGGTCGACTTAGGCTTGCTTGGCGAGCGGGACACGTCGGAATGGGGCCCTAATCGGTGCGCTGTCCCCAAAGTCGATTCTGTGCTGGACCAAGCTTGTCCTGCCGAAGTCTTTGCTCTCCACGGAGAAGACGTCCTGGAATTCGCGTAGCAGGTCCTGAAGTTGGCGTGATTGT
Source organism: Meconema thalassinum (assembly GCA_946902985.2). Classification (NCBI taxonomy): domain Eukaryota; kingdom Metazoa; phylum Arthropoda; class Insecta; order Orthoptera; family Tettigoniidae; genus Meconema; species Meconema thalassinum. Next base: position 57,167,407 of record OX336399.1, read on the forward strand.
TCCTCGTCTAAATGGTCCTGGGATCCTTGGTACAGCTTCTGTAGTTCTTCTGGCAGTGTGCGTCTTCTTCGGTTGTCTTTCTGCAGGTGTCCGTCCGTCGTATCTGGATGCGGGCAATCCAGGTAACGGGCTCGCAGACTCCTAGGTTGGTGTCCCGGTGAACCGTAATGTCGTAGTCATTCAGGTTGGACAGGAGGACGTACGGCCGAGACGTCGTGTTGATGAGAGTCTTGGCAACTAGCAATCCTTTTGTCTCGATGTCCTCATATTTTGGCTCGATGACAGCCACCACTCCCTCAGCAGTTCCGTCGACAATTACGGCAGCGCTGACCTTCGTCCTGGCGGGAACGATGACGTCTTCTCTCAGCCTTACTCGTCGTTCGGTGATGGGCTCGTGCGCAGGTTGCAAAGCAAGTTCCTCACCTCCGAAGTGCAGAGTGTTGGTACTCAGATCCAAGATGATGTTGTTCTGGTCCAGGAAGTTCAGTCCGATGATCACTTCATTTGATACGTCAGCCACAAGCACTGGATGCTTTATCGCCCGTCGACCAATGATGAACTCCAGTGATGCTTCGCCATGTACCGGTGCGGTCTCTCCGGTCGCGGTTATTAGCTGGAGGTTCCTTTGAGTGGGTTGCACTCTCCACTTCGGGATCACGGTGGGACTGACGATGGTCCTCGATGCTCCCGTGTCGATTAGCATGGGCCAGCTCTCTCCGTTGACGACTCCGTCGACCATCAGGCTGCTATTGTCCCTCCGTAACTTCGTCACACGAACCTGGAATGCCGGGGCTTGACGACTGTCACAAGCCAACCTTTGCCCCCCAAGGCTGGCTAATACTTGTTTCCCAGCGTCGCGCGGTTTTCAGACGACTGATTTCCCGTCGGATACCCTCGGCGGCGGCGATCACCGCAGTCCTTGCTCAGGTGGCCTTTCTTACCGCAGGTCCAGCAGGTCGGTAGCCCTCTTCCGGGCCGCCTCTCCGGTTGCCTTCCGGCAGGGTCGTTGCTGGTGGTGCCGCGACTATCGAAAAAACGGCTTAGCGCCTCCATTAATTCGTCGGCCAGGGGCTTGGTCTCGTTGGTTTTTACTGGTTCGTCGACGTCCACTTGACGCACCCGCGCGTGCATTCTGGATGCCTGTTTTGCCGTCTCGAACTCAAGTGCGTGGCTCAGCGCATCTGTCAGGGTCTTATTGCGCGCGAGTCCCAGCGCCTGTTGAGTGTCCGAGTCCCGTAGCCCGTCGGTGAAAGTCTGCGTCGCTATCTGCTCCAGAAAGTCGGCCGGCGCTGTTGGGTAGGCGAGCCTTACGAGACGTGCGATGTCCATCTCGAACTCCTGCAGGGTTTCCGCGTTCTTCTGTACCCGGGTCCGGAGCTGCATCTGGTAGGCCTGCTGAAGATAGCTATCTCCATATCGGGACTCCATATGGGCGATCAGTGAAGCGTAGTCCTGGGATCCAGTCGGGATGGCCTGAAGGACGTTAAGGGCGTCACCTCTCAGCGCTACAATAAGAGCTGTAGCCTTTTCTGTGTTGTTCCAGTTATTTATGGAACAGGCTGCCTCGAACTGACGTAAGTAGGTGCTCCACGGGACCTTTCCGTCGAAGGTTGGGGGCGTCACTCTGCTATGTCCCGTTCCTGATATTCCCGGTGTAACGGTGGGCGGGCGTTGGCGCAGCTCGGCAACTTCCTCTTGTAGAGCGTTGAATCTCGCTTCCATCCCCGTCGGCGGGCGTTGGCTCAGCTCAGCAATTTCTTTTTGTAAAGCGTTGAATTTCTCTTCCACCTCCGTCAGTGGGCGTTGGCGCAGCTCGGCACCTTCCTTTTGTAAGGCGTTGAATTTCTCCTCCACCCCCATCAGCGGGCGTTGGCGCAGCTCGGCAACTTCCACTTGTAAGGCGTCGAACTTCTTTTCCATTGCCGTGACTTCCCCACGCAGACCCTGTTCTAATTTCCTTTGGCTTTCCTCTAATTTCGTCAGCAGACACTCTTCCAGATTTTTCTGGCCATCCAGAAATTTGGCGGTTAGGTCCTCTGCTAACTTATTCTGATCGTCGTCTAATTTAGAAGTTAGGTCCTCGGCTAAATTATCCTGGCCGTCTTCTAGTTTGGCAGTTAGGTCCTCGGCTAACTTCTTCTGGCCGTCTTCTAGTTTGGCAGTTAGGTCCTCGGCTAACTTCTTCTGGCCGTCCTTCATCTTCTTCTGGCCGTCTTCCATCTTCTTCAGGTCATTCTTCAGGTCCTTGGCTAATTTCTTCTGGCCGTCTTCCATCTTCTTCTGGCCGTCTTCCATCTTGGTTTCAATACCATTTAACTTTTCTAGCAATGCTGCCAATTGCGCCTCCATTTTAGTTGTTTGCCTTGTAAAGGGCATGCACTCAGAGGAAAATTAGAGAAAATGACCTGCTCGGGTTTTGAAACCAGGACCGTCAGGTGTTGTGCTTGTGCTTGTGTTCGTAATCCGGCTTCTGACACCAGTTGTTACGTGCCACCCCCCTAGTTGCACTTTTGTTAACTGGATTACGGTGGGTAGGAAGCACAACACCAATTACTGCTTAAAGAAATAATTAACTTTATTGTGGCCATAAAGATACACTACTCATCAGCAAATAACACAATTAGAACCTTACTCCAGTTTCCTCAAGTCTCTTCCTTGAGCGCTCTTGCCCCTTTCACTTGTCAACAAACCACAGAAGTTAAACCGTCGTAATGAGTCCAGTGGCCTTGACAGAAGCTACCTGCACCTCTTCCTCATGTACAACAAATACTGTTACTTACGATAATCCGCTACCCGCTGTTTCGCTGTCCACAAGCTGGAGAAACAATGTCACTGGATTTCATAACTCGCACGGCACTTCGTCACCACACTTCTGTCGCACTAGCTCAAGAACACACACCCACAGAAAACTCGGTCCCCTCACTGTTGAAGCCGCTTATATAGCAGGCTGGTGACCCAATGAATTCTAGAATCGTCCAGGGCACACGGCTTCTCGACATTTCCTTCACTGGTTCAGTCACGAATATTCTGGCTCATCCCTTTGTCCTAGTAGCCCTGTTGCATAAGGCGCACGCAATACATGAGGCAGGGCACAGCCCAGCCCTGGGGCAGTTGTGACTCATGCGGCGAGCGATGACACAAACTCACAGCCGTAACAATATAGAATGTCAGGTACTATACGTGTGCATAGTTTAAAGCTGTCGGCTTGCATACTTTCTGATATATGGGTATTTGGATTTAAAAAATGAGAGCATTTATTAACAGTTTGCAGCCCAGGTGGCTCTTAAGAATACGCACAGTCATATCTGTTTATGTACACATAGCACGTACGAAATTTGGTTGAAATCCAATTGATAGTGTAGAAGTTATATGCATTTAAAATGTGGACCTATCAGCAGGTTTATAATCATTTTGGCAACACTGCCATGTATGGCCTCCTGGAAATTAAACTGCAATATTATTGTCTATAAGTGTGCCAATTCTGAAATAGCTCCCATTCATACCTTCCAAGATATCCAACATGGAGCTCAAATTTCAATTGCGATTTTTCAGCAGTTGGTAGCACTGACATCATTTTCAAATATGGCCGTGAGATATTCAGGTATAGATCTTTACTCCTACCAAATTTTGTTTCGATTGCTGCAGCCGTTTAGGAGTTGATAGGGGGACACACACACACAGCCAGCCAGACAGCCAGACAGACCGACACACATTTGTCCGATCTCATGTCTACTTTTTCCTCATTTTTGCAAAATGTAAAATGTGAAAAGTAGGCTAATTACAAGTGTAATAGTGATTGGCAGACAACGAGAAGATGACATTAAAAAATGTTTCCAAAATTATGTTGCTTGCCTAAAACACTAGAACTGTGGGTTTTTATTTAACTTATAACCGCAAAACGTGTACACGTGCTAATTTTACGTCATATACTCAGCGACGGATGATTCATCCTGGACTACCCTTTAATGCAGAGGTACACCGTACCTGCAGCATTCCGGGGCCTTGGAGCGATGTTGGGTGAATACTATAATATGTCTCTTTCACTTTCCCGTCTCACTCCCACCCGTCCTGCCTTCGCTATCTTGTGTTTCATACGTCGAACGTCAAACTGTTGGTTTCTCCGTTTTGGGACTGCGACAACGTGGTCATGTAGCCCCGTGTACTTTGGATGTGTTAGGCAGTATCTATCTGATAACCGGTGATAATTGTGATGGCTATATTAGTGTGTGTTATCTGCTTTTAATTCAAGTAAGAACTGTAGTCAATCGATTTTCAAGCAGTTACAAGTTTTGCTACCAAACGCTACCGTCAACGACCAACTAGTTCTGAACATTGTTATTAGACGCCACCTCAGTTGGCTCCTGTCCACGAACTTTGGAACCTAAGAGCGTTAGTCAATTATAACCTATGATTTAGCTTCACACAAGTGTAATTAGTGGAATGGTCTTTATCATGCCATAAAATGGGACCGTCGGATTTACTTCCCCTCCGAAGGAAGGCATACTGAGGGATTTTTAACGCTTTTAAAAATCCGACGATTTCGGCCGGGACCATGGGCATAGAAGCTCAGCATGCTACCAACTACGCCACGAAGCCGCCAAAACGTCAAACGGTATTCAGTATATCTCTTCTTAGTATAAAACAAAGTCCCCGATTCTTGGATATAACGGGTAATCCTGAGAAGCATTGAATGGATTAATTATGCGTTTTTCACCATTCTGTAAATGATTTTCTTGAAGAGGGTTTCCGTAGGAAAAATAATCATTTTTAAGCAAAGGAAGCCGAGCAGTAATGATTTCAGTGAATCGAGTCAAAAATGATTCTGCCGTCCATCAGCCTTTTAAGCTTGCGCTGAGTAAGCCGTTAAAATATATATATAGCCTACTATGAGTGTAAGAATTGTTCGGCATGAAAAGTTCTACAAAAACGTCCGTGAAAGCATATCTCTATCTTTAATACATCGCCCACTATATGTTTTTTTTTAGCCTACTATTCACATTTTGCAACAAGTAGTTCCGTAAAGAACTATACAGCCTATTTTCATATATCCTGCTCATGTTAATTTCTTCTAACAACATACAAAATTTCAGTTTAATTGCTGTAACAGATTCGTAGATATTGAGAACCGGCTAAATATTTCAGATTGTCGCCAGGTTGGATTTTTATTTTTGTACTATTACATTAAGATTATTGTGTACGTGTGGTATTCAAACTTCAATCGCATGATTAGAACACAAGAAGTAAAAACGAAATTTTAAAATTACGCACAGCAGCCATCTTGTGATTATGCAAACAATTGAAATAAATTAGATGCCAGTGGATCAACATTTGTATAAGCATTTAACGTGCAACGTTTCACAGCACTCGGATAGTTAATTCGCGAGAATCGTCCATTTAAATATTTATACTTCGCGTCGCCGCCATGTTGGATTTGTGCTCACCAGGTTAATGAAAGTCCTATAGGTGAGCATATGTTCATAGTCTCTATGAACATAAAAAAATTCAGTTTGGTTGTTGTAAAAGATTCATAGATATTGAGAACCGTCTAAATATTTCGGAAGCTCGCCATTTAGGATTGTTATATGTATAGGCCATAGAATTATGTACCAATCAAGGACAATTATTGCCTAGGTTCATTATTCAAACTTTCACTTCGATCGCATGATTACGAGACAAGAAATAAAAACTTAATTTAAAAATTTCGCACAGCCGCCATATTGAGGTTATGTAAACAATTGATTTAAATTAGATGGCAGAGCATTACAATCTGCAAAATCATTTACTGTACCACATTTCACTGCGCTCAGAGAGTTAAATCACGAGAAAAGTCTATTAAAATATTTCACATTCGCTTGGTCGCCATGTTCGTTTTTTACGTTACAAGTTTATGAAGTATACATAGATAAACTTGTACCAGTACCCTTTATCACCGTACAAAATTGCAGGGTGATATCAGTGAAATATTTCGCACAGCCGCCATTTTGAGGTTATGTAAACAATTGAACTAAATTAGACTCCAGTGCATTACTATGTGTATAAACACTTGCTGTACCTAGTTTCATTACGTTTGGATGGTTAAATCGTGAGAAAAGTCTATTTAAAAGTATCAACTTCGCTTGGTCGCCATGTTCGTTTTCTACTTTACAAGTTTATGAAATATACATAGGTAAACTTGTATCAGTACCCTTTATCACTGTACTAAATTGCAGGGGAATATCAGTGAAATATTTCGCACAGCCGCCATTTTGAAGTTATGTAAACAATTGAACTAAATTAGACTCCAGTGCATTACAATGTGTATAAACATTTGCTGTACCAAGTTTCATTACGTGTGAATAGTTAAATCGCGAGAAAAATCTATTTAAACGTCTCAACTTCGCTTGACCACCATGTTGGTTTTGTAGTCACCAGGTTTTTGAAAGTCTCATAGTTGAACTTCTAGTAGTACCCTTTATCACCGTACACAATTTGAGGGCGATATCTGTAATAGTTTCGGAGATATTGAATGCTAGTGAAATATTTCGCACAGCCGCCATTTTGCATTGGTGAGACGTAACAAAATTTGAAGGGCACGGTCGAGGTCGCCGGGAATAGTGCTATGAACATACCGAGTTTCATTGAAATCGCTCCAGCCGTTTAGATTTTATTAGGGTGGGACACACACACGAATCACACACACACACACACACACACACACACACGCACACACACACGGACAAAAGGTGATCTCATAAGGCTATTTTTTCAAAATTGAAAATAGGCTAAAAATGAGGAAAAAGTAGACTTATGAGATCGATCCGGGAAAATGTGTGTCTGTCTGTCTGTCTGTCTGTCTGTCTGTCTGTCTATCTGTCCTTCTGCCTGTCTGTCTGTCTGGTTGGCTGTGTGTGCCCCCTCCTATCAACTCCTAAACGACTGCAGCAATCGAAACCAAATTTAGTATGAGTAAAGATGTATAACGGAATATCTCAAGCCCATATTTGAAAATAATGTCAGTGCTACCAACTGCTGAAAAAACGCACTAGAAATTTGAGCTCCATGTTGGATATCATGGAAGGTATGCATGGGAGCTATTTTAAAATTGGCACACATGTAGCTAATACTATTTCAGTTTAATTTCCAGGTGGCCATACATGACAGTGTTGCCAAAATAATTTTAAGCTTTCTGATAGGTCCAATTTTTAATGCATATAACTTCTGCACTATCAATTGGATTTCAACCAAATTTTGTATGCAATATGTGGACATAAACCGATATGACTGAGTGTATTCTAAGGAGCCAGCAGGGCTGCCAACTGTTAATAATTGCTCCCTCTATGTTTTATCCAAATACCAATATATCAGAAAGTATGCAAGCCGACGGCTTTAAACCATGCACACGCATAGTACCTAACATTTTAGATTAATTTAGAGTAACTTATATTGTCAGTTCTACCAACATGATTCTAGGCCTGGTGATAGGACCAATTTTTAAATACATGTAACTCCTATACTATCAGTTGGATTTCAACAAAATTTCGTATGTGCTATGTGTAACATAACAGATATGATTATAAGAATACTTAAGAGCAATCAGAGCTGCCAACTGTTAATAAATGCTGTCTATATTTTTAGCCTATTTTCAATTTTGAAAAAATAGGCTTATGAGATCACCTTTTATCCGTGTGTGTGTGCGTGTGTGTGTGTGTGTGAGGCGTGTGTGTGTCCCCCCTAATAACTTTTAAACGGCTGGAGCGATTTCAATGAAACTCGGTAAGTTTATAGTACTATTCCGGGCGACCTCGACCGTGCCCTTCAAATTTTGTTACGTCTCACCAATCCAACATGGCGGCTGTGCGAAATATTTCACCAGCATTCAATATCTCAGAAACTATTACCGAGATCACCCTGGAATTTATTACGGTGATAAAGGGAACTTATAAAAGTTCACCTATGTGACTTTTGAAAAACTGGTAACCACAAAACCAACATGGCGGCCACGCGAATTTGCGACTTTTAAATAGACGTTTCTCGCGATTTTACCAACCAAACGCAATAAAACTTGGTACAGTATATGTTTATACACATTGTAATGCGCCGACATCTAACTTGGTTTAATTGTTTATACAACCACAAGATGGTGGATGAGCGAAATATTTCGCCGGCATTCTATATCTCTGAAACTATTAGCTGTATCACCCTGAAATTTTATACGGAGATAAAGGGCACTACTAGAAGTTCACCTATAAGACTTTCAAAAAGCGGTTATCTACAAAACGAACATGGCGGCCAAGCGAATTTGAAAATTTTAAATAGACCTTTCTCGCGATTTAATGTTCCAAACGTAATGAAATCTGGTACAGAAAATGTTTGTACACATTGTAATGCACTGGTATCTAATTTAGTTCTATTGTTTACATAACCTCAAGATGGCGGCTGTGCAAATTTTAAAATTAAGTTTTTATTTCTTGTGTCGTAATCAAGCGATCGAAGTGAAAGTTTGAATAATGAACCTACGCAATAATTTTCCTACAATGGTACATGACTCAATGGCCTATACATTTAACAATTCAACATGGCGACCGTCCGAAATATTCAGACGACTCTGAATATCTACGAATCTATTATAGGAATCAAACTGATTTTTTAAATGTTCATAGTGTGCCCAACTCTAGGAATGGGTATTCCAAGTTTCAGACACCTAGATATCAAGGGAAAGGCTGTAGCAGCGTTTGAAAGTTCAGATATTTGAATATCGCGCTACATTGCTTCTCGAAGCCTTTCGAAGGAAATTACCGATAGTTGGATGGTAAATGACGTAGCGAGTCACAGCAGAGGTGGAGACTATTTATTGATTAAATAGTTAACTATGGAGCAGAGACTTGAGACTGGGATCAGATTACTGGCACGGCCAAATAAAAGAGAATGCAATTTGTATCAAGTAAATCGGACCAGGGATTCAAGAGATATGAGGATTTCTAGATATCAGGCGATGACGCGTGACCCTGATCGTTTTTGTATAAAAGCAAGCAGGAGCAAGCTTAGTTAGCTCAATTCATCACAAGCACTTGGCGAACAAGTTGCGTCTACGCTGAGCCAAGGCACATGGTTGCCACGTCTACGAAGAAGTACTTTTCAAATCGTGATTGTCACGAGAAGTGCTGCGCAAACGAGTTGGAACTTAGTAAGTTTCTGGTGAGGAGAATCACTGAGGTGATTGTATTTCTACAGACATTGGTGGAAATATTTATATTTCCAAAAGGACATATGCTAGACTTGGTCTAGAAAATAGTATTTGTCACAGTCCAATAGTAAATTAATACTTGGATGTTTAGATCCATTTGAAGTCAGTTTCATATTTTGTAACTATTTAACCACTTCGATCCGTCAGTACATTGAAGAATAGTCTATAACGGTGGCGTTCATTAGTCTACGCAAGGGAAACTGCAAGTTGTCTAGCGCATGGCAGATGGTGATATACAAACCATGCCCAGGGAACGATCTTCAGAACAGCCATTAACTGCTTAGACTGTCAACGTTTTTCTTGTACTGATGAGATTACACTGAGTTAGGTTACAACTGACACATTTAAGAAGAGATCGCTTAGATCTGACCCTTTTCAAACAAACTGTTATGGCTTTGTTAGAAGCCCATATTAAAATGGAACCACAGTCATTTAAAACGTCGAAAGATACTACCACTATGTCTGACTAGACGATTTGTGGGTCTACAATGGCGGCCGATACAAGGATTATACGTGCTTGTCCGATAGGGCATATCTACGGATAAATCTGGTATAGACCAGGTTTACTACACTTCAAGAACATCAAGAAATGTAAGCCACATTTGAATTATTTTATGCTTAGCTAATTGGAACAAACTATTTTTCTGCAGATGACCAACACATTTTTTTCGTAGTATTTAAAGCTTGTAATGATTTACGCAAGACTAGTTAGATTTATTCTGAGCATTTTCAGTACTCAGAACAGTTTAGGATCGATGACCGAGCATTTTGAGCATTTATTTGAATTTTTCATATTTTTGGGAAATCACGGTAATCAGCCGATGTAACTGTAAAAGTTAAATTTATTTTTGTTGAGGAATGGATATTTTTTCCATATTCGAAGGTTCGAACATGTGGATTCTCACATAATGAGATGATAATTAAACATATTTGAAATAATAATAATAATAATAATCCACTAATAATAATAATAATAATTTTCATAATTTTTCTAAATAATTCTTGGATATTATATTTTATAATAATCATATGTATTGAGAAAGAGCCTATGAAGTAGTTGAAACATTTCTAGTTTGGAACAGGAGATTTTCCGAAGGAGAGTGGTTAGCGCAAGCCCGCATTCAACCTACATTTCAGTTCTGGTTGAACAGTTGATATTTGCAATGAGCAAAGTATATGTTTCATATAACACGGAGACGCATTAAACGGGAAGCAATTGATATTTGTATCAAATAGGATATTTTTGAATTTATATAAAATCATGACGTAAATACACTTCGAAAGTGAAATGATGCTTTTCATAAGTATGGTAAATTCACGGGTTGAACTGAATGGTAAAATAAAATAAACTTGTAAGTTTATTAATCTTCCAGTGTTGATAACAAGCAGAGGCTTGATTTATTGTATAAATTTTGGGAAGATAATTTATGTGTGTGGAATAGTTGTAATGCCATTCCCAGGTGCGCATGTTAAGTCGCAGGAATGAAGGTTTTTTCGAGCATCAATCAAATAGCAGGTTCGATGGCTCAGGTTTATAGTAGGAGTATTGGAGCCACACATTTCGTCGTATGAATAACCCGAAGGTTATTTCTTTGAAACCATCAGTTCTTATTTCAACCTTGTTTACGAATTCCATTTAGAATTTGATTTTGCTAGAACCCGGATTTGTCATGATAGTAGTTTATTCTTCTTCAGAGGAAGACCTTTGCCGTTGTTGTTGTTGTTATAATATTGTGTTCTTACACAAATAGTAGAATGGGCCACTGCCAATTTAAAATAAGTCTTTAACCACGAATAATTTGAAGGATATTTTCAAATCCTAGTGCCATGAACCAAATGAATTCATTATAAGACTACAATTCTAATTTTCGCATTCTGTCGAAGAATTGCAAGTTGTGAAAGTTGCTAGAAATGGCCATAAATATAAATATTTTTTCATAATAATAATTCCAAGTGGAAAATCTAATAGTTGAATGGTTCAACCATTTATTGATCAAGTTGATGATTCAGAAATCATATGTTTTGTTTGGAACTTGAAGTTCATAATCGAGTCACTTCTCGAATATTTAATGTCAGAAGAACAATTAATTGTTGTTGTGCTTCGCACAGTTCTTCGATGCTATGCTCAATGGTCAAATACTTTTCAGATGTTGTTAATATGTGTTAATAATTTGTGTTGCTACGATGATAATAATAGTTTCAACGATATATTTTTGAAAACTGGAAAACAAATGAAAGTCTAAGAAATTCTATAAACATTTATTCTACGAGTGTTAATACCATGAAAATAGTCAAACAGTGATCGACGTTATTTCCAGTATAGACAATTCATTTTGCACTGGAATAAAATGTTAATAATTTTGGAACACAGTCCACAGGACTAACAATCGGACTTGTGTTTTCAAAAAGATTGTCAAATGTGTTTGGAAGATTTCTGTATATTGTGTGTAAATAAGAGTGTGAATCGCCACACGTGGATGATGCTGCTTTGAGCATTATTCTTGCAGTCAGATTTTAACTTTAAATAAACTGAGATAATTTTACCAGATGTGTCTTACCCAATTAAATCTCCTTCTATCCTTATTGTTGCATTGAGCCAAAAATCAGCAAAGCATTTTTATAAATTTGATGTCGTTTTTGCGATTTGCTTTAACCCATCTGGCGCTCCGGGATATTTTGATTCTCGTGCTGACTGATTATTGGTAAAATGCATATGTGGTCGTGCGGACTTCGGTCTAAACGGGCACAATAGGGGCTATGAACTTAAGTTCATCTATAGGACTTCAAATAACCTGGTGATCACAAATCCAACATGGCGGCGACGTGAAATATAAATATTCACGAGGACGTTTCTGGCAATTTAACCATCCGAGTGCAGTGAAACTTGGTACAGTAAATCATTTTACGAATGTTAATCCACTGGCATCTAATTTATTTCAATTGTTTCCTAAACACCAAGATGGCAGCTGTGGGAAATTTTAAAATCTCCTCATTACTTCTTGTGTCCTAATCATGCGATTGAAATTTGAATGCTACAAGTAGCCTACACAATAATCTTCATGTAACAGTACATAAATCTAGGACCTACATATATAAAATCCTACATGGCGACCATCCGAAATATTTAGTCGGTACTCAATATCTACGAATCTATTACAGCAATCAAACTTAAATTTTGTATGTTGATAGTGGCAGTTAATATAAGTAGGATATATGAAAATAGGCTGTATAGTTCTTCACGGAACTACTTGTTAGCCTATTTTCAATTTTGAAAAAATAGGCTTATGAGATCACCTTTTGTCCGTGTGTGTGTGCGTGTGTGTGTGTGTGTGTGTGAGAGAGAGTGGCGTGTGTGTGTCCCCCCCTAATAACTTTTAAACGGCTGGAGCGATTTCAATGAAACTCGGTAAGTTCATAGTACTATTCCGGGCGACCTCGACCGTGCCCTTCAAATTTTGTTACGTCTCACCAATCCAACATGGCGGCTGTGCGAAATATTTCACCAGCATTCAATATCTCCGAAACTATTTCTGATATCACCCTGGGATTTTTGCGGTGATAAAGGGAACTACTAGGAGTTTACCTATGTGACTTTTGAAAAACTGGTAACTACAAAACCAACATGGCGGCCTCGCGAATTTGCAACTTTTAATTAGACGTTACTCGCGATTAACCAACCAAACGCAATAAAACTTGGTACAGTATATGTTTATACACATTGCAATGCACCGACATCTAACTTGGTTCAAATGTTTATATAACCACAAGATGGTGGATGAGCGAAATATTTCACCGGCATTCTATATCTCTGAAACTATTAGCTGTATCAACCTGAAATTTTATACGGAGATAAAGGGCACTACTGGAAGTTCACCTATAAGACTTTCAAAAAGCGAACTACAAAACGCACATGGCGGCCAAGCGAATTTGAAAATTTTAAATAGACATTTCTCGCGATTTAATGTTCCAAACGCAATGAAATCTGGTACAGGAAATGTTTATTCTCATTGTAATGCACTGGTATGTAATTTAGTTCAATTGTTTACATAACCTCAAGATGGCGGCTGTGCAAATTTTAAAATTAAGTTTTTATTTCTTGCGTCGTAATCAAGCGATCGAAGTGAAAGTTTGAATAATGAACCTACGCAATAATTTTCCTACAATGGTACATGACTCTATGGCCTATACATTTAACAATCCAACATGGCGACCATCCGAAATATTCAGACGACTCTGAATATCTACGAATCTATTATAGGAATCAAACTGATTTTTTAATGTTCATAAGGGCTATGAACTTAAGTTCATCTATAGGACTTCAAATAACCTGGTGAACACAAATCCAACATGGCGGCGACGTGAAGTATAAATATTCACAAGGACGTTTCTCGCAATTTAACCATCCGAAAGCAGTGAAACTTGGTACAGTAAATCATTTTTCGAATGTTAATCCACTGGCATCTAATTTATTTCAATTGTTTCCATAACACGAAGATGGCAGCTGTGCGAAATTTTAAAATCTCCTCATTACTTCTTGTGTCCTAATCATGCGATTGAAATTTGAATGCTACACGTACACAATAATCATCATATAACATTACATAACTCTAGGACCTACATATATAAAATCCTACATGGCGACCATCGGAAATATTTAGTCGGTACTCAATATCTACGAATCTATTACAGCAATCAAACTTAAATTTTGTATGTTGATAGTGGCAGTTAATATAAGTAGGATATATGAAAATAGGCTGTATAGTTCTTCACGGAACTACTTGTTTTTACCCTAATATCAATCTATCAGAAAATATGCAAGCCAACAGCTCTATACTTTTTACGTATAGCACCTGGCATTCTAGATTAATTTGGAGTAATCAATATAAGTCAGTGCTGCCAACATGATTCTATGCCTGCAAATAGGTCCAATTTTAAAATAAATGTAACTTCTATACTAACAAATGGATTTCATCCAAAATTGGCACAATAAGATCTCATAATATTTCAGATTATTTCTGACCAGGACACTCAAGACATTGTTGCCAAACATGCTTTTACGCGTGCTGATAAATCCAATGTCTAACTGCATGTAACGTCCATTGGACTTCAACCAAATTTGGTATTATGTACCTTAATAAATGGAACTAAGTATGTATTCAGTCGCCAGGGCTGCCAACTGTGGTGCTCTATCAGGCTACATTATACCAGGTATATTTCGAACTAATTAGACATATCGATATTACCAACTTAATTTCGTCATTATTCTAGATAGGTGCATATACTGTGGATTAATCATTGGCATGAATCTTAATTTTAAGAAAAGTAGGCTCTTTAGTTCATTACGGAACTTCTTGTTACGTTTTCATTTCTTCCAACAATCTCCATTCAGTAGAAATGTTAAATTACAATCATCGGAGCGAGTTTCCTAGCTAGAGAGTAAGCCTATCAGCCCAGCTTCGGGCAGTATCAATCTGTCATGTCGAGTTTAGACTTCAGAGAAGACTATATGTGCTTCGAGTTTCGGTGTTCACCTCGGCTTTTTTGAATTGCCAAGAGAGGCAGGAGCTCGCCTGCTGTCGTACGATGCAACATAGCTATCACGCCGAGTGTGCAAAGGTTAAACGCCCCTGTTTTGATATGATAGATGACGAGCAACCGAATCTCTTGCTAGAGCCCTCGCACTGTGTTCCGTTGGCTGAGTGAATGGGCCGTGACTGCCCAGTAGCAGATTAACTACAAACTGTTTTAGAACGTTTGATCAAATGAACCATAGACTGATGTCTACTGATCTCGTGGCGTAGTGCCTAGCATTCATGGCTGTCATGGTGGAGGCCCAGGCTTGACTCCCGACTCTGCCAATAAATTTAATTCTGGTCTGAGGGCTGGAGCGGAATACATTCAGCCTCGTGAGGCAAAAATGAGAATAGGTTGGTTTGATTTCCTTCTCAGCCATCATGAAAGTGGTTTGTCCTGGTTTGCCGCTACTACTCCAGGCAAATGCTGGAATGTTTAAGGCCACGGCCGCCTCCTTCCAAATCCTGTTCCTAATTATAAATACGCAACTAATACAGCTTTCACAAAAAGACAGCTTATCAGACAAAACCCACACACACCCACGTACACGGGGCTAAATGACTACAATGTCAGAGATGCACCTAATTAAAGCAACAACAACAATAACAAGAACAAGATACGTACAATATGGAACAAAATTTCTTGTTGGCTTATTGTCATCCATTTTGTATGTGTGACCATGATATTTAGACTCCATTTTCCAAAGAAATCTACCATTTTTTCCATACCTTATTATTCTTCTTCCTTCTTCGTTTTGCCCACTTAGGGAGCGCGCTTGAATTTGTTGACTGGGGTTGATGGAGCTTTCCTCTTCTTCTCCTCCCAAAATCTCCTCATGAACTCGCTATGCCCCTTCTTACGTTCCTCCGTCCATTTTTTTCCAGTGGTCTTTTTAGCTTTTTCGGCGAAAGAGTGATTTGTAACTCGGGTTCCAAAAGTCTTGCGATTGATGATGATATCTTCTGTAATGTTTATTTCCTTTAAGTCCTGTTTGATTTCTTCTAACCAACTGATTTTGACTTTCTTTGAATTAATTATATCAAGCAGTTTTTTTGCATATCTGGTGTTGTCCATTCGGCAGATGTGACCATAAAATTTCAATCGTCTCTTACGCACGGTATCAGTGAACTTATTGATTACTGTGTACAAGTCTGTGGTTTTCCTTTTAATCCATATCATACCTTATTATTATTATTATTATTATTATTTATTTATTTCTCTTATACAGGCCTCCGAGGCTACAAAGCCTCTTTATGCAGCTCTCTACAATCAGTGGGTGGTTACAATAAAATAAATGAAGAAAGAAAAAGAATACTTAACCTAAACATTCAGTTGACAATACAAGTTCTTGTTATTACATCTGTTCACCTTGATCATGATAATTATATAGCTGACTTTTATAGAGTTTGAGTGGCTTCATTTTGAACTGAACCCCGTTTTCATATTTTATTAATCATATTATTAGTCTATATTTATTATTATTATAATTTTTATTATTTTTATTGTTACTTATTGTTATTATTGTGTTATCATGAAATCTATGTACTTTTGACTTTTGACGTGGCTAAGTGTAAGGGAGGTCCATATGACTTTACATAGCTACTAGCATACGCCTAAAATGAATAAATAAGTAAATAAATAAATAAATAAAGAAAGAAAGAAAGAAAGAAAGAAATAAACAAAATAAAGAAATTGAAAAAATCAATGATTCGATCAGGACAAGGAGGGTTAATTTCCTTGGGCACGTAATGACGATGAATAACACCAGACTCACAAAACAAATTTTCAGTCATGTATACAAAAGCAAGAATGGTAATCAATGGGTACAAAGTATAAAAAGGGATATGGAAGAAATGGAAATAACAATAGATATTATTCAGGACAGACCACTTTTCAGAAATATGATACAAATTTGCAAGGGTCTCCAGGAGAAGGAAAAGGAGAAGTGGGTTAACATCCGGACGGAAGAGAGGAGGAGACAATGTGAAGTAATGAAGAACTACTGGAAGGCAAGAAAGGATAAAGGAAATAAGAGACAGGGAATGCAATGGATTATTTTACGCGCTCCAAAAATGGCCAAAATCGAGGAAAGAAGAAGAAGAAGTAAATGACTTGTCCCAGAATTAATATAAAGGAATCTGTTCCCTTTATTCTGAATGATACATAATCAAAGGTCGTTAATCGTGGAGCTTAGTTGTAGTTATAAGAATTAACATTCTGTTGGGAGAGACGACATCGAGTTATTGAAAAACGGAATGAATGTACGTTCGTGCCAAAGTGAAATATCCTATTACAAGTAGGAATAAGACAGTAGGGAGTAGGGAAGAGTAGAAGAGAATTGACAATAGTCTGCCAACTTCACTTCTTGCAATCTCCTCTGTGTTGACACGTGGGGAGTATGTGATATCTCTCTTGGGATTTGTGCTTCAAGTTCAGAGGCTGCCTGACTTCCTTGTCTTGTCACATTTCTCTCCACCGTGTTGCCTTCCCCACCTTACAAGTAGTGATTATTGTTCGAACTAACCCCTACTCTCTCTCTTCTCCATTTACTTCTTCATCAGCCCCTCTCTTTCTCCCTGAATAACTTCTTTTAAGTGCTGTAATCTCTACATATGAAATGAATGTTCTTGATAGTTTGTTCATTCATCTGCCCCGTATACGTTCATATACCATTCATCTGATTGCAACGGGACTTTGATGAGTTATTGCGCGCACTCCCGTGACGGTTTCTTAGTTATTAAATACATTCAAAAACAGGTGGCGCACGAGTTGTATCAACAAGTGAGTGATGTCGCGAGAATCATTTCTTCAATGTTCCGTATGCGTTCACATACTATTCATCCAATTGCAATGAAACTTTGATGAGTTGTCGTCCACAATTACAAAATTGCCTGTTTCTTACAAAATTCTCCCTGAACTGAATTGAAGGTCATCTTCATATACTGATAAGGGAGAACAAGACAGGCTTCAAAAAAGGACGTTCGTATCCAGACCAAATATTGAACCTGAAGAACATCATCTGACACAAAATGATCGGATCTTAACTACGTGGTTATCTTCGTCGACTTTATGAAAGGTTAGGACTCTGTTGACCGATAGTCATTATCTAATGTTTTTCAGTTTGGGGTGGATGACACATCCAGAAGCTAGTTTAGAGAGGCACTTTCCAACACAGTGTGGAAGGTGAAATTCATGGGAGGGAATTGATCCCATCCTTTCTCAGTTATCCTATGCGATCACGAGGCTGAATTCACTTCGTTTCAGCCCTCAAATCAGAACTAAATTTACCACGCGGCGTAGCCGTGCTCGTTAAATCTTGCACCACGACCTCGCGGACAGCTGCATCAAGTCCGGAGATCATATGTTCGAATCCCTGCGCTGATAGCGGCTATTCTGAGTGTGGTTTTTCTCCCGGGGTTTTCCACACTCCCTCCAGGTAAATTTTGTGATAGTACATTATTTCAAGACCGATCCACCGTGGCTTACGCGGCAGCACGCCGGCATATCACCGCTGGGTCCGTGGTTCAAATCCCGGTTCCTTTATGCTAATCTATCAGCTATACAATTATCATGATTAATGTGAACAGATGTAATAACAAGAAAACTACTGTCAACTGAATGTTTTGGTTAAGTTTTTTCTCTCTTCATTTTGTATTCAACCGCCCTCTGAATGAAGAAAGCTGCATAAAGAGGCTTTGTAGCCTCAGTGGCCTGTATAAGAGAAATAATAAATTCAAATTCAAATTCACTCCATGTGTGATTTGTGCTGGACAAAGCGGAGGCTCCGGTTTTCCCTGTCACCATTTAATTTCAGCAACTCTCTCCACTATCATCATTTCATCTGTCATTCATTTAATCATTGCCCTATGGGTGTGCGATAGGCTTCGGGAGCCGGCACAGTTCATATCCTCGCCGCTAGATGGGGGCTTCATTCATTCCACTCCCTGACCCGGCTGTGGAATTTTCACCTTATTTCAAGCCCCAGGGCATCGACTTTATCCCTGTCCCAAATACAGTTCGACACATTACTACATTCATCACATAAATGCAAGTTATCAGACGAGTTCAACACAAATATAAAGTTTTGAAGCCATTCTTTAAGCGTTCCTTATACAAACTGTCAGTTGTAACTCTTAAGTCGTTCAACACGAATTTGCCCAATGACGGGGTGGGTGCAATGTACACAGGGTCATCGAAAAATAATGCCAACATTTAACAAAATGATAGCACCGAACCCCTTTATGTTAAACGTGCAATTCTTTCACTGAACGCCAGCTGGTTAAAGTAAGTTTTGTTTTGGAGGGGACGTGACCTTGCTATGCGCACACTAGATGCGCAGTAGCCAAGGTCGGCCGGGGGCACGACGGCCAATGACTGCACCACCCGACAAACTGCACCTGATTACAAAGCTGTCATTCGATGGTTTAATCAGTTTACGGAAACGGGGACTGTAGAGAAAAAATCTAGGCCAGGCTGACCACCAACATCAGCATTGAACGCACGCTTTCCCAATGGCTGGATTGGTACGTGCAATCATTTCAGGAGTAACTGTCAAGACGGCGGTAGAAATTCGCTCCCGCAGGTGCTCCAAATCCCGATTTTTTTTCTGCACACACAATGTTTTTAATGTACCCCCAGAAAAAAAATCCAAAGGGGTGAGGTCGGGACTTCATGGGCGCGCGTGCGCCCCCGGCCGACCTTGGCTACTGCGCATCTAGTGTGCGCATAGCAAGGTCACGTCCCCTCCAAAACAAAACTTACTTTAACCAGCTGGCGTTTAGTGAAAGAATTACACGTTTAACATAAAGGGTTTCGGTGCTATCATCTTTTTAAATGTTGGGATTATTTTTCGATGACCCTGTATAAATAAACAAATAGCACTCCTGGAAAGAACTGCATATACTGTATTAGTTATGATCATTACTATAATAGGACAATAATAATAATAATAATAATAACAATAATAATGGGACAATAATAGTAATAATAATAATAATACTTATGATTGAATTGCAGCCAATGGCCATAACATTCTCCAAAACAAGTTCAATTTCAAGTAGTTTCAACTTTGGCTACCAGACAACACTGTCAATGACACCCAGCGGCGAATGTTTGCACTTGATAGAACGTTTCTAACCAAATAAACTACACATTTTGGCTACACACTACCAACTCTAGTGGTAGGTTCTTTTAAATTCCATGATGCTATGACATTGGCCCGCTGGATTTACTTCCTTACGAAGAAAGGCATACTGAAGGATTTTAACGCTCTTAACCCTCTATAGGGAAAAACTCTTTTTATTTTTATTTATTCATGCATTTTAATGTATTTTAATTATAATAATTATTAATAATGTTATTTTTATTTCCTTAATTTTAATGTTTACGTATTTTTTTAAATTTTCAATTTATGTTCTTATAGATTAAATTTTGATAGCATTTACTGAATTAGCTAACTAACTTAATTTGTTTTTTATAGTTATGTTGATTATTTTAATTTTTATATTTCTTTTATTATTGTAATTTTGATTTTGATTTTTATTTCTATATTTGTATTTTATTTCCGCTTTAATTGTTAATGTTTTTAGTTTTACATTATTTTTAATTTAATTCATCACATTACGTCAAGTAGATACGTAGGTACTGTATATTTCATTATTATAAATACTAGCACTTTAATATGAAAATTCTCCGAAATTTGGCTCAAAGGACGACTTCGGCATAACAGTTCAGCATGCTACCAACTACGCCACCGAATCACTTATAATAATAATAATATTAATAATAATAATAATAACACTTCTGGGAAAAATGACATGTATTATAAGCTGCGTTCAAAAAGTAACGAGCCGGAGGCTGTAATGCGCAAACCGGTGACGACATCGGCTGATCGTGGCGTGTGTTCGAGTTTTGGTTCCGACCAGAGCGTGGAAGGTCACAGCTCGTTGCTAGAGAGCATGCGTGCACGTCACATGATGATACAAAGCGAGCAGCAGCATGCATCAATCGTCCAACGCTGCCAGTGGCATTGCAAACAGTGACGTGGTGGCGTCAAACGAAGAGCAAAGAAGTGTTGTTCGGATTCAGACAGCGAAAGGAGTAGGGGGAACGGACATTCATCGCCGAATGTCACAAGTGTACGGCGAACACTGCATGTCCCTTGCTAGGGTCAAGGCGTGGCACAAGCGCTTCAGAGAAGGACGGGTGTCGTTAGCTGATGATTCCCGGTCTGGGGCACCCCCCTGCATTACCGATGGCATTTCCAGCTGGTTGATGTACTCATTACTCAGGACTGCCGAGTGACAGTGAACGCCATAGCCACCGTGGTCGGATTGAGCGTCGGAAGTATGCACACCATCATTAAGGAACGACTGTACTTGCGGAAAGTGTGTGCCAAATGGGTGCCCCGCAGTCTTCAACCACACCAGGAAGCATGTCGAATGGCCTACTGTCTTGGTTGGACGATTGATGCATGCTGCTGCTCGCTTTATATAGTCACGTGACGTGCACACGTGCCCTCTAGCGACGGGCTGTGACCTTCCACGCTCTGGTTGGAACCACACCTCGTTACACACGCCACGATTAGCCAATGTCTTCACTGGTTTGCGCATTCCAGCCTCCGGCTCGTTACGTTTTGAACGCACCTTATAATAGCACTTCGGTATGAAAATTCTCCGAAATTTGACTCAAAGGACGACTCCGGCCGGGTTTTAATCCGCTTTCTTGGGCATAACAGTTCAGCATGCTACCAACTACGCCACCGAATCACTTATAATAATAATAATAATAATAATAATAACACTTCTGGAAAAAATGACATGATTGTATTAGTTATGATCCCTATTATAATAGGACAGCAGTAATAACTAATGCATGATTTTTTCCAGGAGTGTTATTTACATATTATTCATTTATTATGTTTATCATACCCAGCCCAATCATTGGACGTATTTGTGTTTACCGACTGAAGAGTCGCAACTGACAAATTCCATACACGCAACTACACGTGACTGATGACCACAATGTCCCAAGCTCCTAAAATCAATTAACAACAAACACAACTAAATTGCTTGGCAAAAACGGGCAATTGGAGCTAGATCTTGGTCTGTCTGATAACTGTGTCCTACTTTGTGTATTGCACAGTAGAGCAGAGAGGCGATACGAATAACTCACACAGCCATATTTGTCCCAGTCACTCGCAATGGCTCATATCAACCGTATGTAATATTGTTATAGCTGATTAACAAAACGTATGAAATATTGGCATTACCAGTCGGCTGAGTGATAACATTGTGACAGATTGTTCTATCAATTATTAATGAGCACTAATGCAAGATTTAAAACTGCCCGGTCTCTGCTAGGATTCCAGAGGATTATTCTCTTGTCCTGTGATATAAACCGCCATATATTCTTCATGTGTCAAATTAATACATGGGCATATTTTATATTTAAAAGAGTTAACGATCCTCAGGAATCCGGAGAGAATTGATTCTGTTGATTATACATATATTTTAATCCCGTTAAAATATGCACCGGTAGCTATAATTCCAGCAATAAATAAATATATATACACACAAAAATGTTTATAACAAGCTCCTTATGCTTCAGAAACACTCAATTTTCAACTTAAAACATTTAAGGAACAATTAGAGATTAAGGAAAGGAAAATTATGCGAAAGATCTTAGGGCCCAGAATTGAAATGGCATACACTATCCCAAACCCAACTCTGAAGTATATAGGAACATTTCGAAACTTACCGATACCATGAGAATGAGACGAATTCAATTTTTGGGCCATTTGGAAAGAATGAATCATACGAGACTTACTTACCGAATCCACAAATTTCTGCAGATCAAACGTACAAGACCAAAGTGGTACAAACAGGCGGAGAGGGACCTAGTGGAGATGGGATCGCCTGATCTGATGAATAGAAATGTAATCAGGAATATTGTTCACACAAGGGGATTTGAGGAAGATCGGAAGAAACCAACACGACGTGAATGGTCGGAGGAACAGAAACTACAACGATCCATGAATATGAAGAGTTACTGGACAAGAAGGAAAGCTCAACATACGTTGACTCCACATGGTCCTAAGTGATCCATCCGCGAGAAGAAGAAGATATAAACCAGAAGAAATTCTGTAGAAAAAGCTCGTTCGTCTATTGCCAGCTTGGGCCCAAATTGTGATGACGTAGTAAGTTATTTCAGCAGTTTGCTGTGCTATGCAATACTGTCAAACGTGTTATGAAGTGGCTTTTAGATAAGAACATATCGCTTTCAATGTGGTATGAGAATAGCCCGGATCTTAATCCAATTGAAAATTCCGGGTCAGAATTGATAATTTTAGAGTCCGATAGAAAACCAAGCAATACAATTTACAGTAGCTGTCAAAAATCGATTTCTGGCATTAACAAGGAGATTTGCACCGTCTTGTGGACTCTATGTCCCGCAGAACTGATGTTGTGCTTGAAAGAGAAGGTTATAAAAACTTAGTGATCATTGCAAGTATTTTCACTATCATTCAGTTTAAAAATACTGCCCTTATGAATAATTAATAATACTACACTGTACATAAATTTATATTAATTTAGGGGATATTTGTATTTCTGAAGTCACTCGTAACCTCACTTGGTTAGTCACATACTGGATTTTCATCACCACCTTGTAGAAAATAGGTTCCGGTATTTGGATACTTGTTTGCTCTAGCATGTACGGAACGGTGTTTAGGAACCTTTTTAAACACCAAAGAAATAAATTTTCCCAAATCGACAACAAAATAAAACAAGAAGTTCCGTGACGAACTAAAGAGCCTACTTTCCTTAAAATTAAGTTTTATGCTAATGATTAATCTACAGTATATGAACCTATCTAGAATAATGACGAAATTAAGTTGGTAATATCGAAATGTCTAATTAGCTCGAAATATACCTGGTATAATGTAGTCTAATGGAGCACTACAGTTGGCAACCCTGGTGACTGAACATATTCTTAGTTCCATCTCTTAAGGTACAGAATTAAAAAAATTGCTTGAAGTCCAATGGACGTTACATGCAGTTAGACATTGGATCTATCAGCACGCGTAAAAGCATGTTGGCAACAATGGCACGCGTGTGCTGGTCAGAAATAACCTAATCTGAAATATTATATCTTGTTGTGCCAATTTTAGATGAAATCCATTCGTTGGTATAGAAGTTACATGTATCTTAAAATTGGTCCTATCAGCAGGCATAGACTCATGTTGGCAGCACTGACTTATATTAATTATTCCAAATTAATCTAGAATGCCAGGTGATATACGTGTGCAAAGTTTAGGGCTGTTGGCTTGAATACTTCCTGATATATTGCCATTAGGGTAAACAAAATATAGACAGCATTTATTAACAGTTGGCAGCCCTGATTGCTCTTAGGATAGTCATATCTGTTTTGTTACACATAGCACATACGAAATTTGGTTGAAATACAACTGATAGTATAGAAGTTACATGTATTTAAAAATTGGCCCTATCAGCAGGCTTAGAATCATGTTGGCAGAACTGAAGTATATAAGTTACTCCAAAATTAATCTAAAATGTCTGGTACAATACGTGTGCATAGTTTAAAGCTGTCGGCTTGCATATTGGTATTTGGATAAAAGAATAGAGAGAGCAATTATTGACAGTTGGCAGCCCTGGTGGCTCTTAAGAATACGCTCGGTCATATATGTTTATGTTCACATATTACATACAAAATTTGGTTGAAATCCAATTGATAGTGTAGAAGTTATAGGCATTTAAAAATTGGACCTATCAGAAGGCTTGAAATTATTTTGGCAACGCTGTCATGTATGGCCTCCTGGAAAATAAACTGAAATAGTGTTATCTACATGTGTGCCAATTTTGGAATAGCTCCCATGCATACCTTCCAAGATATCCAACATGGAGCTCAAATTTCTAGTGCGTTTTTTCAGCAGTTGGTAGCACTGACATTTTCAAATATGGACGTGAGATATTCCGGTATACATCTTTACTCATACTAAATTTGGTTTCGATTTCTACGGCCGTTTAGGAGTTGTTTGTGGGGGAAACACACATAGCGAGACAGACAGAAGGACAGACAGACAGACACACATTTTACCGGATCGATCTCATTTTTGCAAAATGTGAAAAGTAGGCTAAAAATGTCTTTCAAAAGTTTGCATGTGCCACGCCCACATACAGGATGATTCAGATGACCACCTCAAATATCTACGGAACCGTTTAAGATATCGTCATTCTGTTTTCAAATTCTTCAATCGTGTTATGGGACTCATACAACATGGTCCATTTCACCTCCCAGCACATACGTATTTTCCGAGAAACCGGTAGCGACTTTTTTTTTTAATGGGACTACACTAACTTCACACACTGGAACAACTAGGAATCAAGTGACAAGTTCAGTGATGTGCTTATTTTGCAAATGCGAGGAGTAGGCCTACATGTCACTGTTTGCAATGCAACTGGCAGCGTTGGACGATTGATGCCTGCTGCTGCTCGGTTTGTATCGTCACGTGACGTGCCCGCGTGCCCTCTAGCGACGGGCTGTGACCTTCCACGCTCTGGTCGGAACCACACCTCGTTACACACGCCTCGATTAGCCGATGTCGTCACCGGTTTGCGCATTACAGCCTCCGTCTCGTTACTTTTTGAAAGCACCTTATACATAATTATTAAAATCAGAAATGTAACAAAACACCCATTTAGTTCATTGCGATCGTCTCGTCTAATGTTAATTCTTACGAGTCTGGTTAATCATCAATCATTTTGAAAATGTACACATTACATTGCATAGAATGTTATAAATGCGGTATGTGTGTTTGTCAAGAAGGAGTGGGCCACGCAGCAGAATCATGCACTCCACATTTCAGCGGCTGGCGCATCGCGTTCTGTCTAATGCCTACACATATGAAAACCTTTCATATCTCAAAAAGTACTCGTCGGAGTTGCAAAATAAGAACAACACTGATTTTGACCACTTGATTTTTAGTTGTTCAAGTGAGTGAAATTAATATAGTCCCATTTAAAAGAACGAAAGTCGCTACCCGTTTCTCAGTAAATACGTATGTGTTGGGTGTGAAATGGTCCGAGTTGTATGAGTAAGATTGAAGAATTTGAAAACAGAATGACGATATCTTAAACGGTTCTGTAGATATTTGAGGTGGTCATCTTAGCTGAAGAAGATCATACATTTTAAACCTAATTGGTCCGTTGTAACAGGATGGCAATATCCTAGCAACTGTGAAAAAGCGGCGACAATGCATTTCCTATCCCGTTGTTTACAATACAAATACATGTGGTTGCCAAGCGATTGAACAAATCTATAAATTACATCAGTTGTATTTTTTAGCCTACTTTTCACATTTTACAACAAGTAGTTCCGTGAAGAACTATACAGCCTATTTTCATATGTCTTGCTCATGTTAATTGCCTCTATCAAAATACAAAATTTCAGTTTAATTGCTATAACGGATTCGTAGATATTGAGAACCGTCTAAATATTTCAGATGGTCGCCAGGTTGGATTTTTATTTTTGTACTATTACATTAAGATTATTGTGTATTCAAACTTCAATCGCATGATTAGAACACAAGAAGTAAAAACGAGATTTTAAAATTACGCACAGCAGCCATCTTGTGATTATACAAACAATTGAAGTAAATTACATGCCAGTGGATCAATATTTGTATAAGCATTTAACGTGCTACGTTTCACGGCACTCGGATAGTTAATTCGCGAGAAACGTCCATTTAAATATGTATACTTCGCGTCGCCGCCATGTTGGATTTATGCTCACCAGGTTACTGAAAGTCCTATAGGTGAACATATGTTCATAGTCTCTATGAACATAAAAAAAATCAGTTTGGTTGCTGTAAAAGATTCATAGATATTGAGAATCGTCGAAATATTTCGGAAGCTCGCCATTTATGATTGTTATATGTATAGGCCATAGAGTTATGTACCATTCAAGCACAATTATTGCCTAGGTTCATTATTCAGGCTTTCACTTCGATCGCATGATTACGACACAAGAAATTAAAACTTAATTTTAAAATTTCGCACAGCCGCCATCTTGAGGTTATGTAAACAATTGAATTAAATGAGATGGCAGTGCATTATCTGCAAAATCATTTACTGTACCACATTTCACTGCGCTCAAAGAGTTAAATCACGAGAAAAGTCTATTAAAATATTTCAAATTCGCTTGGTCGCCAAGTTCGTTTTGTACTATACAGGTTTACGAAATATACATAGGTTAACTTGTATCAGTACACTTTATCACCGTACAAAATTGCAGGGTGATATCTGTAATAGTTTCGGAGATATATAATGTCAGTGAAATATTTCGCACAGCCGCCATTTTGAGGTTATGTAAACAATTGAACTAAATTAGACTCCAGTGCATTACAATGTGTACAAACAATTGCTGTACCAAATTTCATTACGTTTGGATAGTTAAATCGTGAGAAAAGTCTATTTAAAAGTCTCAACTTCGCTTGGCCACCATGTTGGTTTTGTAGTCACCAGGTTTTTGAAAGTCTCGAAGGTGAACTTCTAGTAGTGCCCTTTATCACCGTGCACAATTTCGGAGCGATATCGGTAATAGTTTCGGAGATATTGGATGCTAGTGAAATATTTCGCACAGCCGCCATGTTGGATTGGTGAGACGTAACAAAATTTGAAGGGCACGGTCGAGGTCGCCGGGAATAGCGCTATAAACTCACTGAGTTTCATTGAAATCGCTCCTGCCGTTTAGATTTTATTAGGGGGACACACACACACACCTCACACACACACACACGCACACACACACGGACAAAAGGTGCTCTCATAAGCCTATTTTTTCAAGATTGAAAATAGGCTAAAATGAGGATAAAGTAGACTTATGAGATCGATCCGGGAAAATGTGTGTCTGTCTGTCTGTCCTTCTGTATGTCTGACTGTGTGTGTCTCTCCCCCTATCAACTCCTCAACGGCTGCAGAAATCGCAACCAAATTTAGTATGAGTGAAATGTATACCAGAATATCTCACGTCCATATTTGAAAATATTGTCAGTGCTACCAACTGCTGAAAAAACGCACTAGAAATTTGAGCTCCATGTTGGATATCACGGAAGGTATGCATGGGAGGTATTCCGAAATTGGCACACATGTAGATAACACTATTTTAGTTTAATTTCCAGGAGGCCATACATGACAGTTGCCAAAATAATTTTAAGCCTTCTGATAGGTCCAATTTTTAAATGCCTATGACTTCTACACTATCAATTGGATTTCAACCAAATTTTGTATGTAATATGTGTACATAAACAGATATGACTATAAGTATTCTTAAGAGCAATCAGAGCTGCCAACTGTTAATAAATGCTGTCTATATTTTTAGCCTAATTTTCACATTTTGCAAAAATGAGGAAAAAGTAGACTTATGAGATCGGGCAAATGTGTGTGTGTCTGTCTGTCTGTCCTTCTGTCTGTCTGTCTGGCTGTGTGTGTGTGTGTGTGTGTGTGTGTGTGTGTGTCCCCCTATCAACTCCTAAAGGGCTGGAGCAATCGAAACAAAATTTGGTAGGAGTAAAGATCTATACCTAAATATCTCACGGCGATATTTGAAAATGATGTCAGTGCTACCAACTGCTGAAAAATCACAATTGAAATTTGAGCTCCATGTTGGATATCGTGGAAGGTATGAATGGGAGCAATTTCAAAATTGGCACACGTATAGATAATAATATTGCAGTTTAATTTCCAAAAAAAAAAAGGAAGCTTGTAGTTTAACGTGACCGTTAATCTCGAGATCATGAGCCACGGGACCTCCTTTTAACGTGGAATCCGAACCACAGGACATGGCATTTCACATCGAAAATCTCACATGCATTGACCGGGAATCGAACCCAGACCGCCTTGGTGAGAGGCATTCACCAAGGCGGTCTGGGTTCGATTCCCGGTCAATGCATGTGAGTTTAATTTCCAGGAGACCATACATGGCCGTGTTGCCAAAATGATTCTAAGCCTGCTGATAGGTCCAATTTTTAAATGCATATAACTTCTACACTATCAATTGGAATTCAACCAAATTTCGTATGTGCTATGTGTATATAAACAGATATGACTGAGCGTGTTCTTAAGAGCCACCAGGGCTGCCAACTGTTAATAAAAGCTGTCTCTATTTTTGTTACCCTAATATCAATATATCAGAAAGTATCCGGCATTCTAGATTAATTTGGAGTAACTAATATTGACCTACGCCAGTACTGCCAACATGATTCAAAGCCTGCTGATAGGTCCAATTTTAAAATCCATGTAACTTCGATACTAACTAATGCATTTCATTCAAAATTGATACAACAATAGATCATATTATTTCAGATTATTTCTGACCAATACATGTATGTCATTGTTCCCAACATGATTTTACGCGCGCTGTTAGATCCAATGTCTAACTGCATGTAACGTCCATGCTATCCATTGGACTTGAACCAAATTTTCTATTCTGTACCTTAAGAGATGG
Source organism: Meconema thalassinum (assembly GCA_946902985.2). Taxonomy (NCBI): domain Eukaryota; kingdom Metazoa; phylum Arthropoda; class Insecta; order Orthoptera; family Tettigoniidae; genus Meconema; species Meconema thalassinum. The sequence continues at coordinate 57,196,727 of OX336399.1, forward strand.
AACTAAGAATATATTCAGTCACCAGGGCTGCCAACTGTAGTTCTCTATTAGGCTACATAATGCCAGGTATACAGTATTTCGAACTAATTAGAAATTTCGATATTACCAACTTAATTTCTTCATTATTCTAGATAGATCAATATAGATTAATCATTGGCATGAATCTTAAATTTTGAGAAAAGTAGGCTCTATAGTTCGTCAAGGAACTTCTTGTTTTAACCTAATATCAATATATCAGGAAGTATGCAAGCCAACAGCCCTATACTTTGCACACGTATAGGACCTGACAGTCTAGATTAATTTGGAATAATTAATATAAGTCAGTGCTGCCAACATGATTCTATGCCTGCTGATAGGTCCAATTTTAAAATACATGTAACTTCCATACTAACAAATGGATTTCGTCCTAAATTGGCACAACAAGATATCATAATATTTCAGATTAGGCTATTTCTGTCCAGCACACGCGTGCCATTGTTGCCAACATGCTTTTACGCGTGTTGATAGATCCAATGTCAAACTGCATGTAACGTCCATTGGACTTCAAGCAATTTTTTAATTCTGTACCTTAAGAGATGGAACTAAGAATATGTTCAGTCACCAGGGTTGCCAACTGTAGTGCTCTATTAGACTACATTATACCAGGTATATTTCGAACTAATTAGACATTTCGCGCATCATGCGCGTCTCGCTCGGAAGTGATGGGCTCCATCTCAGCAACTCTGGCTTTTCCCTGAGCGGCTAGCTGGTGAACCATGCGTTATTTCCTCGTACAAATACAAACCGATATAAAATAAGTGAATTAATTTACGTATTTCACAGTCATACAGCATAACTTTTTGATGTATAACGATTACAACGCAACCAAGAACTACATTTTCCAATCACCCCGAGCCGCGAAAAAGTTACCTTACTACAATGATGACAACTTTGTTTCTTGGACGCACAATTTTGTGAAATTAATAAACCAGTTATACAACATTCCAATGTATATTGTGTTAAAATTTGTATTCGATATGATGACAGGCTTTTGAGATGATAATTCTTAAATGTGACGCATGGTTGAAACACGCTTAAAAACGTGCACTTTTTGTGTTCCAACTGCGATAAAAATATTAAAATATAAATTTAAAAATCCAAACCTACATGAACTAACGTAAAATAGAACGACGAAAATGTTGATGGTATTGGAGTTTATGTAGGTCTATTGGTTACTTCACAAACAACCTTCAAACTCGAGTACACATAATACTTTGGTCGACAGTAGTATGAAAACGGAGCGTATATTAACATTTTAAGAATGTCCAAGCTGTGTAGTGTGCGAGTAGGATAACATGTCAGATGACTTCACATACATTTCATCTCAATTTCATAGTTGGATAACAGGTTACACATCATATGTGACTACTGTAAGGCTCGCATCTTTTTTTTTTTCAAGCGTATGGCTTTTAGTGCCGGGAGTGTCCGAGGACATGTTCGCCTCGCAAAAGTTTGTAGCTGCTTCTATGCTGACACACATGGGGTGAGCTACAAGTATCGTCGCGTGTGGAGTGTTGTCTGGGGAGGAAAGTTTGAATGTAAGGACGAGGAATTGTAAGGTTGGGGCTGTGGCGTACAGTTAGAGACCAACCCCGGCATTTGCCTGGAAGGAAGATGGGAAACCACAGAAGACCATCTACATGGTTGTATATCCTTTTAGTTAGTAAGTCTTTCGTTGTCCATTCTTTGAATATTTTCGTAAAATTTCAATTGTCTTTTTCTAATAGTGACTGCTATTTTCTGAGAATGTTGGTGTAACTCGTGAGACCTCCTTTTAATCCACACTCCCTCTATGCACACTAGGGCAAAGATAGGTAATTCATTTCTTGTTTTAGTAAAAATTTTGTTAGTGGTCTGCCTCCAATGATGATATTATTATTATTACATCATTTTTGCCCTTATGGAATGTGTATGACTTAAATATCTCATGATGTCACAATTTTCACTTCTTTCCCTTCTTCTCTTCCCAAAATCGCTTCATCCTTTGACTGTGCTCCTGTTTCCTTTGTTCCGTCCACAATGTTCCTATCTTTTTCCTATCACTTACTAAAAATTTGGCGTTCTTAATTTTGTTTCCGAAATTTTCTCTGTTTTCTATCATTTGCTTGTTGATCCCTAATTGCTTTAAGTCGTCTTCTATTTCATGATACCAATTTGTTTTCCTTTTTGAACTGTTTACTACATCAAAGATTTTGTTTGTAAGTCGTTTATTGTTCATTCTCTGTATGTGCCCGTAGAAAGTTAGTCTGAGTTTTCTAATGATATCTGTGAGTCTGTCTGTGTGTTCATATAGCTCTTTGGTAGGTTTTTTCATCCATATACCATCTCTGTGTACTGCTCCAAATATTTTTTTCAGAATTTTACGTTCAATTTTTTCTGTTTCTATGATGCCAGATGCTCCAATTGTGGTCGTTTCTGACGCATACAATGCTTCTGGTAATACAACTGTTTTGTAGTGTCTACGTTTGGCCTGTTTTGATATGCTTTTCTTATTATAATGTGATCATGTAAGTTTGTATGCTTTCTGGAGTTTTTCCGTTCGTTTTATGTTAGACACCTTGTTTGATCCTCCTATTTGTATATATTCTCCTAAGTACTCTTTGTATGGATCCATATATGGTATGCATGGTTTGTACATTGTTGGTGTGTCGTTCCATGTATTGGGTCTTCTCATAAGATATCTGTAAACCTGTTTTAGCAGCTATTTCATGTAATCGTTCCAGTGCTTCCTTTGCCTCCTGTGAGTTATTGCTGAGTAAGGCTACATCATCTGCAAATGCCAGACATTTTATGATTGTTTTTGTTTCGAGGGTTCTTCCTAGCTGTATTCCTTTAACTTGTTCCTCCCACTGCTTAACAATTTTGTCTACGACCATGTTGAACAAGATTGGTGAGAGGCCGTCTCCTTGTTTGACACCTGTGCGTATATGAAAGGGTTCTGAAATTTCACCCATGAACTTAACGTTAGAGGTGGTGTCCGTGAGCGTTTCCAATGATGATAATTATTTATTTTATTTATTCGTTAATTCGCCATAAGGAGAGCGTTGCAATATAATCAATTTTTATGTTTTTTTTCTGGCCCTTGCTTCATTTTTCCCAAAAGCATCTCATATATACACTATGCTTCCTCTTTCACTCTTCTTTCCACTTCTTTCCTGGTTGTCTCTCTTTGGAAGTTTGCTCAAATTTCTGTTGTCTTAAGGTTTTCTCTGTATGTGCTCCTGTCTGCCGTATGTTCTGTAGAGATGTTTAGTTTCTTGAGGTCTTCCACGGTTTCCTTTACCTAATTGATTTTTAGTGTACTATTCGTAACTATATTAAAATCTTTCTTGGTCAGTCTGTCTTCGGTCATCCTATGTATATGTCCATAAACGTTTGCCCTCCTTTTCCTTATGTTGTTTGTAATCGTCTCTGTCTGTTTTTACAGTTCTATTGTCGGTCTCATTATCCATATTCCCTCTTTCTGAACTGGCCCGTAGATCCTTCTAGATAATTTCTCTCTCTTGTATTTCTAATTCCTTGATTTTTGTTCGTCCCTTAATTGCTGTCGTTTCTCAAGCGTATTAGGCCTCCGGTAAGACTAATGTATGATAGTGTCGTAATTTGGCATTGACGGAAATACTTTTTTTATTGTAGTGGTTCCATGTAAGTCGGTATGCTTTCTGTAAATTAGCGATCCTGTCTTCATTGGATGCCAAGTTCAGTCCAGTTTTCTGCATAATATCTCCTTGGTATTTATTATTATTATTATTATTAATAATAATAATAATAATTATATGAAACCGATAACCACAGACACACATTGGTTAATTTCAGAATGGTGGCTCATGAAGAAGCGTTTGAGTTCATGGAGAGGAGTATCTTGTGCTTTAGTCAGCATATTGAGACATAAGCTTTGCGAAGGCCTGTAGTGTAGCGCCATGAAATTAGACTCGCGTAGAATTGCTCAAGAGGGATTGAATCTTCCTCTACAAATCTCAAATGTAAGAATGTTTAGATGCAAATGAGAACTACTTCTCTCTTTGTACGCAACGAGGCACGTAACAGCGGCAGAGCATTTTCGTGATTTCTGATTCTCTGTTATAGAGAGCAAGATGAGGTTTGCTTTCGCCATAAGAGCTCATTATCTTTTCCTCTCTCCCTTCGTCTATTTCTCTTTCCTTGTACGCATAATCCTTTCCGTTCTCCGTGACCCTTAACCTTCCCTCATAATGCAAGTACTTCTTACCCATCCTGCAGAGCGTTAAGTTATGGACCACAAGTACAAGGATTAGTTAAAGTCTGGAGATAGAAGATTCGGTTCCCGAGAATTCATCGACAGTAGTCATGAAATTCCACTGTACGTTATCGTATATTTAGCCTCCTTTCATTTGTTATTAAAACACTTATGTTATATATTCGCCAAATCAATACTAACTACACTTAATTGTCTATTTTATGGACTATGTGTACATGTTCCGAAACTCGTTGGTTTATTCATCAGCACATTAATACAACGTATCCTAAGTAGATTTAAACTAAGAAAGTGGATATCCTTACATTAATTTTTAAGAAATAATTAAGAAACAAGATGTTCAGTAAAGAACATATAGCCTACTTTCTCCTAAATGTATGAGTATAGATATAACTCGTTGTTGTTATCAAAGAGTATAATAGAATCATTTCTTGGTTGAAGACCTTAGAAACTATTTACCTCTATCAAACGCCACAACCTAGAAAAAAACTACTACCATCATTGAAGAAAGATATATAAGAAGTATCTCAAGAATGTTATGGATCTGGAGACATAATCGACCGGACTGGCTGCGTGGCTCAGCGGTAACGATCTCGCTTGCTGGGCCCTAGGTTGCAGTTTCGTACCCTGGCGCAGTCAGCTGGCATTTGAGGGTGCAGAAATGCGAGGGAGCCGTGTCAGTAGATATACTGGCACGTTAAAGATCCCCTTCGGGCCAAAATTCCGGCACCCTGGCGTATCTAAAAGCAGCAGTAGTTAAAAGGGACGTAAAAAATAACATTATTATTGTTATTATTATGCCGAGCATTCAATATGGTCCTAAAGTCAACGGCGTTCAAACACCTGCCCAGAAAACAGAAGACCTGGATTTCTCCAAACTCCAACCTAGGTGAATTCCAAATTGATCATGTCGCCATTGCACGGAAAGCGCAACGAGAGATCCAGAACGTGAAGGTTCTGAGAAGTGGCAACTTAGACTCGGACCACTACCTTTCGCAAATCAAAGTTAGACTAATTCCAAGAAATAACAAGAAGATTACTCCAAGAAAAACTGATAAGTTTGACAGAGACAAGCTAAGGAGCAACCAAGAATTCACCCACAAGTTGGAAACTTTAAATCCAGAGAATTGGGAACAATTACAAGAGGCTATAGTCAGAACTGCAAAGGAGACTGTCCCACTCACAAAATCAAGAAAGCATCCTTGGTGGGATCATGAATGTGATACAGCAGTTCAGCTAAGACAGGTTGCGTGGCAGAAAAGGAATTGCCACAAAAATGAAGAGAATAGGGTCAACTTCCTAAACGCGAGAAAATCTGCATCAAAAACCATCCGTGGCGTGAAACGTACGTTTAATAGGGAACAGTTGCTACAGATTGAGCAAGACTTCCAGAAAAATAACACACGTAACTTCTATAAAACCTTCAAGCACAGTCTGAACAAATACAACCCCCCCCAAGTCTACAGTTTAAAGATTCCAACGGGAAATTGGCTCACAATGATAAAGATAATTGTCAGGTTCTAGCAAGTTATTTTGAAAACCTCCTCAACTGTGAGGCTCCAATGACCCCTTTCGTTTATGAAATAAATCCAAACGTCCACCCCGATTCGTCCCCACCTACAAAGACTGAAATCACGAAGATAATCCAAGAGCTGAAGGACAACAAGGCACCGGGTGAAGATTTGATAATTTCTGAACTGGGGAAACATGCAGGGGAAAAGGCAATCGACAAGCTTGTTGCAATTATTCAAGAGATCTGGCAGAGCAAAAAACTCCCAAGTGGATGGACCTCTGCCGTAATTCATCCACTACATAAGAAAGGGGAGAAAACCGACGTGAACAATTACCGTGGCATCTCTCTTCTGTCAATGACTTACAAAATCCTCTCAAAAGCCCTACAGAATAGGGCGGAAAACAAATCGATCCACAACTGGGGGAATACCAAGGGGGTTTCAGAAAGGGACGGTCATGTGCTGAGCAGATTATGAATCTGAAGTCCATCCTTTCATATCTGAAACTCAGGAACAGGGAATTCGTGGTGACCTTTGTTGATTTTAGAAAAGCGTACGACTCAATTGATCGAACCACCCTATTGCTAATCCTTGAAGAGTTTGGCTTAGATAACAAGACGCAATCAATTATCCAGCAAACCCTGACCAATACCACCTCCAAAGTGAAGTTCAGAGGAGAGATGTCTGATGGCTTTGAAATCAGGACAGGAGTGAGGCAAGGAGACGGACTCTCACCTCTACTCTTCAACAGTGTTTTAGAAAAGGTCATCCGAGAATGGCGGAAGGAAATGAAAACTTCAAGGGTAGAAAATGGGGTAAGGCTAGGGTACAAGTATATGAATCTTACAATCGACTGTCTAGCCTTTGCAGCTGATCTAGTGATCTTTTCAGATTCCATTGATACGGCAGAAGAACAACTTAACCAGCTGAAAAATCAAGCACAGAAGGCTGGGCTTCAAATCTCCTTTGAGAATACACATTTCATGACAAACATAAAATCAGCGCCCAGGGAACTGGAGGTCGGACTAGGAAAAGTTCAAAAGGCAAAAAAGTTTAAATACCTCGGTGAATGGATAGAGCCTAACATATCAGAGAAAGAAGCCTTCGTGTCACGCATTAATAAAATGGAAATGGCATACAACCTGACTAAAGACATCTACAATAAGAGATCGATATCCTTAAACGCCAAAATTAGACATTACTGCACTGTTATTCGACCAGAGGCTCGGTATGCGGCAGAGACTCTAACAATGAACAAGAAAGGTCTAATGGAAAAACTAGAGGCAAAAGAAAGGAAGATTTTGAGGAAAATCCTGAGTCCTATCAAAGAAAACAGCGAGTACAGAAGGCGTCACAACCACGAATTATACAAGCACGTGGAGAAGATCAGTGACACGATTCGAAAAAGGAGGATTGCCTTTTATAGCCACGTGACACGAATGAGTCCAGGCAGGATATCAATACGGATATTGACGTACTTTCAGGATAAGAAAACCAAAGGGGCATGGTTCACGGAAGTTGAGAAAGATCTACGTGAAATGGAAATTTCCCCTAAAGATATCCAGGAGCGTGTTCCACTTCAGGAAAAACTACGTACGCACAAAGGTTTCCAGGAAAAGCCGAAGCTGAAGACAGGGAAGGTGTGGTCCCAAGAGAGAAAAGAACAACACCGGAGACGAATGCGGGAACACTGGGCGGTAGTTAAAGCTCGGAAGAAGAGACAGTTGAACTGACGTGGTCCCTAGTTGGCCGAATCGAAGAAAGAAGAAGAAGAAGAAGTTATTATTACATAATCGACCTGCCGTGGGCAACATCAAACTTTGAGTTGAGGCATGTCTTTACACGTCTGGTTGTGCATGGCTTTCACAACCCTAATTGAATTAACAAATCTTTCCATGACCCTACAGAGACGTGTGTATACATACTATGTGGATATTTTCGACTGCTATTTGCCTGAAATAAAGGTATTAATTAATAACCTGAACTAGCACCAATGGCTATATTTCAGTTACTATGTGAAATCGTTTTGTTCTTTACTTCAAATAACATTTTCAAATAACGCACAATAGGCTGTTACAAACCCTTTAAAATAAAAAGTAAAAATTTATCATAGTATCATCTTGCCATTCTTCAAGTTCGATGCGCATAGAATGCCAATGGTATACGGTACTAACCAATGGAGTCCTACGTAGACCAGTCGTGGCATATAGTGGAGAAGTATCGAACAATATAACCCTAACAGGGCGAGTGCATTCTAGTGGCCATAACAAGAAACTTTTCAATAAAATCTTGAAGTTAATAAGTAGGCCGGCGTGCTGTTACCTTTTTGGCTGCTAGATGTCTCGAGCAAATCTGCTGGTGAATTATGTTTTAATTAAATATATATTTTCCACCGTAATATGCAAAATATAAAGCTTAATTTTAAAACGCCTGAATCATTACAAAACAATAAATATATAAAATTTCAAGCAAAAAAATATAACTCTGATGGGATTTGAACCATAGGCATATGAGTGATAGGCCAACGCTTTACCACGGAGCCATTTGTGCCAACGAATATTTCTATATGAAATTACTTACATAAAACTTGTTAGCAAATAATGATTTAGACTAAATGATTTCATCAGTGGAGTATATTATTTATTTATAAAGCATTTCATACAAAGTATATTTATTTTGTATCAGTACGCTATATTGCATGCAATACTCAAATTAGTGAAATATAAGTCAGGCACAAGATATCCGCTGCCATCTTGTCTTCTTACCGAGACGGCTCAGCTTTTTAAAATCACTTCTGCACTATAGTATTACAAAATAAACTTTTAATTTCGAACGTGCCTCTTCCTTTAGAACAGTTAAATCGATTCCCTTCTCGATAATCGGAACTGGTGGGTCCCATGATATGGATTATAAAGTTTGCATAATTCACACGGCCGCCATCCTGAAATGGTACGGTGGATGACCTTGTAATTTGGTCACAAGACGCGTCCTATATGAAGGTATGTTATTACCAAATTTGGTAGAGATCGGATAATTTGGTTAGTCGCTATTTGTTTTTACGTTTTGAACGTTTGATTGGCCGCCATTCAGTTTTAGTAAAGATGGCGGCGATATAAAACATGACACTGAGGTGCCCTTTGCTTGTTCTATCTCTGTACCAAATTTTGTTCAATTCGGTTTCACCGTGTTCGAATTGATACGTGGGGGCAGACATTCAGAGTTCACACACTCACACACACACACACACACATACACACACACAGACAGACACACAATTTTTGGCCCTGTAGTGATCTCATAAGTCTACTTTCATTTTTTGCAAAAATCGAAAGTAGGCTAAAAACATTAATAATCATTTGAAAATATCTATGAAAATTTGTATTACAGGTGTTATCCAACAGTAATAATAGTTCTCGCTCGCCATATTATTTAATACAAATTTCGTAGATATTTTCAAAGAATTATTAATGTTTCATCTAATTATTTCTTAAAACTTAATTTAAGGATATCCATTTTCTTAGTTTAAGTCTACTTAGGAGAAGTTCTCTTAAAGTGCTGATGAAGAAACCAACGAGTTTCAAAACTTAAACACATCTATATATATATAAAAATCAATGTTACGAATAGTTTGTCTGTATGTATGTCTCCTATGCGTTCATATACCATTCGTTCGATTGCGATGAAACTTGGGTGAGATGTTGAGTACACTCCAAGGAAGGTTTCTGGCTTAGTAAATCCATTTTACAATAGGTAGCGCACGCGTAGATTCAACAAATGAGCGACGATGCGCGAAGCGTTTCAAGAATGTCCCGTATGTGTTCATATACCATTCGTCCGATAGCGATGAAACTTGGGTGAGAAGTTTACGTGAAGGTTTCAAAATTAGTGAATACATTTCACTGTAGATAGCGCACGAGTAGATTCAACAAATGAGCGACGACACGCAAAGCGTTTCAACAAAGTCCCGTATGCATTCATATACCATTCGTCCGATAGCTATGAAACTTGAGTAAAATGTTGTGTACACTGCAGGGAAATTTTCTGGCTTAGTACATCCACTTTACAATAGGCAGCGCACGAGTAGATTCAACAAATGAGCTACGACGCGCGAAGCATTTCAACAAAGTCACGTTTGCGTTCATATACCATTCGTCCGATAGCGATCAAACTAGGCTGAGATTGTGTGTGCACTCCAGAGAAGGTTTCTGGCTTAGTAAATCCCTTTAAAAATAGGTAGAGCACGAGTAGAATCAACAAATGAGCGACGACGTGCGAAGCGTTTCAACAAAGTCCCATATAAGGTCATATACCATTCATCCGATAGCGATGAAACTTGGGTGAGATGTTGTGTACACTCCAGGGAAGGTTTCTGGCTGAGTACATCCATATCACAATACGTAGCGCAAGAGTAGAATCAACAAATGAGCGACGACACGCGAAGAGTTTCAACCAAGTCCCGTATGCATTCATAACCCATTCGTCCGATAGCTATGCAACTTGGGTGAGATATTGTGTACACATCATGGAAGGTTTCTGCCTTAGTAAATCCACTATACAATAGGCAGCGCACAAATAGATTCAACAAATGAGGGACGACGTGCGAAGCGTTTCAACAAAGTCCCGTATAAGGTCATATAGCATTCTACCGTTAGCGGTGAAAATTGGGTGAAATATGGTGGACACACCAAGGAAGGTTTCTGGCTTAGTAAATACATTTCACAGTAGGTAGCACACGAGTAGATTCGAAAAATGAACGACGACACGTGGAGCGTTTCAATACAGTCCCCTATGCCTTCATATCCCATTAGTCCGATAGCGACGAAACTTGGGTGAGATGCTGTGGACACTTATGTGACGGTTTCTAACTTAGTAAATACATTTTGCAGTAGGTAGCGCACGAGTAGATTCAACAAATGAGTGACGGGGTGCGAATCGTTTAAACAAAATCCGGTATGCGTTTATATACTATTCATCCGATTGCGATGAAACATCGATCAGTTATTGTGTACACGCCAGTGAAGGGTCTCGACTTAGTAAATCCATTTCACAATAAGTAGCGCAAGAGTAGGTGCAACAAATGGGTGACGACGCGCGAAGCGTTTCAACAAAATCCCCTATTGCGTTCATATAACCTTCTTCGATAGCGATGAAACCTTGCTGAGTTATTGTGTACACGCCAGGGAAGGGCTTCGACTTAGTAATACACTTCTCAATATGTAGCGCACGAGTAGATTCAACAAATGAGTGACAGCGCACGAATCGTTTTAAAAAAAACCGTATACGTGCATATACCATTCATCCGATTGCGATGAAACATTGATGAGTTATTGTGTACACGCCAGGGGAGGGTTTCGACTTAGTAAATCCATTTCACAATAGGTAGCACACGAGTATATGCAACAAATGGGTGACGACGCGCGAAGCGTTTCAACAAAATCCCCTATGCGTTCATATAACCTTCTTCGATTGTGATGAAACCTTGATGAGTTATTGTGTACACGCCAGGGTAGGGTTTCGACTTAGTAAATCCATTTCTCAAGTAGGAAGCGTACGAGTAGAATCAACAAATGAGTGACAGCGCACGAATCGTTCAAACAAAATCCCGTATACGTTCATATGCCATTCATCCGATTGCGATGAAACTTTTGAAAGTTGTTGTGCACGCTCCCACGAATGATTCTAAATTAGAAAATCCATTTTACGATAGCTTAGAGGCAGTGAACGGAAATTGAAAAACATGCTGTGTATCCAAAATCACTTCAAGAAACAGAATTTCAACGCCAACACTTTCTTTGATTGGCATTGCAACGCATGCCGGGTACAGCTAGTAGTCTATAAAATATAGACAATTAGGTGTTTTTAGTATTGATTTGGCGAATATATGACATAAGTGTTTTTAATTATTCTCTCAATACGGATTTACACAATTTGCTATTATGGCATATATTTTTGCGTGTTATTTCATTTTTGAAGAAAGAAGCTTATGAGGTTACATATTGTCCGTGTGTGTGTCTCCTCCTAATCCTAAGACATGTAACCTGAGAGGCCTTGCAGAGATGATGATAGGCTGAGGAGTAGTGAACTGCTCGAGTTCAAACTCCGTGAACCTGAGAGGAATGTGGATCGCAGACGATGAAAAGTAGTGTGTGGCGTTCCCGGTCCGTGCGTAGTAACAGAACCAAATACATTAGTCGGTGACTCACTCACTCATTCGCAACACCACAGTGGTTTAGGCAACGGCCCTATGTTAGCAGTATTGGAATAGACAGGAATTCCAGATAACACGCCGGGCTGTTGACAGGTCCTTCTCTTCCCTCCTCCCACATCACCTCACCCCTCAGGTTCACAGAGCTTGGACTCAAGCAGTCACTACTGCTGTCAATACCAGATGAAGATACAAGCCTCAGTATCCTAGTTTCTCAACACTTGTCAGTCAGTCGAGCATCAGCTGTCATGCTCATATCAAATTAGAGACTCTCGGAGAGGTGCATATCCTAGTTCCTTTGAGGGCCATGCCAAGTGCATCCAGTTTCAGATTGTGGAATCAAGACAGGTTTCTGTAATCAAACACACAAATGCAATATTTACAACATTTAATGTATAAATGATGTTTTTTTGCATTAAATTATTTATATTCAAACTGTTTTATGATATTCAATTGCTTTTTAGTCCACAAATACGAATGGTACAAAACGGAGTAGTTGGCATTCCTATTAAATAAGAAGCATGAGAGGCGACCTTCTAATTATTAATAATATTGTGGTAAAAGTTCCGCCTAATCAATACCTTTATTTTGATAAATGATCACTTAGTGGTCATTGGGTACATGTTTCGAGGCCGAATTGTTTTGGCCCCTTCATCAGCCGATATAGATAAAATGTCAAGGCTAACAGGTGGTTGGATAGCTTAACACTAATAAACATTCCCATCAATAACCCTATTATATTGCACTATAATGAAATGTGGAAGATGCTCACCCCAAATATACACAAGGAAATGAAATACATAAATAGATAAAGAAAGAAAGAAAGAAAGAAAGGAGGAAAGAAAGAAATAGTTGACATTTGAAAACCAAAAACACAATGTGAATAAACTCTAATATGTCACCCTTTCTTGCTGATCACTGTATTGTGCACTTTTCATTTGGGAAACAGTCATGTGTTAGCATACACTGACAGTTGCATTACCCATACGGCAACTAAATAATTGTACATATTGTAAATATTTTTCACCTGTATTCTCAAACATAGATGTTATAGCCTAAGTGTAATGGATCTGATGATGATCGCTTGACGATCGAAACTGGTCATCCTAGTGCATTTATTAATCTCATGTAATTTATTTCAGGATTAGGGCACAACCCAGCTCTTTTTGGGTACATTCGTGTTGACCGACTGAAAAGCACCAAACTTTTGTTTACTTAGGCAACACTGAAAAATGGCTTTAAACCTCACAATATATTTGGGGTAAGCATCTTCCACCTTTCATTATAATACACCATAATAGGGTTATTGATGGGAATGTTTATTAGTGTTAAACTATCCAACCACCTGTTGGCCTTGCAATTTTATCTATATCGGCTGATGAAGGGGCCAATAAAATTAGACCTCGAAACATGTACCCATTGACCACTAAGTAATCAGTTATCAAATGAAAGATATTTATTACACGGGACTTTTTTGCCACAATATTATTTCTAATTGCTTCATCTATACGGAAGCGTAATAAACCTCTTATGTTGTGAGACCATCATATTGTAAATTTTCTCTCTGTGAGACATTGATGGAAACAATATCTGTCCACGTAAGATTAAATAATTATCGTTGTTTATTTAGAAACACAATACAACATAAATTCAATAATTGTTGTCAGTGTTTTCACAATGTTTGTCAATGAAAATTAATACTATAATGCTTCTAATGTATCAGCAAAGCCAACCCAGTATCATGAACCAGAGAAAATAATTATTTATCGACAGCTAATCAGAAGAGTATGCTAGTGACATCTGTTGACACAATAGCAAAGTTTATTTTCCACAATACATACCTGCATATACAGTATATTATTTTCTCAAAAGGTTGCTCTGAGATAAGGGCTTGCCATGTAAGGACAACGCATTTTTCTATTACTTACTGTCTACGTGAGTGCAGTACTTTCGTCTGAAATAAAACATACCTTGTCCTTTCAAAAATCTAACCATTAGAAGAATATTACGGTAAAGTTCGCTCCTAACCTCATTAATTTAAGCCACAGGTGAATTCTTGTGGGACACGGTTAGCCACAGCGAAAATAATTTTCACACAGTTTTAAATATTGTAGTGGTAGTAGTGTATGTACAAGCCTCCGTGGCTTAGGCGGCAGCACGCCGGCCTCTCACCGCTGGGTCCGTGGTTCAAATCCCGGTCACTCCATGTGAGATCTGTGCTGGACAAAACGGAGGCCGACAGGTTTTTCTCCGGGTACTCCGGTTTTCCCTGTCAAAAATTTCATTCCAGCAACACTCTCCACTATCATTTCATTTCATCTGTCATTCATTTAATCATTGCCCCAGAGGAGTGCGTCAGGCCTCGGCAGCCGGCACAGTCCATATCCTCGCCGCTAGATCGGGGCTTCATTCATTCCATTCCTGACCCGGTCGGAGACTGGAAGCAGGCCGTGGATTTTCATTTCAGTAGTGTATGTCTACCCCTTATTATTCCCGTACTCAACGGGATCGGGGATGAGATGCGATGAAATTTTATGTCAGGATGCCGTTCCTGACGACAAGGACATGAGAGGAGTTAATGGGAGATGAAATGAATGAAGATGAATGAAACTGGGTAAGGATGTGCAAGGAAGCAGCCGTGGGGCCCGTAAGAAGGTACCATCCCAGTATTTGCCTGTAGTTGTAAATGGAAAATCCACTTCGAGGATCGCCGACGGTGTGGCTTGAACCTACGCCTGCCAAGTCCACAGATAGCTTGGTCCCATGGTCTAGCGCTGCGCTTTAGCGAGTGTTGCTAGAGCTGTCGGTATTGCAGGTGTAGTAGTAGTTTTCATATACAATATCAATAGAGGCATATGGCCTGGATGTTTCTCCATATACACCCTCTGTCTGAAAAGTTCGGTGAATGGTCTATATTACGAACGGATTGTTGGCTTCCCTGAAACATCCGTTACTATCCTCCGAAGTAATCCCCGTGGATGGTTATGCACTTCCTAGAACGGCTGTATAAGTCCTGGCATAGTCTTCCTGAGGGATAGCTTTCAGTTGGGTTGTCACATTACGATGGATGTCCGAAATGTCCGAAAACCTCAGGCCCTGGACCCCGATACTCCATACTTTGGCGCTTGCCTTCGAGGTCGTACTTCAGGCACCAGGTCTCGTCACCCGTGACGATGGTTTTCAGGACCATTCCATTCCACGGAACATTCACCCATCTCACTGCCACCCGTCGAACAGGTGTGCACGTTAGGTTGCATTAATTCATCCTCACTACCGCCCGTCTATCAGGTGTGCAAGGCAGGTTGCATAAATTCACGCTTCTCTCTTGCTTTCAATATAGAGTTGTGACGACCCAAACCGAAGGCTATTCCTGAAGAAGACTATGCCAGGAGTTCCCAGGGCTTATTCAGTCGTTCTCAGAAGCGCATAGCCATCAACGGGGATTACTTTGAAGGACAGTAACGGTTGTTTCAGGTAAGCCAACAATCCGTTCGTAATATAGCCCATTCACCGAAATTTTCAGACAGTGGGTGCAATAAGAAATCACCCTCACTGAAGCGAGAATCTCTACTTAGTATAAAACAAAGTCCCCGATTCTTGGATGTTACGGGTAAACTCGAGAACCACTGGATGGATTTTGATGCGGGTTTCACCATTCTGTAAAGGATATCTCGAGGATGATTTCTGTAGAAAATAATTTATGTATGATCAAAGGAAGCCGAGCAGTAACTATTTCAGTGGAAAAGTCGAAAAAAAAAAACCGGCGTCCGAGCGCTTTGTAAGCTTACGCCGGGCAAACCGTTAAAAATATCTAAATACTATGAGTGTAAGAATTGTTCAACATGGAAAGTTCTACAAAAAAGTCCGCGAGAGCATATGTCGATTTCAATACATCGCCCACTATGAGTGTTTTTGCGTTTTAATTTCTTCCAACCATGTCCATTCAACTACAGAGGCGACAGTTTACAAGCTAGCTAAGGGCGAGTCTATCATCCCTGTTACAGCCTAGCTAGTGGGCGAACCTGCTGCCCCAGATACAGCCAGCAGCAAACCGTTGAGTCGTGTTGAGTTACGACTTCTGAGAAGGGTGGTTGTGTTTGGAGTTCCCCTGGAAGTGCAACTCGGGTTTTCTTCATTTCACCTGTGAAACACAGTGAAGTTAAGAATGGACGGAAGGGGGATTTGATTTTCATTCACCTCGCCATTCCCTGGAAGTGCAACTCTCATTTCACCTGTGAACTTTTCGTTACGCAAAATTCACAGTCAACTTAAGATTGGACGGAAGGGGGATTATATTATATTAAATTATACTGATTGGCGTATAATCTCTACTTAGTATAAACTAAGTCCCCGATTCTTGGATGTCAAGGGTAATCTCGAGAACCACTGGATGGATTTTGATGTGGCTTTCATCATTCTGTAAAGGATATCTCCAGGAAGGTTTTTGTAGAAAATAATTTATTTATGATCGAAGGAAGCCAATCATTAACGATTTCAGTGAAAAAGTCGAAAGAAAAACCTGGCGTCTGTGCGCTTTTTAAGCTTACGCAGGGCAAACCGTTAAAAATATCAATATACTATGAGTGTAAGAATTGTTCAGCATGCAAAGTTCTACAAAAAAATGCCACGAGGGCATATCTCTATCTTCAATACATCGCCTACTATAAGTGTTTTTAGATCGGACGGAAGGGGGATTTGAGTTTCATGCACATCGCCATTCTTAAATTACGTCTGACAAGAATTCGTTGCACATGCATCTCCCTGATTATACAATTAATAGTCCAGTCAGTGATTTTGACCCATCATGCTGAGACGTAAAACGGATATAGGTCGTAGTTAATTGACATCGAAAATAAAGCCGCTTATCCCGTAATGCATTCATAACTGTTCCCGGGCAAAGCCGGGGTGGGTTGCTAGTATTAATATAGTCCTAAGATCTCTTTCAATCCAATGTCTTGTGCATGTGTTATAAATAACTATAGTGCGGGACAAACCATTGGAAGCCTGAAGGTCACGCGTAGTCGGTGCACTGTTGTCCTGTACGTTCTCGCATCCAACACGCGACTGAAGGTACGATGCAATAGCATGGCAACACCGCCGGGCGAGGGGTAGAGAGCGGTGCGGAGAGCCGGTTGACCTTCGGGCTTCCAATGGTTTGTCCCGCACTATAGTTGAAAGGTGTCCATACAGCACGCTGAGCGCACTGGCAGTGCTTCTAGCGGGGACGGCCTTGCAGCGATAATGGGGGAAGACTATACGTGTGCCTCTCTCACTCGCTTTCCCGTCTCACTCCCTCCCGTACTGCCTTCGCTGTGTTGTGGTTGATTGGCCGAACGTCAAACGGTATTTAGTATATTGTGAATATGAAAACACATTGAAACAAAACGAAAACAAAGGGGAAAAGAAACAACAATCATATGGCCGAAATATCAATGCCTGAAGCGAATCGGGAAGTATGAATCAGCTTCCCATAGTGTAGCCAATATCACAAAGCATTTCAGATATTTCCTTAAAGCTTTCCTGAAATGTAAATGACACTTCTGCAATATATATATATGTACAAGGTGTCAGTATGCTGTAGGTTGTGGTTGTCAATAAAGCAGTAGCAATTTTCATAGACAGGGGGCTGCGTGGCGCAGTCAGTAGAGGCGCTGAGCTTCTAACTGAAAGGGAGTGGGTTCGATCCACACCCAGGTAGTGGATTTTAGAAACAAAACTACCACTTTCGGAAACGCAAATAGCCCTGGGGTTCACTCAGCCACACCAGAAATGATTACCAGGGTAATTCCTGGGAGCAAAGACGGCCGGGCGTGAAGCTGACAACTCCATTCCATCTAGAGCCGATGTCACAAAATATGGAAGGCTCTAATTTCCACTACTCCCAGGTTCTACATGGCCTGTACGGAGTTGGCTTTGCTTTTGCTTTTTATTTTCATAGACAGACTTAAATATTTTAAAAAATTATTGCTTTTTCATGTACCATTTTCTCAGAAACTACTCGACAAACATTCAAGAGACTTTACACATGGCGGCTTCGGTGGCGTAGTCGGTAGCATGCTGAGCTTCTATGCCCAAGATAGCGGGTTCAAACCCGGCCAAAGCCGTCGGATTTTTTAAGAGCGTTAAAAATCCCTCAGTATGTCTTCCTTCGGAGGGAAAGTAAAGCCATCGGTCCCATGTCATAGATTTATGGCATGTTAAAAAACCTTCCACTAATTACACCTGTGTGAAGCAAAATTGTATAGGTTAGGAATGTAAACAACGCTCTTAGGTTTCTACGTTCGTTGCCAAGAGAGGTGGCGTCTAGTAGTCTAGTTCTAAACTAGGCCTAGTTGTCGTTGACGGTGGCGCTTGGCGGCAAAAGTAGGAACTATTTGATAAATCCAAAGTTGCAGTCGTTACTTGAATAAAAAAAACAGATACACACACTAATACAGCCATCAAATTTAACACCGGTTATGAGACAGATTCTACACACACCCTATG
The DNA here is from genome assembly GCA_946902985.2 of Meconema thalassinum. Lineage (NCBI taxonomy): Eukaryota > Metazoa > Arthropoda > Insecta > Orthoptera > Tettigoniidae > Meconema > Meconema thalassinum. The sequence continues at coordinate 57,215,202 of OX336399.1, forward strand.
TACACGGGGCTACATGACCGCGTTGTCGCAGCCTCTAAACTAAGGAACCAACCAACCAGACTTTACTCAAATATTAATTTAACGTGACGTGAGCTTCTTTAGTAAAACTGTCACTCTAGTACGTTTAGAATTGAAGGAATACATATTTTAGTGAATCATATTTTAATTGTTAAATAAAAACAGTCTAGTTTTCAACAAATAATTGAGTTTTCTGAATGATTTTCCTACCACACATACACAGCGTTGGTTCAAAGCATCATACCGAATGGCATTTAGATTCACCCAATAGGGTGTGAGAAAATGGTACCTGAAGAAAACAATTATTTACAACAAAATATTTAAGCCCTTTTATGAACATTTCTACTGTTGTTTTGACTACTACAAGATGCAACTTACTGTAACCCTCTAGTGTCATTTACATTTCAGAAATGGTTTAAGGAAACATCTGAAATAGTTTGTGATATTGGTTACACTGTCGAATATAGAAAGTTGCACTCTTCTTCTGCTACTCATTTGCCGGTTCCCTTAAGGTGAGAAGCACCTCCCTATCTTGCCCACGTTAAATTTTAAATTTTTTGGTACAGATTACTCAAAACCTATTTGGGTTATTACAAAGAAATTTTAAGAGGTTGTTATGTGCATCTTTCTCTGTAATAATAGCCCCTACCTATTATCAGAACCCCCAGGAAGTAATACACTGCTGCTTTTCGTTGTCCCTCACATGGGGATAAAATGGCGTCCATCTTAGGGCACCTTTTTTTTAGTTTCTTTGTTCCTTTCTCTTGGCAACAATTTAGGCGTATTTCCGTTTATTCCGAATGATGAAAGACATGGTTTCTTTCGAAATGCGTCGAGTTTGATTTAATAAAACACGGCATAAGCCCAAAATTCTACATTATGGATAGTATCACGGGCCGTGAAAGTCTCCATCATTACAAAATATTTTTCGTCTTAATGTTTTACTCTGATAAAAAGTTCCCTCCGTCTTCATTCAGACTTGTTACTCTTCTTTTAAAATAAGTGTGCTCAACCACATTGTCCAATTTAACTTTAAGCAGACGAGAAAGGTAACGCTTTTTAAAGAGAATTTTCAAATCACATGGAGTGTGAAATGCTATTAAGATATGTACATGTGTGCAGGACATTTAGCAAATTCTCGGAAAGACCACAACTCTTGATAGCACGAGTAATAAGGAAGAATGAAGATGTAAGGTGTTAAAGAGGAAGAGAAGAGTGGCTGTGAAGAAAAGCATACGAGGGAAACAGATGGAGGGGAAGTTAACCAAGAAGAAAATGAAAGATAAGGCAAGGGAAGTAATGGGATGTGACTTAGGACTAAGATGTTCTGGAATGAGAAAGTATGATGGCATTGTTATCTTCACTCATCTTCTTGCTTCTTCTTTAATAATTCATGAGTGGAATTGTCAGTGGCGGCACCTATATAGAGGGAAGAGAGGTACATTATTTTCATAGTTTTCTTATTTTGAAGGTAAATGCCAATAAAATATGTTTACTTTGAGTTCGAGGTACGTTGTATTATTTCTTGGTTCACAGTTAACTGTTATCAGTGCAGTTCATGGCCACAATGTACGGGATTCAGAATAAACATTTTCCATTTGTGAATTTTGAAAAAAAAATCCCTCTCGGCACGCTGAAAGGCGGAGGTAGATTTCACCGGGCAAAGAAAAATATTTCTAATTCATTAAATTTGCCGATTGTTGTATACCTAGAAAAGTTCCACGTGATTACCTTACGAGAAGCCCCATCCTCTTACAATTCTGAAAACATTTTGCTCATTCGTTGGCGTAAGGGCGGGTCATTTCAAAGATTCTCTCAGACGAAATTTTAGTTAATTTGTAGAGAACTCATCATCAACATCTTTAACAGTTTCCAGCCTCTGGCCGGGTCTGTTTGGAACACAAGCCTCTCCAACGTCTTCTGTCTTCCCACCATCTCTTAGCCTCCACCCTTGTCCAGTCTTCTCCTCTCTTCTTCACGCTTTCTTCCACCCCCCTTCAGCCACCTGCCTCTTGGTCTTCCCTCGGTATCTTTCCTTCCCACTTGGTTTCGTGTATCCTCCTGGGAATTATCTTCTCCTCCATTCGTTTTACATGTCCATACCATCTAAGCCTAGATTTCCCTATGCCATCCTGTAATGGTTCCTCCTTCGTTAATTCTCTGGTCCTCTCATTTCTTATTCTGTCCATCGTTGTAGCTCCAATACTGCTTCTCAAGGACCTCATCTCACTGGCCTGTATTTTGCTCTTCCCCCTTCCTTTCATAACCCAGAACTCCGAGGCATACGTCAGGATAGGGACATAGTACGTCCGATATATGACCTTTTTGCTGTTCTGAGGGACATCCTTGCTCCATAACATGCTTCTCACACTCCTCCGGAATGCTTCTGCCTGTCTCCCCCGCTCATTTATATCTCTATCGTTTCTTCCATTATCTTGTGTCAGGCTTCCCAGATACTTGAAACTCTCCACTTTCTTCAGCTGTCCCCACCAATTGTTATTTCCGTTGTGGTTCCTTCCTTCTTCATTGTTGTGATCACCATCTCACTCTTATTATACTAATATATAAAAATGAGATGGTGTGTGTCTGTCTTTCTATCTGTCTGTCTGTCTGACTGTGTGTTACTCAATAACGCAAGAACCACTGGTTCGATTTGAATGAAATTTTGCATGGATGTATCTGATTTACCATGTTTACATATAGAATACTTTTAATTTCGATATTTTGCACTATTAAAAATTGGCGACCATTTTAGTGACGTCACTACACCCTTTGGTTTCAAAATTTCATATTTCCATATCAAATAAAAAGAGAACGCTAAGAAATAGCAAACTTTTGATGCATACACAAGATTTACCATTTAATTTGCTATCCAAAAGGTCATTATCCCTTTTCGTGTATCTCCAACGGTTAGCGAGTAAAACCTAAATTTGTGCAATAAAACACGGTCAACACCGAACGGTGCAGTATATCTCTACATAGATAAAAATTAAAGTTTGTATGTTTTTTTCGCAATTTCTATGGAAATTTGAGTTATTTACGCGTTTCAATCTGTTTTATTATGGATGCGCACGAAAATAATTTGTTGGTCTGTCTGTCTGTTTGTTTGTTTGTCTGTGGACAAATTTGTTCCCTTATAACTCGAGAACGGCTGGGTTTATCAACGTAAAATTTGGTACAGATATCCATCAGAGGCACGACACTAATCATTGATGTAACCCTTCTCCGTACCTCTCATAAAAGGGGACCTATCCCCTTAAAATACATGCTGAAATAGTAGTAGACGGACGAGACAAAGATCATTTTCAGCCCCTCAATGTGAGAGACAAAACTCGGGGGCCCTAAAGGGTCCCCGAAATCCACATTTTAAGGCCCTAAAACCAACCGTTTTTGAGATATTCCCAGAAAACTAATTTCATTTAATAGGCTAAACTATGAACGAATTCAAGCCGGTAACCATGGCAACAGATTCTCAGAGGTCCATCTATTGCTGTAAGACGCATTGCAATTCCATTAATTACATTGGTGTGAAAGTTTGCAAACGGCTAGAAGGTTATCACGGAAAGAAATTAAGCTGTAAAATTCATCAATACGTATAATGCGCTTAAGGGGGTCAAGGGGTACACTAGAATTTTTTCACGCGATTTACACATCCGGGTGTGATACGGCAGGTCTATTATATTCCTATTATTCCTATTATTATTACTATTATTAGTATTATATTATGGCGTACAACGAGGAGACAGAGCCCCTCGGTGCCAGAAACAAAACTTGGGGGACTCGAAAACTACATTATAAGGCTCTAAAACCAACAGTATCTGAAATATTCCCAGAAAACTTATTTAATTTAATTTAACAAACTAATGAAGGAATGGAAATCGTTAACCATGATAACATTATCTCAAGGGGTGGCATCCAACTTTCCATCTATTTCTGTATGAAGCAATGTCACTCCATTTATACCTTGCCACGGGTGGGTGAGTGGATAGCGTGTCGGTCTACTAACCCCAAGATTGCAGGTTCACTCCTGGCCATGGTAAGTGATTTTTGAAAGTCGGCAAAAATACGACTCGCATGTCATACGATGTTGGCATGTCAAAGAATCCATTTGAATTCAGTAGGCCCTGTTCATAATGGCAAAATTAATCTCAGCAATTTCCGCCAACACAAAGTTCCTCATTTCTCTAATAGAAAGTGTTATAGTGTTCAAGGAGCTTAGATATCTACCCTCCTTGACTTTCATAGTGATTCAAGGAACAACGAAATTTCGACATGGAAGCTACCCTCTGGGTGTCAAATTACGAAGCTTGCACCCGGCACCCGAGGCCATACGATATTATTATTAGGCTACTCCATTTATTACATTTCTGTGAAAGTTTGCAAATGGCTATAAGGTTATCACGAAACCAACGTAGACTGTATAATTTGTCAATGCAATTAAAGGGGTCAAGGGGTAACCTATATTTTTTTCATGCAATTTCACGTGCGACATACAGTACAGAAAGTCTATTATATCTCCAAACAGCAACATTATTTTCAAAAATTCCTGAATTGAATCAGCATTTTTTGCGGCTTTTAGGAATTTGGGCCATTTGAGGCTAAAGAACCTGAATTTTCATGCACCACAAGCCTTTATCATTTATGAAAGAGGTCTTCCTGTGTATGGGGACCTAACACAACGTAGAGGGTCATTTTTTATGTGAGGTGTATTGCGTTTCGTCTACAAGGCTTTCAAATCTATTTCACGTCAAGAAGTACACGTTAGGTGAATTTAGTTTGAGTGCACATTTTAACTAATCTTTTTTTTTTTTTTGTCGACATACGGGTTCATCGTAAGGATGATTTTGTTTGATACTGTATGGTAGATATACCCATAATTGGATATCTGGGGTATAAGTTGTAGACAATAGAATTGTCTGTCTGCCTTTCTGTTTATCTTTATGTACGCCTATAAATCGTGTTCGGATGCTTGGTGTATCGTAAAATTAGGTATGGTAAACATGAGTCAATACACCAATCATTTATAAAACTCCTAACCGTACTTTCCATACAGTAGAAGGGTGGATATAGGGAAAAACTTCTCAAAATACATGATAAAATAGGCGAAATATAAAAATTATCCTAGAAGGACGATCAAAGCATATGCTGCTTCTCATTGTGAGACACAAAATTCGCGAGTCTATAAGGGGTCTCCGAAAATCACATTTTAAGGCCCTTAAATTAACAGTGTGTGTGATATTCCCAGAAAACTAACTTCGTTCTGATAAACTTATGAAGGAATGACAAACCGCTAACCATTGCAACAGTAGCTGAATTGATAATGTTTGGTGTTAATATATAACACCGTTCGAAGAACGGGTACTTCTGCTAGTTTATGCTAAATTTCATCCCATATCCTTGTATTATTCCTTCCCACACGTCCAACTGTTCCTGTACCTCTTCCTCCTTGGTTTTTTTATTTTGTAGAGAACTATTGACGATTTTAACCGGTGTTGATATTGTGCCTATTAAGAGAGGTATGATTTGTTTCTCTCACAACTCCATTTTCCCCACACCTTTGCTCAATGGTTTGGGCTACCAGAAAACTTAACGGAGAGCTACAAACTAGAGTGCTTGTCCCTTTATCAAGGGTTTCTTCACAATCCTTGATAAAGGGAAAAGTAGTAGTTAGTTCGAAACGTCGGTTTTTAAAGTGTCACGTGACCCAATAGCCCCAAAGCTATATTATTTATGCAAATGGTCAAGAAAGTTTACGCAACATTATTATTATTTATGATTTAAGCCCAATAAGGACTAGTTCTTCTTAGATGTTCTCTTTAGTTCCCAGAATATCTTGAGCCTGGCAGATATTCCTTCTTCTCTCTCCTGTGAGAGAGCATTCCGACACCTAGGCACTTTCGGAGGTGGGGACTAAGAGTTAACCATATCACAAAATTTGGAACGATCTTGGACATCGAGGTCAGATATCCCAGCGGAATACAAGTATTTTTGGTATTCATTGAGCCATAGGATGCGTGGCTCAGCGGCAACGTTCTCGCTGAATGTGCTTACTGTAAGGTTGCAGGATAAGGTTCTGGCACAGGCAGTTGTCATTTGAGGGTGCGCAAATGTGAGGCAGCCGAGTTGCTGTACTGGGACGTTAAAGATGCCCTTTGGGGCAACATTCTGGCACCCCAGCGTTTCTAAAAGCCACAGTAGTAAAAAGGGACGTAAAACCAATAACATTTTTTTTTACACGCGAATGGACCAGTTAGGATCACGCAACAACTTCATTTCTTTTTCTTGGTGCGAAGTTTTCCCTGCACCCAATACGCCTTCATGCGTTCGCTGGCCTGTTTACGCTGTTCGTCCGTCCAGGCTCTTCCGGTCTTGCGGCTTGAATCCCTTCCAAATTACTCAGTATGTTCCTAAATCTATTTCTGTCTAACAGTTGGTCTTCAGAGATGTTCAAGCTTTCCATATCCGCCTTTGTTTCCTTAATCCATGCTGTTGTGGCCTTCTTTCTCCAGAAATAATCAAATATCCGTTTGGTGAGTCTATTTTGGTCCATAGATGTCCGGGAAACTTCAACCTCTTCTTCTTCATAGTCTCGGAGATTCTTTCTACTTTCTGGTAAACTTCTTCATTACTTCGAAGTTTCCATCCACTTTCGGTTTGAACAGCACACATAATTTTTCTGAGGTTTCTCCATTCTAAGACCTCTATTTTATCCAGCTTGTAGTTATTGGACAGACATTCACTAGCATAGAGACATTCTGTCTTTACCACGGTGTTGTAGTGTTGTATTTTTGCATTCCAGGATAGGGCCTAGGCACTTTTTACTGTATATGTTTTTTGTCAAGCCATATGCTCTCTCCATTTTTGAGACCCGATCTTCTATTGCATCTTTCTCTAGTCCATTCGCTTGTATGGTCTCACCAAGGTACTTGAACTTTTTGACCCTTTTGATTCGCCCTATCTCTGTTTTCAGAAATTGTGGTCCATCTTTGGAGTTCATCATGAATTTGGTCTTCTCTGTTCAGATCCTCAGTCCTGTTTGGGTAGCAATTCTTTCCAGAAGGTTAATTTGAATGGTTGCGATTTCCATTATAGGCTCGTTGCTTAATGTACTATTATGTTCGATCATGCCGAAATATAAATATTATATGCCAGAAAACTGCATCTTAACGAGGCTCATTATAGTTCAAGTTTCATTATGATACAGGTTCTCCACCAATCAGAGCTCAAGGTTTTCATTACGATACAGTTGTTTGACTTATTAGGTAAGGATAGCATCGTACCTGCACTGACTTCCACGACCTCCTATTTTAATTTCCCCCCCCCCCATGGGCTCACATCTAGTGGGACGTGGGTTAGCGACCTCGGGACCCCAGCTGAGTCCGGCATTGCTTCCACTTACTTGTGCCGGCTCCTTCCGTCTTCTTTCCTGTCGACCTCCCTTGGTCAACTCTTGTTCTCTTCCGACCCCGACGGTATTAGGGTATCCAAGGCCTAGGGAGTCTCTTCCTTTCCCGCCTTAATTGGCCCTTGTCTCATCTTTTCTGATACCCTCCTTCTGCGAGGGGTCTGCCTTCTTTTTATTTTCCTGTTATCTCTTGCCTTCTGCTCAAGGCCCTCAAGGAGGCCGGGTGTATATAGCCCCACCACTTCTGGTGCACCCTAGATAATGCTACACCCTCAGGCGCTCACGGTGGTGAGTTCGGGAGTTGGCGACCCCGAGGGATTCCTGAGCGGGGTCCGGTTTCCCCCTTTTGTCCCTTACCTGTGGGGTCAGACCCTCTCCTCTTTCACTTTCCTATCTGCCTTTCATGGCTCTCCTTCCTTCCAAGTCCCTCAATCCGCATTCTTCGAGGGTTGAGAGCATTTCTTTTCCTCCTGTCCTTTATTTGCCTTATTCTCCTTTAGATTTCCATTTCTTCTTCTAGTATGTAGGCTAGTAGTTAGTTTTAGTTTTAAGTTTGCATTTCATTTCCATCTTCACGATCACCCGAACCATCAGGGGCCGATAACCTTGATGTTAGGTCCCTTAAAACAACAATTATCATCATCATCATCATATTTTAAATTTCACTGCGTTGGTAGTGTCATAAAGGGGCATTTGAGGAGGCCGTGGTCGAATACCAGGTATTCTCTGGATCCCATGCGCTCTGTTCAGTAAACAAAACTGGTGGAATCTCGACAGATATTTATGAGCTAGAACATAAATAATGTTATAATTATCGTCGAACATAATTAGTCGTGTGCAACTTGCCTATAATTGTAATTAAGACACTCGTATGGAAACGTACTCATGTCTTAATTTTTGCCATTCCTGCATAATGCACTATTATGTTCGACCATGGTGAAATGTAAATATTATATGTCGGAAAACTGTACTTTAATGAGACTGATTATACTACAAGTTTTCATTGCGATGCAGTTTCTCCCACCAATCGGAGTTCAAGAAACAGCTGTGTGACCAATTAGGTAAGGATAGCATCGCACCATCGCTGACTTCCACGGCCTCCTATTTTAAATTTCACTGTGTGGCTAGTGTCATAGTGGAGTATTTGTGGAGGCCATGGTCGAACACAAGGTTCTCTCTGCGTCCCATGCGCTCTGTTCAGTACAGTACATAAAACTGGCGGAATCTCGACAGATATTTATGAATATTAACTTAAAGTAGTTATAGTTATCGCCGAACATAAACGGTCATATGCAAATCGCCTATAATTGCAATAAAGACACTCGTTTGGTAATTATGAAACTCGCTTCGCTCGTTTTATAAACATCCACGTGTCCTAATTATTGCCATTATAGGCTCGTTGCTTAATGTACTATTATATATGACGATATATTTTATGCATTATTCTATCATCTCACACTTTATTTTGTTCCTAATAGGCTTATGATAGCTTTGAAACCATATATCACCTGTTAAAGTTATGAAAAGTAGGGAATCTATTTGAGTAGAAGACCATAAGTTAAGACATATATCCCATGTAGACTATCAAACTCTTCTTTTGGTCTCTACTTGTCTTAAAAAGTTTCTATTGTGTTTCAACGCAGTTCCACATCACTTTGGAGTACTTTACTACTATGTGTAATGTGGTGTAATCCACTGGAAAGTTGTCGAAATAATTCTCTGCTTGGATGAATCTGAACTATTGCTGTGCTGATTACTTTACCTACAAAGAGAAACAGTCTTGATGAAATAACACTTGTGGTCGGAAGACGATCGTTTAAGCTTGAGTGAAGCTCTCAGGTCTTGGAGGAAGAAGGGAAGACATCTTACATTCTCTTCTCTGTCGCGTCGTCTTGACGACAATGCCATTAGCCAATCAAAAGCTTTTAGAAGTCTTCCTGACGCATCAAATGGGATGAAATCTCTCGATCGAGAAGAAGCTGAAAGAAGACGCTTGGCCTGTAATAATATTAGGGATTAACCATTCGACCCTTCATTCTCGCTTGCTTTAATAGGGGTTAGCTCCTCATATAAGATTCCTTCATTTCCTCCCTCACTTGTGATATGGTCCCATTAGATTTGATACTTCTCAGATGTATTTAGCTTGGATCAAATTTAAACTGAGAGAGATATCTTCCCCTCGTTCATGAACGTTGAATGATGGCGATTGATATTACTTGGTTTATTAATGCTACATTCTCAGTTTTGTCATTTAGATTTTCTGACGGAAATCTGAGTAATACTCACTTAGTGGCCAAAAGTCAAGGGAACGATAGTCCCAGGAGAAGATTGGAAACCATATTTCACTTAAATTAATGTTTATCTGTCGGTCAATTGTAATAGGTGTTCAGTGTAATCAGTGGAAGTGTTAGCATTTGCACGAGTACGAAACCCACATCGCTCAAACAATAAGATAAGTTCATATTCAATTCCAACCTGACCTTTCACTAACAATCACTCATATAACATTAAACAATCAGACTTTAAGGTCAATGACCACTTCCCCCAGAGGCTCACATCTAGTGGGACGTGGGTTGGCGACCACGGGACCCCTGCTGAGTCGGGCATTGCTTCCACTTACTTGTGCCGGGCTCCTCTCTGTCTTCTTTCCTGTCGACCTCCCTTGGTCAACTCTTGTTCTTTTCCGACCCTGATGGTATTAGGGTATCCGAGGCCTAGGAAGTCTCTTCCTTTCCCGCCTTAATTGGCCCTTGTCTCATCTTTCCTGATCCCTTCCTTCTGGGAGGGATCAGCCTTCTTTTTCTTTTCCTGTTATCTCCTGCCATCTGCTCAAGGCCCTCAAGGAGGTAGGGTGTATGTAGCCCTACCACTTCTGGTGCACCCTAGAAAGTGCTACATCCTCAGGGGCTCACGGCTGGTGAGTTTCGGGAGTTGGCGTCCCCGAGGGATTCCTGAGCTGGGTCCGGTTTCCCCCTTTTGTCCCTTACCTGTTGTTTTTCTTTTCATTATATTTCCTTTTCCCTTTAAGATTCCCGCACTGTTATTTTTGCATCTCCACTCCATTTTGTGGGTGTTTTCAATCTCCGTTGCATTTTGTAAGTCTTTTCGATCTACGTTGCATTTTGTGAGAGTTTTTCAACCTCGATTGCATTTTGTAAGGATTGACAATCTAAATTGTTTTTTAGTAAGTCTTTCAATATTGGGGGGGGGGGTCCTTTTGAGAGTATTTTGAATTTCTATTGCATTTTGTATTTTCAACCTACACCGCTTTTTTGCAAGTAGTGAAGTCTCAATTACATTTTTGTGGGTATTTTGAATCTAAATTAAATTTTGTAAGTATGTTCAATCTAAATTGCATTTTGTAATTATTGTCCATCCAAATGAGAAGTTTGAATCTACCATACATTTTGTAAGCAATTTCAATTGCATTTTGTATTTTCAACCTACCCCGCTTTGTTCAAGTAGTTAATTCTCAATTGCATTTTGTGGGTATTTTGAATCTAAATTTCAATTTGTGCGTATTTTCAATCTCATTTGCGTTTTGTAAGTATTTTGATTCCACTTGTATTTTGTAAGTATTTCGACTGTACGTTGCATATTGTACGTATTTTGAACTTCACCTACATTTTGTGCGTATTTTTCGATCTATTTCTTCTGTGAGTATTTTCGTTCGAAATTCCCTTATGTACGTAGGCTATTACCGTTCTCCATTTTGTGAGTAGTTTCAATCTGAGTTCCTTTTTGTAAGTATTTTCCTGCTCACTTACTTTTCGTTCTGGTTTCCACTTCATTGACATTTTCGCTATCACACAGAGCATTAGGGGCCGATATCCTGGATGTTAGGCCCCTTAAAACAACAATTATCATCATCATCATCATCCTCCTGTCCTTTATTTGCGTTATTCTCCTTTTGTTTTCCATTTCTTCTTCTAGTATATAAGATGGTAGGTAGTTTTAGTTCTAGTTTCCATTTCATTTTCATCTTCACGATCACCCAAACCATTAGGGGCCGATAACCTAGATGTTAGGCCCCTTAAAACAACAATTATCATCATCATCATCAATGACCACTAACAATATCTTCAACAGAATTCACATAAAACTAACAATTCTTCACAAGCTGCGCAAGTTTATAACAACTGCTGTGACTAAATAAATGTATATTTTGTATGTATCATCACCCACATACTGTACTTATAATATAGATTCCATAGCCTTAGAGTATTGGATCTTTTGATGATCACTTGACAATCGAAACTGGCCATCCAAGTGAATTTATTTATTTATTTATTTATTGATCTCATGTAATTTTGATCAGGTTTAGGGAAAAGCCCATTGCAATTGAAGAGCTTATTTCCAAAGTGACGTAAATTCATGACGTGCAAAAATCACGTTTTTGTTTCTTCGTATAATTAAATTAAGGTATGATTATGAATATAATATTTTTCAATCATAACTTTTATGCACATCCTGACACTGTGTTTTAAAAATCTCCTATCAATGGAAATGGTGGTAATAGTCTCCTGTAAATTGGAGTTAGGACGTTATGGAAATAAATCATATATTGGCATATGCTTTTGAGTGACATTTATGAGCAATTAAATGGTTTAAACACAACAAACACGAACTTCTTCTTCAAATTTAGGCATGGCCTTCATTTATCACGTGATATCACTTGATTTCCAGTGAGCCATCGGATTGGTCAACATGGATATATGACACATTGTAAATAAATACACGTTAGAGTTACGTCACTTTGCAAATACACTTAATTTCTAGATCTCTGTTAATATGGGATATACGACGTATTGAGACTAAAAACCTTTGCTATAAGCTGGGAGAACCTATAAACTTGCTTATGAAAGACGAAACTGAAAAAGCGTCAATTTTAGATTTACGTCACTTTATAAATAAGCCCTTCATTTGGGTACAATCATTTTGACAGTTTAAAAGGCATTAATTTCGAATCACTGTATGTGAACTTCTCTGGTAGAGTACGCTTCGTCTCAAGGCAATCCTCAAATGGGGAATGCTTAGTTTCTGAAGTTCATTGTATTTCATTGGAAATTAATAATAAATACTTTATTGCGCGTAATGTGCATGAACGTGGTTCTTACGATCCATCATTAGTACAAAATTTTGTGAGGGATTCTACCCTCAGTTTACATGATAGTACGTGATATCGTTCACATGGGCTGTCACATCTTATGCACCTATACTCAGGACGTGGTTCGCGAATTTTCTTCGTCCGACATATACGGCGGTGAAAAATTTGCACCGATATTCAAATCATAACGTGCCTCAACTGATAACCAGCATGCGTCCATGCACGGTTAGTCATCGCATCTCACAGTTAGAAATCCTCCCATATGCTAATCTCCTTCTGATGAAGATTAGTCTCTACGATACACTAACTTATTATTTCCACGGTGATCATCATGTCTCTTCCTCTTTCTTATTCTTGACTTCTGCCTCGACTCTATGACAGTTCACAACAGAGCATATGGATATTAGACTATAGCTGACGTAGCAAAATGTCAAGTCTCGGTCTGAATGCCATAAGGGTTCGTTTTATATTTCCTTCCAGACAGGATTGACCCTTGTGAGGGTAGCGGAGCAATGTATTGGTCATGAGAATATGAAGCATATTGTATATAACATCTGGTCTACTTGGACCTCACAATGGTTTCCATGCTGCCAATCTCTGTACCACTCAGGATTGGTCCAATTTCACTTCCAATTGCCTGCAGTTAAACATAATGCAATTTAAAAACTCCGACTACATTTCGACGCGAGCATTATATCAGAAATAATAATAATAATAATAATAATTATAATAATAATTTAATAATAATTTTGTTAAATACTGTTGATATTATACTATTGCGATATATCTCACGAATCGGACCGAATATCTCGTACAGATTATCTGTGAGACATATTAATTTTTATTTACAACATATATACGGATTGTATTTCAGTACAAAAGTGCATGCAAAATATGTTTTTTGAAATATATTTTAATTGAAATTAATTACTGTTTTTATATTCTTTATATATATATATATACTAGCTATTTTACCCGGCGTTGTCCGGGAGGTGTCTTTACATGTTATAGAAAGATACATGCCAATATACAGCATTTCGCGGTGTATATTCACTTTGCCCCTAAGATAGTATTCTGGATTCTGATGTTACTCCAGTGCAATATTTACTCACTGTAACCTAGTCGAAAATTACTGTGGATTACAATAACGTAGCAGAGAATGCTACAATAATAAAAAGAGCTCTATATGCATAATTCCTCAAGAGCCTAGTCTCACAATATTACAGTACATTCCTGATAGTGTACATTTGTATGTAATGGGGGTAATTAAGACGTCTTGTTCACATAGTTACCTCTTTTATTTTTAAAATCTTGCACCTACCTTATTGACAGGAAACAATATTTAAATTATTCAACGAATTTAAGATAAAGTCAGCATTCTGGAGTCAAATATACTCGTACTTCTGATTTTAAACCCCGCACAAATGGCTTAAATTATGAGAAATAACTTATTCCTGTACACAGGTCACTGTGTACTACAGCTGCATATTAGGGAACGTTATTGCTGTAAAAATATTGTACATGCATACGATCTCGTCTAGTTAAAATGCAGCCACGTATAATCCCAGTATAATGTCAAATAAGATGCATTGATTCTGAAGACATAGGGCTTCCATAGCCCTTAAAGTATTTCGTAAGATAAGAAATAAATTCTCTAAACTCAACCAATAATGTTCTCTAAAACGCTATAGCAGAATCCAGGGTGTTTAGAATCCATAACTACAATATTATACGATATCATTTGTCATTAATCACTAAAATAGGTAATATAGAGAAAAAATGTGTGAACGAACAGAAACAAACTATATAATGGGGGCAGTGTGTGTGCTGCCTCACCACTTACGGTGCACCCTGGATAGTGCTACACCCTCAAGGGCTCACGGTTGGTGATTTTGGGAGTTAGCGACCCCAGTGGATTCCTGAGCTGGGTCCAGTTTTTTCCTTTATTCCATTGCCTCTGGGGCCAACTCTCTCCTCTTTCCCTTTCCTATCTGTCTTTCACGGCTCTCCTTCTTTCCATGTCCCTCAATTCTCATTCGTCGAGGGTTGAGGGCATTTCTTTTCCTCATGTCTTTTATATCCAGTATTCCTTATTCTTTTCATTTGTTCAGGTGATATGTTAGTCTGTAGTTAATTTTAGTTTCCATTTAATTTTTCATCTTCACGAACACCCAAACTATTACGGGCCGGTAAACTAGATTTTATCATCTTAATCATCATTACGATTAGAGTTTGAGGTGAATGGCCAGGGATTTAAAATACCGTACTATCCTGGCATTTACCTGGAGTAAATGAGGAAGAATATGGAACATTCATAGTAGACCCTTTCAACACCGGGATTTGAACTTCCGATTTCCAGTTTAACACTGATCTCATTGCAATTGTGGTGCACGATGAAACTGTGCTATGATAATCCACTGTTTTTTTCTTCAAATTTGAATGGATTAATGGAGAAAAGAGATTCATGGCCATCTTCTACTCAGTACGTGTTACAGGGCAGTGATGGTGAATGCCAATGTCATAAGACTCACGCTCAACAAACTCACTGACAGAGACTGTAATGCTCTGGTATCTGCATAAAGCCACGTAATTTTATAATAAATTGGTGAAACCGCGATTGTGAAATAATTAAATCAGCTAAACCACGTCACAAATCATACGTGATAGGCCAAATGAATGGTCACTGAAGCAAAGCTAAACAGAAGGACTACATTAGGTTGTAAACCGCATTGTGTAATGTGAGGTTTGTTGCGGTGCATTTAGTCCAATAAACATTGTTAGTGTCCTCAAGTATTCCTTGTTCTATATTCGTCCTGATGAATAATAAGAAAGGTCTTACAAACTTCGTGCAACTTAACACCATTCCATTGATATTTTTTTTAAATATTAGTATTACTATTATTAATGCGTTTAACTCAATAAAATTAATATCAATGTAATAACAATATCGACATCATAATTAATACCTTTACCATGAACTTTTATTTATTTTATTGCATGAGCACCTCCAGCCCAAATCAAAGACAATAATAAATAAATAAATACATAAATAAATAAATAAATAATTTTGTATTTTATGAAGCTAGTAAACAAAACTATACTTTAGTACATGAGTTTCTAGCTTACAAGAAAAGTTCTTAAGAGCTGTGAGGAGGTCACGTGCATAACCTTGCGTATTCTTAAGAGTCAGCACGGCTGCCAACTGTTAATAAATGCTCCCTCCATTTCCTACCCCAATAATATATCAGAAAGTATGCAAGCCAACAACTCTTAACGTTGCACACGTATATTACCTGGCATTCTAGATTAAATTGGAGTAACTGATACTGTATACGTCAGTGCTGCCAACATAATTCTAAGCCTGCTGATAGGTCCAATATATAAATAAATGTAGCTTCTATGCCATCCAATGGATTTCATCCAAAATTGGTACAAGAATAGATCATGATATTTCAGATTTATTCTGAGCAACACATGTAAGACATTGTTGCCAACATGATTTTACGCTCGCTGATAGATCCAATGTCGATCTGCATGTAACGTTCATACTATCGATTGGACTTCAACCAAATTTTGTATGTGGATTCTGTACCTTAAGAGATCGAACTAACAATATATTCAGAGTCACAGAAGCTCTATTAGTATACACAATTTCAGATATGTTTCGAACTAATTAGACTTGTCAGTATTACCAACTATATTCTAGAATAATTATTGGCATAAATCTCAAATTTTAATACAAGTAGACTCTTTAGTTCACAGAACTAGGTGTTTGCAATTGAGATACAGACCGAAGAAGAGATTGGAATAAGTACTAATGGAGAATTACAAGTTGCGTTAATCAAATTGCGAGGGAGAGAATTGGTCGAGACCGGTCATGTCTACCCTGAAACTATTGTTACCTCACCCCAAGAAATGACTGCCACTGCTTCATAATTTCACAGTAAGTATTTTCTAACTTACATATATTTTAATTTTCAAGAACATTATTTACTACAGTCCGGTACTTATTATATTGCCTTTACTCTTCACACAGGTCACATTATATTTACTGCTTATATATTCACTCGCATTCCTTTTCTCGTCAATCGTATAACCTACAAATTTTCCATGCACATATAATAACCAAGTAAGTGTTTCTAATGTTTTTCGTATTTCAGACTTCTTTCTGACTTCTTATGATTTGTTTCTCATTTCTGTCTTATTCATCTTTTCACATCACAGTTAAAACGTCAAGTTTTTTTAAATCAAGATGCATATCATTAATTTTATAACACATAGTAACAGATCTGATGTTTTAAATTTTTAAAGTGTTTTTCAGCCTTTAGTCTATTAGTATTTTAAGAAATTATTTTGATAAGGAAATTTTTGTATAAGGTGCGTTCAAAAAGTAACGAGCCGGAGGCTCTAATGCGCAAACCGGTGACGACATCGGCTAATCGTGGCGTGTGTAACGAGGTGTGGGTCCGACCAGAGCGTGGAAGGTCACAGCCCGTCGCTAGAGGACACGCGTGCACGTTACGTGACGATACAAAGCGAGCAGTAGCATGCATCAATCGTCCAACGCTGCCAGTTGCATTGCAAACAGTGACATGGAGGCGTCAAACAAAGAGCAAAGAGGTGTTGATCGGTTTCTGACAGCGAAAGGAGTAGGGGGAACGGACATTCATCGCCGAATGGCACAAGTGTACGGCGAACACTGCATGTCCCTTTCAGGGGCCAAGGCGTGGCACAAGCGCTTCAGGGAAGGACGAGTGTCATTAGCCGATGATGCCCGGTCTGGGGCACCCCCCTGCATTACTGATGACAACGTCCAGCTGGTTGATGCACTCATTACCCAGGACCGTCGAGTGACAGTGAACGCCATAGCCGCCGTGGTCGGATTCAGCGTCGGAAGTGTGCACACCATCATGAAGGAACGACTGCACTTGCGGAAAGTGTGTGCCCAATGGGTGCCCCACAGTCTTCAACCACACCAGGAAGCATTTCGAATGGCCTGCTGTCTTGGTCTTGGTTGGACGATTGATGCATGCTGCTGCTCGCTTTGTATAGTCACGTGACGTGCACGCGTGCCCTCTTGCGACGGGCTGTGACGTTCCACGCTCTGGTCGGAACCACACCTCGTTACACATGCCACGATTAGCTGATGTCGTCACAGGTTTGCGCATTACAGACTCCGGCTCGTTACTTTTTGAACGCACCTTATATGTAAGTCTTGCTTCTTTTCATATTTTATAATGTAACGCTAAAGGAGGTCACAATATGGCCGAAGCTGGTACTGTGATTCAAGTACAACTATTTATTGACTCAAGGTTGTAACTTACTGAATATTCAAGCAAATTCTTACTAACGCCTATGTGCATGCTAATGCCAATGACTGAATACGTAGCATTCCTGTTTATTGAACTAATATTCAGCTGTGCTTGCTTCATAATGGGCTTCTCCCTCAGAGACTGTCATCTTGATCGTCGTTAGAGATTGCACCCCCACGTTACGTCGTGTGCATTGGGTGACTGGGCCAATACACTGCAATAACGACCTGTCATCTTCGCAGAGTGGGAGTATTTTCATCTGCCTCCACACCTTCAGCTTGTCTGGTTGACAGATCCAGTCTTGTTAAAAAGGAAAAATAACCGTTATATTTCCATATTTTTAACGATTTGATCAGAAAAATATTTCCATTATAATCAGCAGGATTTTAATGATTTTTTAAAATCATCTTGGAAGTTTTATTCCACGTTTTCCTGAAATAATAATTTATAGCGACCATTTTTCTGTAATGTTCATTTGTCTAATGGAATAGTGAAATTAAATTTGGTGCTCTTAGTTTATTTAGTAAAATTGAAGAAGGTTGCAAGACAACCGAAAATGGTATTTTGTAATATAACTATTTCCAAAACATTTATTGACTAGTAAGGAGGATCATTCAGTTTACCTTCTCATAGGTATCAACTATAATGTGACGTAAGTCAAGATTCAAACTCTAATCTCCTGCTATCCAGGCCTGCTATCCGACTCAAAAGCTTTAATATCTTAATATCTTCATGACGTCCATATCGTCAAACAGTCTTTTTCAGCCTTGCAACATTGCATATATAAAAATAAATGTGCCTTTTTTGTATTTATCGTTTAAAGTTGCCACACATTCTGTGACTTCGACGTACATTTTGATTTCGCGGTGCAGAAAGCGTTTGGTACTGTTTTGTAGAACTATTTTGTCTTGTGTTATTTTGTATCTGAAGATGCTCGCTTTTATGAGTGAAATATGTTATCCCTTAATTTTCTCCATACTCTGTAGTCCATATGTATTTTTAGCCTATTTTCATTTAGGAAAAAAATTGGCATTTGAGGTCACTTTTTGTCCGTGTATGTGTGTGTGTTTGTGGGTATGTGTGTAAGTGTATATCCCCCCCCCCCCCAATAAAATCAAAACGGCTGAAGTGATTTCAATGAAACTCGGTGAGTTCATAGAACCATTTTGGCCGACCCCGACCGTGCCCTTCAAATTTTATTACGGCCCACCAATTCAACATGCCGGCTGTGCGAAATATTTCACCGGCATTGTATACCTCCGAAAGTATTACTGACTTACCCTGAAATGCTGTACGGTGATGAAGGGCACTACTAGAAGTACACCTATGAGTCTTTCTAATACCTGTTAACTACAAAACGAACATGGTGGCAAGGCGAAGTTGAAACATTCAAATATACTTTTCTCGCGATTTAACCATCCGAACGCAGTGAATATTCGTACAGCAAATGTTTGTACACATTTTAATGCACTCGGATCTAATTTAGTTCATTTGTTTACATAACATCAAGATGAAGGCTGTGCGAATTATTTCTCCTGCATTCTATATCTCTTCATTTCTTGTGTCCTAATTATGCAATTGAAGATTGAATACTACACTTTCACAATACTCTCCACGTAATAGTACATAACTACATATATAAAAATCCAAGAAAGCAACCATATTTAGATGGTCCTCAATTTCTAAGAAGCTATTAGAGCAATAAAACTGAAATTTTGTATGCTGATAGAGGCAATTAACATAAGTAGGGTGTATGAAAACATGTTGTATAGTTTTTCACGGAACTACTTTTAATATACTTATTTCAAGTTATATTTTCGCACTTCCCAGTAATTGGGGATTATATTGTGTTGACTGATTGAAAAGTTGCAATATCATCGGCCATGTCTGTGATGCTTTTACCTCTCCGACTGACCTTTGATCTCGATAATGCTAATTTAGCTATATTCAGTGTCACAAATCTTCTAATCTACTATAGATTGTGATTTGAAACGTTTGCATACTATATAAAGGGATCTTCCTATTAAAACTGAACCTTTCAAATATAGAGTACTTGCATTGGATTGGACACCTTTCAGGAGAGGCTAAAGTTTGAAGTTTGAAGAGAAAAATAAACCTTTATATATAGGCTACTGTATTTCTTTTTTAAGATTTTCAAACATTTGCCTCTTTCAAAGGTTCAGTGTTTGTAAGAAAGTGCTAATTTATTACTGTAAAAACGTTAGAAGCCCTGTATTTATGGTTCTAGAACGAATCTTTGTTTTTGAAATTTCCATTTTTCAGAAAAGCTGATTTAAGTTGGGATTATTTTAAAATTATCTGTAAATGTTAATATTCTTTTAAAATGCTACGGACGTCGTAATCCCAGAAGAGGTTAGAAATCTCACGGTTTTATTTATAATAGATACACTGAATAATATACTCTTCTTATTAAAGTATTATTATTATTAGTTATTTAAGTCCACTAAGGAGCGCTTATGACTAGTGCTTCTGCGAAGCTTTCTTTGTTTTCCAATATATCCTTGTCCTTTCTCTCCTGTGTGAGGGGTGGTCGGGTATTTATGACTTTGGGTTAGAGTTAACACTATCACAACATTTGGAACGGTCAACAATATCACAGTCTACACCGGCGCGGGATGCGGGAACGGGAGCGGGAGCGGGAATGTCGCGAACATTTGCGCACTTGGCGGGATATGCATCCACTCAGACAGCTGCGTCACAATCCCGCACAGATGGCGGGATTGCTGCGTCACTGCAGGAGTACGCAGCTTGCTGCGTTTTCCCGCGTCCTGCATCCGTTTAGCAATGGCGACAGAACTGTTAATAGAGTGTGTCAGGAAATATCCTGCCTTATATCAATAACATGAGTAATGAAGATTAAGAAATATAAGGAATAATGATAAGCTCAGGGACGAAATAGGAAAGGAACTGCAAGTACCTGGTTAGCATCAATTTAAATAATATCACTCTTTGTTTCTGTGTTCATTTGTCACGTGGTGATTAACCTAAAGAAAACCGAACTGAACGACCCTAAAACGAAATATAAACTGCACTATCGCATCGTATCGCAGATAGCTTGGCAAACCTCTCTCACGATAGCTCCAACAGTTGTGAATCCAACACGAAAACTGTGGCCAATTGTCGAGAAAGAATTCCCAGTAGCCAAAAATCTAATAGCAATAGCAAGACTATCTTCTGGCGAGATAGCTTCCCGATAACTAGTATATATTTTCCTTATGTTGCACTTCATCAGACGAATTCATTTCGGAACTGTTTCCCGCGCTGGTCAGAATACAAAGATTATTTCGCAGCGACTGCGGGTATCGTGTCAATCCCGCTCCCGTTACCGTTCCCGCATCCCGCGCCGGTGTGCGTAGACCTTTATTCAAGTCTTGTTTCACTTCATTATACCACAAGCTGCCAGTCTTGTAGCCATTAATCAAGTTGAAGATCTTCTTGGTGATTCTATCGTTCTCCATCCGGAAGAGGTGCCCGTAGAATTTCAGTCGTCTCCGTCGCTTGACAGTGGTGGCTGGTTACAACTGATGGTATACTTTGGTGTTTGCTTTAAGTCGATAAGAGCCATCTGGGAGCAATCTTGGTCCATGCATTTTTCGAAGGATACGTCTCTCGATTTTCTCCAAATCATCCATGTTGTCTTTCTTGTTCATCATGAGGGTCTCTGCTGCATATAAAAACTGTGGTCTAATAACGGTTTTATAATGACAGATCTTTGCATTGTTTGAAATACACCTCTTGTTGTAGCGATTATGTGATAGATAATAGGTTGCATTGAGTTTAGTGCACCTCTCCGAAATTGAAGAGCCGTCTCTGCCATTCGGGTGGACCCATTTGCCGAGATAACGGAAGCGATCAACTTTCCCAATTGTTCCATATGCAGTTGTAAAAGGGGGTTTCCCGTAATGACGACTCTCAAAATACTTGGTTTTGTCAAACGACTTTGTAAACCTGCCTTCATTGCTATCTCGTGTAGTGCTTGGACAGATATAACAGCATCCGTGGAGTTGCTAGTTAGGATTGCTATGTCATCTGCAAAAGCCAAGCATCTGATCTCGATTTTACGAGTTCCAGCTCCAATGGTCACCGGTTTGATTCCCAGATTCCTCAGTGCATATTCCCAAGTATTGATGACTTCATCAAGCACATGATTAAATAAAATAGGGGAATGGTCATCCCCTTGCCGTATTCCGGTTTTAATATCGAAATTCCTGCTGAGTTCTCCTCTGAACGTCACCTCAGAGGTGGTGTCTGTTAGAGTTTGTTCAATGAGGGTGCGGGTGTTGTAATCTACATAGAGCCGGGCAAAAAGCTCTTGAGTTCCGATCGGTCTCGTTGGACGAGAATAAAAACGGAAATGATGGTTCCGGAACTGGTATTACCGATAATGTGGGCTCGATAACGATTATTCTCGACATTATCGCTCGTTATCGCATGGGCAATATGGCGCTGCCTGAAGGCACTGAGGCTTGTTTGTGTAAGGATTCAATGGAAATTGTTCATTCCGTTGACTGGAGTCTGCGAATTGAAAGAATCCACTCAACTTCAACGATATCATATTAACAGACTACCCAAGGTATATTGAGCATATCATCCTAATAACATATGGAAGGAGATTTTGATCGTCAGTCGGCATTTTTTGGTCATTAAATTTCAGCAAAGAAAATTCTATTTGACGTGTAGGCTACATATCAAGATCTTTTCGTGTAGTGCCACATTCAAGCACTACCGTATGAAACTTTCTCGTAATAAAATCTGAAAATTCATGCACTCGCTATATTACTAAAGCCCCTGTGATGCAACTGTGTTCTGTTGTATGATTTTTGTAGTAAGATACTGGTAAAGTGGTCGTCATAAACAATAAAACGTAAAGAAACAAAAAAAACAAAAATTAAAATTACTTCCCCTACCGAGTATCGAACCCTGACCCCTCTATTCATGAGTCCAGGTAGCAACCAATTCAGCCACTGAGACTGTTATAGACTGAGGGAAAATGGTACAAACATACACAGTGAAAACTTTTGCGTTGGATACCTGACTCTCTTTATCTCAAATGCTCCTACCGGTTTGAATAATATTATCTAGTCGTGGGGCATACGAAAAAATAATGTTCACTTTCAAGAATAAGATTGATTTTATCTTTCGTCATAATGGCTTTGCCATATGCATAAACCACCGCCATTACAATCGCGTTCCTACGCACGTGCTCACACGTTGCATCATGGGTAGAGAGAGCAACGATATTACCTTGTGATCGAACGAGACTTGGGAGTATCGGACGAAGTGACATTCCCGCGGTAATGAGTTGTTCTCAGTGCAACTCCCGTCGCACTATTCTCACTCAAACTGTCATATCATTGGCATTTATGGACAAATCAGTGAAGTGTTTGCACTGACATGATTAATACACCGCATGCCACAAACTGGTATTGTTTTCAAGCAAAAAATTAGAGTTTTTAGTAGATGAAATTAGTTGAAACTTTTCAGCGTAATATTTTCCAAGTGTATTTTCACCATCGCAGCCAATTTTTGCACTATAGTTGCCTCTAATAACATCCAGTTACAAGGTGGAGAAGAAGATTGAAAGTATTCTTTAAAGCAAATTGCTAGTCAGTAGGGCTAAAAATTCATGAGTCATACACGAGAGACTTTCTTGTAGCTCTTCTCTGCTACGCCAATTATTTGAGTTTATTTTAATTTAGGGGCTACAGCATCGTGATCATTTTTGTGTTCTTGTGTGTCAACTTTGTCTAATAACCTGTGTTATTATGGTGTCTGTAGTAGTGTGTGTATATTTGTAACTGAGGGTAGGAGTGGTAGGGAGGTGGCAGATGCGAACTCAATTCAATGTGATCTTCCTGGGGTGTATCACTTCATACTGCTTTAAATTTGTCAAATGTAAGAACGAGAAATGGTTTACACTCCGGAGTTATTACAGAAGGCTTTGACTTTACACGTGCAGCGGCTTGAGTGACACGTGCAGCGGCGTGAGTGAGTCTGCTTTTTCCTTTAAATAGATACTGCCGATAACGCCGAGAAAAAAGGAGTTCCGGTATTATCGAGACTCCCACTCAGTACCGGTATTATCGAAACTGAAGATTCTCGTTCAGCGGAGAGACCTGGCCTTGAGTGCGCTTGGTGGGGGGCGATACTAGCCATGCGGAAACTTACGATCCCGATCGGAACTAGAGCAAATTTGCCCGGCTCTAAATCTACACCTCGCACTTGCAGTACCGAGGAGAGCGTCTGGCAGTCGATTGAATCGTATCCCTTCTTAAAGTCGACAAAGACCACTGTGATGTTCGCACTCATTACTTATTTTAGTTGGAGAATAGTCTTCAGGTTGAAGATCTGCTCGATACAAGAACGTCCTCGCCTAAATCCACCTTGATATTCACCAATTGTCTGATCACATTGACTTTCAACATTGTCCAGTAAATTCCTGGGAGTGACTTAGTAGGCTACTGACAACAAAGATATCCCCCGGTAATTGTTGATATCATGGTGGTTCCCTTTCTTGTGCAAAGGATGTATAAGGGCTGACTCCCAGGCATCAGGGATGTTGCCCTTCTCCCAGCAGGTAACGAAGATCTGGTGAATGGCATACGTTATTTCATTTCCGCCTGCTTTCAAAGCTTCCGCAATGATACCATCTTCTCCGGGTGCTTTGAAGTTTTTGTGGTGATGGATGGCATTAGCAACCTGCTGCACAGTCAGTGGTGTGGATAGGAGATGTACTGTGCCCGAATTCGGCCTATTTTATGATGATATTGAGGCCAGAATCAATTCTGTTGTATTGAATATGCATGAGATTGAAGGTGCTGGATTAGTGACATAAAGCGAGATTTTAGCTCTGTTGCAAGTTTAATATGCATTAAGGGTCGCCCTGGCAAGGTTATTTTACCTTGGAGACGATGCGATACTGCGCCTATATTGGGATAAATACGGTATCCACGAGCTAAATGTTTGTTTGAGCACTGATAGTCTTCTATCAAAGAAGTCTTCTCTGATTGGCTATGAGATCGTAACTAGGATAGTTATCTATCCTCTTTTAGACCGAATGAAGAAGATATTGTCACACGAAAAGATGCCAAATTCAAGTATTAACCATAGTAAAATGATATTACAGTGATTAAAGACTTCAGAATGAAGTAATTAGCATTGTTATGTGCCCACGCACTCCAACCCCCACTCTTTAATAATGGCGGAAAATCAGTCTGATGGACGAGTGAGGAGTGTGAACGAAGTTCATTACCGATTTGAGATTCAGCGAGGTGCGATCGCGGAGTGTAAGAAGCAGTGCTTCAAGGCCAAGTAAGCCGCGAGACGAGCAAGCATGTAACCGAGGTTCCACTAGGAAGGAAGGCTCCCACTTCTCGGGTTAAGAGGAAGCAAGTTCGAACGCAGTATTTCATTTACATTACTTGTGTATGCGGTAATAAGAGGCCAGCTTGTATTTGAAGCTAGAATAGGCTTGGGCCTTGTGCCAGTGTTATAGGCAAGTCTCTGTAGTGGATCTATGATATCCAGCTTACCAGATTCAATAGTTTTTGTATACGTGAATCTAACGCCCGAGAAATGTGTTTATCTCGCGGCCAATACGGCTTGAGTGCTACGCAGTGAGTACAGGCAAGTTATTGCCCGGGCTGACAAAACATTTCAAACAGCAGTGAAGAATATAGACATTCGCAAAGCTTCGTGCAGTATTATACGAGTGAGGCAGCATATTTACTACACTGAGATGTCGATTCTACTGATATTCACTCTGATAATTTCTCAATATTCTTTAATAATGCAGTTTATCGTTACAATGTTAGCTGTAATGATGAGTACATTGTGCGCTTGGGATATACGGGTTAGAAGTATAGTGAATTAACCGAGCAACCTTCAACATGAATTCAGAGCAGTACAAAATTATGTCCAGCTATATCGTGACATTTTGCAACCAAGTGACTTCAGTTCAACTTCGAAGCAATATATGGTTTGCAACTGCGAACATTATTCAACGTTATTGCTCGTTCTTTATGGAAGTCTACAAGAGTTGTCGGAACAAGATTCAAGAAGACGCTTTCTAAACGGAAGATGATGGCAGTTCAAGCGAACGGGATAGCGGTAGTTCGAGCCCAGTTGACAACAGGGGTTGCTCTTGGAGGAACGCGAGTTCGATGTCCGAGAAGACTGTTCGTGTACCGTGGGGAACTACAGTTCGATCCTCTCCTGGAACAGAATCACCAATCCAGCTGGGCAATTCCTATACGCTACAATTCAACCAGAACTTCTATTACGGTACTGCGAAAACACTCCGATTAGTTTTGGTATTTTTCATTGAACTTCAGCGTTGATATTTTCGTTTGCCAATCCAACTTTTATTTTCTTTTGGCGTTATTTTAATCTACAATATAGTCTTATGGAATTTAATTCCATGTTCGGGATAGTCTTCGAATTTTACTTAATTCTATTTCCATGGTGTTATAGTGGAATTATATTCAGGTCTTCGTCTTCAACGATTTTTATTATTCGTTTGTAGAGGATTAGCCTTGGGTATTTTTCTACGAGAATATATTTTAGGGAAGCTATTTACGACTTATAATTATGTTTTAATGAGATTGTGTGATGATTTCCTTGACATTTAATAATTCTGGCATGGACATTATGGACGATTTCATTGATTTGCCAAGTGTATTTAAGATACAGAGACTTTGATATTGCATTGATAGTCAGTTTTATCTGATAACAATTTTATTTTGGGATAGCATTGATCTATCGTTACCGAATTCTTCAGTAGACATAAATCTCATTGGAAGATTTAATTGTATTGGTCGACGATTTTTATAGACGTTGTAATGGATATATGATCCATTACAATATAACCTGGATCAAGCATTGTATGCTTATTATATGAGTTCATTTATTGTGACGTTCATGTCAAAGCTTGATGTATGTTGTTTATTTATTCGTGTCTGGAGAAGGGATGGTGACCATTTCATTATTGTCAAATTGTATCTATAGCTTAAGGAAATGTAATTTATGAGACTTTGGGCATATTGTTTAGTTAGAGTGTGTAGTTAGAATGACGGGGACGGGACAAGAATATGACAATGAAGAAACCCTTTCTTTTTAAGTTTATTTGAAGGCACGGGTGATCGTCGCCTACACCTGTTTGAACAATAGATGTTTTCGAGTTGGAGTACAAGGGTTGGTGCCTGACCATAAATCCTGAAGACTGCAAATGTAAGAATGGCTCCAAGGGAGTTTATGACACTCGCCACTACATTGAATAGAGCTTACGAGGCTCATTGTATCTTAATGGAGATATAAATCCTTCATCATGTCTCAAGTCCGTCACAGGTCATCTGGTTGAAGCAATTAAGGCCTGATGAATGTGTATTGTGTCAAGAAAGGAAGATGTGGTAAACAACAACAGACACCTATATAAGATGGAACTTGAAAACCATGGTATCCAGTCTATAGCCAGTTTCACTCAAATCGAGCTAGTCTAACTCAGTGCAGCCAGTATGGTCCAGGTTCATTCCAGTATCGTTCCGCAGTGGGCGTTAGTGAGCCGCCAATATTGAAGCCCTCATTCTCAATACTTCGCTGGGAGCCGAAGTCAGCCAACCAGCCAGTTTCCAAGACATAACAGGAGTTATGCATACACCAACGCCGATCATCGAAACAGGTATTAACTTACAACTGTCTACAAGTCCTCGTCATTAGGAAGATTAGCAATCAATACTAGGGTAAATGTTCTAAGTCTCAATTGTGGATATTATACGAATTAATTACCGATCATCTTTTATTCCTGCATGTATCAAGCCAATATGGCCCAGTGTTGCATTTTCCATGACAAGAGTTGGCATGAGTAAGTTTCATTACCCCACACCTGAGAGAAGAGTTGTGTTAATTAGGAAGGAGCAAGCCGAGGTTAAATTGTTCATCTTTCCACCTAAATAGTGGATGGCGCCCATGGCAATACAAAGTGTATGTCGTCCGTTAGTGGACCAATGTTGTTTAGTAATTAGTAGCCGTTACAACGTCATGATCCAATGTTGAACCTATATATGTGGAACATTTGTATGACAACGAAGTTCATAGAGCATGTTGTAACGTCATAGACAATTGTGGTCTTGACTTCATGACATCGTTGAGCTTACGACAGTATGGAACGATATATTCGTATTTTTTTATTAAATATTTATGAGACATATAATTAATTCCAGGTTTACTCTGCTTATTAAACTTGCAGAGGGAGTCAGTCCTACACACATTTCAACAATTATTAATAATTTGAACCATCTTGTAAACAACATTATTGAGGTTGTGATGGTAAATAAGTTGGCAAAGCAACATTATAACAGTTAATTGAGTTAGTATTGGACACACATGTGAATTTATAGTTGGGAATTCGATGGTTAATTCCCTATTAATGTATTTATTGTAATCACTGCGAAGGTTAATTCCGCATTGTGATGAAATGGCAATAGTATACGATGATGTCATTCCGTATAACTTTGATGAAGTGAGGATCTGCGATGAAATAATTTAAGTGTGGAAATACGATGAATGTATAGGCCTACCGTATTGTTTAAGAGACTTATTAACTTGTTGCTGTTATGATATATTGTAGCATTTGTGTGAAATGAAACTGAGTTCGGTGTAATTCACAGTTATTCTACGAAAGTGTTAGTTGGATTAGACGATTTTAAGGAGGCATGTGGTACAGCAAGGTGATCTGCTGAGTTGATTAAAGTTTCTAAATTAATTATTAAACTTTTATTAAGATCTTGGACTAATAATCATACGAGGTGTTCTTAAATGAATGATCATATTAAACCGGTTTTAACAGAAACCTAAACCACGACAATAATAGTCAGTGTTATAGTTGAGTGAACTTAAAACAATTAATATTACATGAAGTAATTGCGATGGCCATTTATAATAAAATGATCTGAGAGGAAAAAGTTTTAATCTACACTTCTTACGTGTTTACTTCTCTTGGAGAAGTATAATAATAATATTCCTATAGTATTTCGACATGGAGGGACAGTTTAGATACTAAACTTGTATAACTAGTCCGATGTAAGTAATACACCTTTATAATAAGCGTTGTTTATATTTTTCCTTCAACTTTGTTGAAGTTGTTTTTAATAATAAATTATTTTGCGAGGGTAATAATATAATATTAAGCTTCCATCATACGTGTTCTTATCTTTTGAATGTAGAAACACTTGTATGCAACCAGGTGAGTGAGAGATTGTATCGTATGATTTATGTATTTGATATTTTGGGGGATTGTAATTGTAATGGAGACATGTGCTGTACTCCAAATCATTTTATAAATATTAAGGAATGAATAGTGTTCTTTCAGGAACGTTTTCAATGTGTGTTAGCAATCAGTGCGTGATGACTGAGGGATTAGTCATTAGTATGTATGGATCCCGGGTGAGGAGGAAACAGCTGATTGCGTATAGCAATGGCTGTGATCTGAAAACAGCTGATTGACATTTTATGTAGTCCAGCTGATTATTTTGTAATAGAAAGGGAGTTTCTGGTGTATAGAGTAAAACATAGTATTGTTAAAATTTTAAATTCATTTTTAATCGAAATTATATTTAGAAAACATTCGACATATTTAAATTTTTTAAACAATCTTTATTTTCAATATTTAAACTCCAGTTGAGGGAGGCTATGTAATCGTGAGATTTTGGGCGTTATCAGCCCCGCCTTTTTAGTGCGTGTATGTTAAGTTTGTTATGGATGAGTTGGAGTTATTTTATATTTTACAGTTGTTGTTTTTATTTTAATCTATTGTCATTTATTGTCTGTTATTTTTATGGCAATGCATTTAGCTTCATTCTTTTTACAAGTGGGTCTTGCGTGATTTATTTCAATTATAGTAAGGATGTGTTATGGAAAAGGGATACTCATGGTATGTGGCGCATTTAACCCGTTCCGACCCGAGATTTAGGTAAGGATCTCAAGCTCCCAAAGTAATTAGCATCCTTGTCCTGTGTAGTTAGTCCATAACACTACAACTACGACTGTGTGATTATCATAGAAGTGCTTGTCGGAGGGATATTCAGGTTTTTACCCGGGACCTTCAAGATTCTTCGATCCACTCTTCATTCTAGGCATTCGACAAGTCAGCTTTATGTTAATTACGGCTACAGTACCTCCGTTGGATCTTCAACCGGTAGTCTCTCCTTGGGTTCTTCACAGTTAATAAGCTGTTCAAAGTAGATTGCCAAGAGTGTCACATTTTCATGGTCGAAGGTGACCAATTTAGCATCTGTGTTCTTGAAAGCATTGAGGTTTATACACAGAGAGTTCGTCTTTGAAGGCCAGATAAAAGTTTCTAGAGTTGTACAGTCTGAATTCTTTATCCAACCGTTATAATCTTGACCGGTTATAAAGAATTTATTCTGATAATGTAATAAAATCATGAATATAAATCAAGTAGTACAAACATACAAAAATGAACATTGGAAGGTAATAAGAGTCCTAGATTCCTGTTGCCGAACCTCCAAACGAAACAACCTGTCACTGATTCTACACACAATACGTAAGCCCAGCACTCTTTTTTGAATTAAAGTGAGAGTGCTACCAACTGTTAACATCTGTCTGTCACATCTTCAGGGCGAGTGTGGGGCACGAAGGAAGGCATGGACACCCAGAGATAACTATTTATTTATTAACTCTGCTGCTCCAGCACGCAATCCATTTCCCTGTTAGCCATATTTGGGATTGGAAGGATGTCAAGAGCTCGAACTAGTGGACTGCCTGCCCCACCAGCAGACGTTGAGGCCTCTGGTGAAATGTCACCACTTTTGTTTGGAGCAGAAGATCTAGATTTCCATGTTGTACCATTATTGAGTTGTTGTTTAAATCTTTAGTCTTTTGACTGGTTTGATGCAGCACTCCATGCCTCCCTGTCCTGAGATAATCATTTCATCTCTACATAGCTACCACACCCTACATCCGAAGCAATCTGTTTAACATATTCTAACCTTGGCATACCCCTACAGTTCTT
The DNA here is from genome assembly GCA_946902985.2 of Meconema thalassinum. Taxonomy (NCBI): domain Eukaryota; kingdom Metazoa; phylum Arthropoda; class Insecta; order Orthoptera; family Tettigoniidae; genus Meconema; species Meconema thalassinum. The sequence continues at coordinate 57,246,092 of OX336399.1, forward strand.
GTCCTCGACCCTTCCTTCCATAACTAAGCTTGCTATTCCTGGGTGTCTTAGTATGTGTCCTACCAACCTATCCCTTCACTTCATTAGCAGTCGTCAGAAACATCACTCCTCACCCACTCGTCTTAATACCTCCTCATTTGTTACCCTATCTACCCATCCGATCATCATTCTCCTGTAACACGGCATTTAAAACGCTTCAATTCTCCTCTTTTTTTGCTGCAATGGTCGAAGTTTCACATCCATATAGTGCCTCTCTCCAGACAAAAGCTTTCAAAAATCACTTCCCAATACCTAAATCTGTAATCGATGTCAACAGATTCATTTTCTGTAGAAATGCTTTCCTTGCCTGAGCCAACCTAATTTTATATCCTCTTTGCTCCGTCCATCACTCGTTATTTTGCTTCCTAAGTAACATAAGTCTCCTACAGTACTTTCCTTAGTTTTCACCTGCCAATTTGGTGTCCATAGGGGGTTCTGATTTATTTCGGCTGCATTCCAATATTTTTGTTTTACATTTATAGATTTTCATCGTGAATTCTTTCCTCAAAACGGAGTCCATACCATTCAAAAACTCATTCTATCCTCTGGCGTGTCGGCCAAGATGACGATGTCAACAGAAAATCTCAGATTTGAAATTATTTCTCCTTGAATTTTCACTCCTACTTTAAAATTTTCTCCAATTTCTTTCATTGCTTGTTCAATGTATTAAAAAGTATGGGGGATAATTTGCAGCCTTGCCTTACACCTTTCTGAATACCAGCTTCTCTCTCATGTCCTTCAGCTCGAATGACTGCTGTCTGGTTTCTGTATGGATTGTATATCACCCTCCTATCCCTGTACTTTAATCCAATAGATTTCAAAATGTCAAACAATTTAGTCCAATCAACGTTATCAAAAGCCTTTTCTATGTCTACAAATGCCATGTACGTTCTCTTATCTTTCCTTATTCTACCTTCCAAAATCAGCCTAAGACTTAGTACAGCTTCCCTTGTTCCTACATTTCTCCGAAAACCAAACTGGCCTTCATCCAACTCCGTATCTATCTGGTTTTCCATCATCTTGTAAATTGTTTTGAAGCATGAGTAATAAAGCTGATTTTAAGGTAATATTCACATCTGTCAGCTCCTACTTTCTTTTGTATAGGGATGATAACATTCTTCTTGAAATCAGGGGGTACCTCACCTGTCTAATAAATCCTACACACCAAATTAAATAACCTGACCAGACCATCATCACTTATGCAGCGTAGCAACTCAATCGGTATATCATCCATGCTTGGTGCTTTGTTCCTGCTTAAGTCTCCCAATGCTCTGTCAAATTCTGATCTCAATATTAAATCTCCTTTCGCATCCTCATCAATTTCCTCTTTAATTTCCATTGCATAATTCTCAATCTCCTTTCCCTTATACAAACACTCTATATAAGCTTTCCATCTCTCAAACTTTCCTTCCCTATCTGGTAGAAGCTTTCAGGCTGTGTCTTTAATATTACAGTACTTAGTCTTCTCTTCCCCAAAAGTATTCCTAATCCTTCGATAAGCTGTATCTACTTTTCCTAATTTCAACAATTTTCTATATCGGCTCATTTCTCTTTCAACCATTCTTCTTTCGCTTCCTTGCACATCTTGTTAACCTCATTTCTCAGACGTCTGTATTCTGCTTTCCCCTTTTCATCTCGTACATTCTTGTGTTTCCGCCTTTCATCCATTAATTCTAGTATATCCTGTGTGATCCACGGTTTTCTACCTATTCTTTCTTTCCTACCAATGTTTTCCTCTGCGGATTTTGTTATTTCGTTCTTCAAAAGTGCCCATTCGTCTGCAATTGAAGATTGTATAGGGTGTTTGATTAGTCCTTCCTTTATACTCTTCTTGAGTCTTTCGTTTACATCCTTCTCTTTCAGGGTGTCTAGCCCACCTTTTTGCATTTTGACTTTTCTTCAGTTTCTTCAACTTTAATCTGCATTTTATAACAGCCAGATTGTGGTCGAAGTTTATGTCAGCACCGGGATATGTTTTGCAATCCAAAATCTAGTTTCGAGATCTCTGCTTGACCATAATGAAGTCGAATTTTAATGCCCTGTATCACCTGGTCTCATCCATGCGTATATTCTTCTATTGTGGTTATTGAATAAGGTGTTAGCTATGATCAACTCATGCTCGGTGCAGAATTCCATCAGCCTGCTTACTCAATCATTCTTTTCACCTAATCTGCAATATTCTACTATATTCCCTTATCTTCTTTTTCGTACCACAGAATTACTATAAAATTTTCATCACCTTTGACATACCTCAAAATTTAATCTATTTATTCGTAGACCTTTTCATCATCTTCATCATCATCTTTACTGGTAGGCATATAGACTTGTACCACTGTGGTGAACGTAGGTCTTGTATTGATATTAGCTACACTAATCCGTTCACTTTATTGCTCTTAATATTCCACCCGCTCTCGAAGATTCCTATTAATATGAGGCCTATCCCCGCATAGCCGTTGTTTGATTTAGTGCAAATGATCCTATAGTCTCCTGACCTAAAGTCCTGTTTTTATTTCGAGCGCATTTCACTAATCCCAACCAAATTCTACCTCAGCCTAAGTTTTTCAACCTTCAACTGCCTAGCAGACTTCTAACATTCCACACTCCGATCCGTACAATGTCTGATTTCCTTTTTGTCATTTCTGTGATGTTAACCCCCTCTCGAGTAGTCCCCACCCGGATATCCGAACGGAGGACTAGTTTAACTCCGGTTTGAAATTTTACAAGGGATGATGCCATCATCACATGTAATTATGCATAGAGAGGTGCATATCCTCGGGAAGAGCAATACGCCTGTAGTTTCCCTCTCTACTGAGAGGTTTGGAAAATCAAGGTCCCGGAAGATGTTCCTATTGCGCGGATAAAGCCCAGATTAACGGAACCCCCCTACATTTTCAACAGTTGCTGCATTCATGTACGCACGAACAAACAGGTCACCAACCCATTTCTTCCTTCCCGGCATCTAAAAAAAGTATATATATAATGCCATTTAGTAAGAGATGAACTCTTCCATTACATTCAATAGAACGTAATATGGGGTTCCCCATATTGGGGGACAATGAACTCCCCATATTAGGCTATTTCAGTGCCTATGGATTAACATTTTACTTCCGAGGAATTTACAGGTTAAGAAAAATACTGCACTAGTACGTTGTACCCAAACCCCTGACTGCATACACAAACACATTCAGAAAATTAATTCACTTACCTTTTCTTATCAATTCATACGAATTCATAAAATTGAAACATATTTCACATCGATGTAGAACAACAAACATCAATAACAAAAAGTCCTTTCGGCACGCCGGAAGGCGGAGGTAGATTTCATCGGTTAAACTTGGGGATAGGCGAAAATAGACAGAATATGCACGTTTTCGTTGAAGGATCAGACCTCATTTATTGCGAGAAAGTATTTTATAATTGGAGCTTAATTAACTTTGTTTTTCGTCATTTTATGCATATTTTAAACATTTTATTGTCTTATGGGGACGATAACCTTCTTGTCATTTGGGGTACATTGTTATACATGTGGTCACACTGTCCTTATGCAAGGTTTCGACACTGATGTGTAACTATGTAACGGTCTGTTACTTCTTCACGCAAAATTATATCTCCCGCGGAGATTTTGGTTGGTTCCTTAGTTTAGGGACTGCGACAACGCGGTCATGTAACCCCGTGTACTTTGTGTGAGTGTAGAAACTGTCTGATAAACAGTGTGAATTGTGATGGCTGTATTAGTCTGTAATTCAGGTAAGGACTGCAGACGGTCAATTTCAAGCAGTAGTTCCTAATGTTGCTACCAGATACTACCGTCAACGACACCTAGCTCTGAACTTGGCTACGAGATGCCACCGCAACCAGCAACTCGCAACGAACGTTGGATCTTCCCATCCAAAGGAAAGCAAACTGAGGGATTTTTAGCGCTCTTAGAAAATCCGAAGACTTCGGCCGGCTTTGAACCCGCGAACTTGGGCATAGAAGTTCAGCATACTACCAGTTACGTCACTGAGGCCGCTTCCCACTTAGTCAGATGGGAAACTGAATGTGATCGCGTGCAAGTGCGTTGTCATGGCAACGTCTGATGACTCATCCCTCATCAATTTAGTAGTGTTGTCATGGCAACCTCTGATAGCTCTTTGCATTTTCTTATAATTCCGAAATCATTTTTCTCATCCCTAGGCGTAATGGTGAATCATATCAAACATTCTTTCAGACAAAAGTTTTAGGTAATTATTAGGGGAATATTGTTCATTTTTTACGGTTTTGATAGTGTGCCTATTAAGAGAGATATGATTAAGGTTTCCCGAAAAACCCACTTTTTCCCACCCCTATGGTCAATGGTTGGTGCTATCGAAAAGCTCTTCAAACATAAATTTTTGGGCCTTATTCGACACATAGTATGAACTTTGAATGGATTCGATATTTCAAATATTAAGAGAGTTATAGCGATATTTCACTTTTTCGAAAAAAGACCTCCATTTTCACCCCCGTCGACCGATTGTGCCCATTAACGAACTCGACCGAGATTTTATATTGATACATATTATGTAATAAATTCAAATTGATTTTTGCAAAATTGCGGTAGTTATCGTGTCCACAAGAAAGTGATATATGTAACCCCCGTTTATATACGTATACATATATATAAACATAAATTATGTATAAACTTTTTAACTGACGGTAGTTTTGGGGTCTAGGGGATGTGAAACGTGAAGATATGTCGAAATTTTCCGGAAGTCGAAACATGGTACCCATTGCAATAGTTAGCTCTCTAATGAAATCTACCTAAATTGGGTATGATGCGCACCTAACGGCAACTTCGCGCTTTACCCACTCGGCATATGGACAACATTTTAAGGTATTCACCGCTAGGTGACAGCATCTACCAAATAGTAAAATACTACTTCCCCATATAAGAAAGCCACCCCATATGTGGCCATTTTCCTCTACTGAAATTTATCATAATAATTGTATGTATTTTTTTTTTTTTTTGTTTTAAACTTTTTGCATGCTGGTATGTCAGGTTTTTTCTTCTTCTTACATTCTGCTAAAATCTTCCTCGCTTAAAATTAATGACTGTCCAATACATAGAAGGAACCCTATTTTGCTTAGGACAATGTAAAGTACTCATGTGTGTATAGCCTATCCTCTTTTCCTCGAATTATTCTAAGTAGTACGGGTTCTATTCGCTGCGCGGTCATTGTGAGCAAGCCTTGCCTCTCATTAAGGGTCATTAGCCGGATGACACCCGTGTAATAACCGCTTCATTATCCACCCTAACCCTTGAGTCTCATCACACGTCATTCTACTGTCTTCCTTACTCAGCCCCTCAAAGGCTTTGTTTCTCTTATACTAAAACACAAGCATACGCCACTGCTACCTATCTTGCCCTTTCTCTTAGCTTCAGTATTTCTGAACAGTAACTTCAAACATTTTCAGTCGGTCAACATGCATATACGAGGGTTGTTTTTTAAGTAAGGGCTGTTTTTTTATGTGTAACATCTTTCCATTCGGTAGCCAGACATTTTTGTGGGAGTGATTTTGGAAAAGGGACGGAAGTGCATGGGACGGAAACAATGAGCGCGCGTGATGGCGGAGATCGGTACAACGACGTACTGTAGGCCATGTGGCTATGTGGAATCTATATCGCATACAGTTTAGTTCAAGGTTTAGAGACCCCATTTAAGATATTCCTGCAATAAATCATCTTCAAGTTGTCGTTCTTTGGTGTGAAAATATTCATTTTATCATATTTTCTGAAAACAATTACGATTTATTAAATCTTCATATTTTTGCTTTATTCTTATTTAATGTAAGCACTCGATGTACTGTAGGCCATGTGGCTATGTGGAATCTATATCGCATCAACAAACTCTCCAAATAACGTAGGAATTCAGCCGACTACTAACAATAATTGAAACTTGGTTGGTCTAAACATATCACTGGGAGAAACACATGTAATATACATTCCGAACACCTAATTTTTAATCGCCCCTATACTTGGCAGTGCACTGATCGGCAAAACGAGGCCATTTTCATTAACATCGCTGGCATGGGTTCACTAACTGGCCGGTATAGAGCGCAGCTCGCATCAAGTAGGCAGTGGATTGCTTCTGCCACGGCAAATAACAATTATGATTCATTACGGTCAGGATTTGGCAGTGGAGTTTTACAAGTAGTTATTTCAATGACCAATTAGTTCACTGCCAACAAGGGATTTGCGCTCCCGAGACACACATAGCAGGATAACATATCACATGTTACACATCATATGCGACTACTGTAAGGCTCGTATAATTTCTTTTTTTTATTAACCGTACATTTTATATTGAAACCACATTTATTTTTAGGATTACATACCTTCCTCTATTTTTCTGCAAAGTTGTCTTGTTTATTTAGGCACTTGCCATACCTTAAAACTAAGTTCTGAAATCCCTCTGCAATCTAGTTTGCCGCCCGCTCTGACAACCAAAAATTCACGACTGTTTTCACTTCTTCACCGTCGGCGAAGCGCTTCCCATCAAGATGACGAAGGGCTATACGGTGGGTGATCCAAAACTTCCCACCCAAAAGAGTCAATCAGTTCCCGAGTCCGGGCAGCAGTGAGAGGTCTTGCCATGATCTTGCGCTGTGACGGTAAAGTGTGAAAATGGGTTCGCGAGTTCAAAAGTGGCCGAGAAAATGTTCATTGCATTATCACCATACACCTCACAAAGCTGACTTGTTTCTTGCACTCAAATAACGTTTGACAGATCGTAACCTCACACGCGGCGAGCGAATCAATAATCTTGAACATTGTAAAGATGCACATTTCAGTGTGCAGGTTAGCTACACAGCTGCAACTGACGCCTACTTGTTCGCAAAGGATGCCGGGAGGTAGCGCGCATGTTTGTTGCGGCGTGCGCACTAACTACGGGTTGTAAAAAAAAAAAACGGCCCTCACTTAAACAACAGCCTTCGTATTATGCGGGAAATATAGAACACAACCTGGGAATAATCTACTGTACATATACCACAATGCACTAAGGCGTATCACAATACTCAAGCTCCAAAACCAGAGCGAGTTAGAAGGTGTGGTTTCTACCAAATTCTTCCAAATCGTCTCGATGGTACAGGAAAAATCTTGCATTTCTTGAAAAGTCAACTGAAATATATTTATCTGTTTATAATGCGCTTTTAAACAAATGAACAAGACGATAGCCAATGGCAGAACTGTTTCGCGTGCAACCCGCATAGCACTAGGGCCGGGCGGGCAGTCTGTACATATGGGGCGCGCACAACCCACAATTTGTATATAACATCTGTATGTATAACAAGCAATGGTGTATGTTTCACAAAACTCAAGCTCCTAACCCAGAGGTAGTTAGAAGGTGTGGTTTGTATCAAATTCTTCCAAATCGTCTCAATAGTACAGGAAAAATCTTGTATTTCTTGAAAATTCAACGGAAATATATTTATTTGTTTATAAAGTGCTTTTAAACAAATAAACAAGATGATAGCCCCTGGCAGAACTGTGCCACGTACAGCTCGCATAGCACTAGGCCCGGGCGGGTAGTCTATACACATGAGGCGCGCACAACCCACATTTTGTTTGAAAAGCGCGTTTAAACAAATAAACATATTTATAGAAATTAGAGTTATTGATACTGCTATCTTGTGGGATTAAATATTCATCTTTTAGTAGTTGCATTTTACGTCAAAACGGACATTATCCTGGTTAAGTTACAAATTGAATATTGCGTCTTTCTGCATAAGGGACATTATCCACCAATAAGAGAAATGAATACGGAGTCACATGATGCTCCTCTTCTAAATAATTGAAAGTTTCTTTTAAATTCAGTTTTCAAATGCAAATTTTGTAATTGTTATAATAAAACTTATTTTCGAAATGCATATTATCCAATCCATCATTTTCAATCAAAAGGTACATAGTCCATTTTATAATACTTTTTGTTAACTTCTTATAATTTTTGTAACTGGAAATTTCAGACTTAAACTTTTTCATCAAATGTTAATGAGATACTGAACAGGAATCAATAATTGCATAACTATATGAGTAATTTTACGTTATTTTCTGTTCCTGTAAATAAAAAAAAGTGGATAATGTCCTTTTTGCATCATTCCCAATCAAAAGGGACATCATTCATTTTATAATACATTTTTTGTTAACTTCTAATGATTTCTGTAACTGAAAATTGCCGGCTGAAACTTTGTCATCAAATATTAATGAGTTAGTGAACAGAAATCAAGAATTGCACAACTATATGAGTGACTATAAGTTTTCCCTCTTCCTGTAATTTTTAGCCTATTTTCATTTATGAAAAGATAGGCTTATGAAATCACCTATTGTCCATGTGTCTGTCTGTGTGTGCGTGTATGTGTGTAATGGTGTGTGTCCCCCCCCTAATAACTTCTAAACGGCTGGAGCGATTTCAATGAAAGTCGGTAAGCACTATTCTGGGCGACCTAGAACCGTGCCCTTCAAATTTTGTTACGTCTCACCAATCCAACATGGCGGTTGTGCGAAATATTTCACCAGCATTCAATATATCCGAAACTATTACCGATATAACCCTGAAATATTTTACGGTGATAAAGGAAACTACTAGAAGTTCACCTATGTGACTTTTGAAAACCTGGTAAATACTAAACCAACATGGCGGCTAAGCGAATTGGCGACTTTTAAATAGACTTTTCTCGCGATTTAACCAACCAAACGCAATAAAACATGGTACAGTATATGTTTATACACAGTGTAATGCTCCCACATATAATTTCGTTCAATTGTTTACATAACCTCAAGATGACGGACGTGCGAAATATTTCAACGGCATTCTATATCTCTGAAACTAATAGCGGTATCACCCGGAAAGTTTGTACGTTGATAAAGAGTACTGATACAAGTTTATCTATGTAACATTCATAAACCTGTAAAGTACCAAATGAACATGGCGGCTAAGCGAATTTGAAGCATTATAATAGACTTTTCTCGTGATTTAACTCTCTGAGTGCAGTGAAATGTGGTACAGTAAATGATTTTACATATTGTAATGCACTGACATCTAATTTAGTTCAATTGTTTACATAACCTCAAGATGGCGGCTGTGCGAAATTTTAAAATTAAGTTTTTATTTCTTGTGTCGTAATCATGCGATCGAAGTGAAAGTTTGAATAATGAACCTAGTCAATAATTGTCCTTGAATGGTATATAACTCTGTGGCCTATACATATAACAATCCAACATGGCGTCCATCCGAATTATTTAAATGGATCTCAATATTTACGAATCTATTACAGCTATCAAACTGAAATTTTGTATGTTGATAGTGGCAATTAACGTAAGTAGGATATATGAAAATAGGCTGTATAGTTCTTCACGGAACTACTTGTTAAAAATGTGGATAATGTCCCTTATGCATCTGAACGCCTCTAAATACATTATTAATCGTACGTTGCAGACATGTTTCGTGCGTTAAGCAAACATCATCATGTCCAGATCAGTCAAATATTTCATAGAAACAACACAACTACTGTCGACCAAAGTATTATGTGCACTCGAGTTTGAAGGTTGTTTGTGAATTAACCAATAGAACATGTGTTATTTCCTGGTACAAATACAAACCGATATAAAATAAGTGAATTAATTTACGTATTTCACAGTCATACAGCATAACTTTTTTTTGTTTAATGATTACAACGCAACCAAGAACTACACTTTCCAACCACCCTGAGCCGAGAAGAAGATACCTTACAACAATGATAACAACTTTGTTATTTGGACTCACAAAATTGTGAAATGAATAAACCAGTTATACAACATTCCAATGTATAGGCCTATTGGGTTAAAATTTGGATTCGATCTGATGACGGGCTTTTGAGATAATAATTCTTAAATGTGACGCATAGTTGAAACACGCTTAAAAACGGGCACTTTTTGTGTTCCAACTGCGATGACAAATATTAAAATATAAATTTAAAAATCCAAACCTACATGAACTAACGTAAAATAGAACGACGAAAATGTTGATGGTATTGGATTTTATGTAGGTCTATTGGTTACTTCACAAACAACCTTTAAACTCGAGTGCACATAATACTTTGGTCGACAGTAACTAGTTCTTCTAGGCACTACAAAGATCCGCGAATAACCGTGGCCCTCCATCACTATTAGCGGCTTCGGTGGCGTAGTTGGTAGCATGCTGAACTGCTGTGCCCAAGATAGTGAGTTCAAATCCGGCAGAAGTCGTCGGATTGTTTAAGAGTGTTAAAAATCCTTCAGTATGCCTTCCTTCCGAGGGAAAGTAAATTTGGCGATCCCAAGTCATAGATTTATAGCATGTAAAAGATCCTTTCACAGACTAAACTTGTGTAAAGCTACGAGGGCAGATCAAATATAAACGGGAATTTGAATGTACCGCCGCCGTTAGCAATAAATGTAAGGCGGGGCTTTGCCAGAATGTTGGTGGGAGTGTCTGAAGAAGGGGTTTGCGTGCACACGCACGGCAGGGAGCTGGGCTGCTTCTGTATGCTATGAGTGAGCAAGAGGTGCACCTGTCTGTTGTGCAGCGCATCATTATCTTTTTTAAGAGGGCACCAAATCTTCCGAAATTTTGAGACGGCTCCGCGCACAGTTTGGGGAAGAAACACTGTCGCAGACTCGAGTGTATGAGTGGGCTAAAAGAAATTGTGTCAGGAAAAGAAACCGTGGAAAATGAACCTCATGAAAGGAGACCGCGGACAAGCATCACTGGAGACAACATTTTTGCCATTCGTGACATTATTGATGAAGATCGGCGAATAAAGATTTCGCAAATTGTGTTAGCCGTAGGAATAAGTTACGGAAGTGTTCAAACCATCATCCGAGATGAGCTCGATTTCAGAAAATTGTCATTCTTCTCCACGACAATGCAAGGCCACATACTGCCGCTTTAACGCGGGAAAAACTGGAGGAAATCCATTGGACACCTTTGGAACACCCTCACTACAGTCCAGATTTATCGCCTTGCGACTACCATTTGTTTGAACCACTTAAACAAGACCTAGGAGGACAGCGGTTCGATGATGATGCAAGTGTAGAAACGTTTGTGCGCAAGTGACGCCTTACACGTCCATCTTCTTTCTACCAGGACGGCATTAAAAACTTACCGATCCGATGGAGAAAATGTGTGCCGAAGGCAGGACACTATGTAGAAAAGTGATCTTAATATGTGTATATTTTTTGATTGATGCAACAAATGTAAAAAAAAACGTTTATATTTGATCTCCCCTCGTAAATTGTTAGGTTAGATTTCGTCGGAACGTTCTATCAAAGTTCCAACGTTCACCACTAGGTACCATTGATATCTGATGGCGAAAGTTGGAACTACTTGAAATTGAACGGAACGTCACCCTAATCAGGGTGTCCTCTGGATACAGCTACAGACTCAGAAGAGACGAACATGTCGTCGGACACTCCCGGCGCTGAAAGCCATACGATAGATAAATATAAATCCATCACTATTCAACAAATATGCAGCTACTACCACTACTACAACTAGAATACAAAATTAAGACATTACACCACATTAATCAAACCTGAAACACTATATGCATCGAAAACCTTGAACATTGGTTGCAGGTCTTTTATTAAAGGAAGAAAAATTAGAAAGGAAAATATTGAGGAAAATTGTTCGTCCAGTCTGCTCAGTAGGAATCTCGATGAAACGGAATCCCCGGGAGCTTCATCATCATGCCAAAAAGATTACTGATAACTAGGGCACGGATGTTGATGCGCTAAATAAGTTTAAAAATGCACTAAACATTAAAAAATGACTGTAATAAATGACCTAAAAATTCGAAAAATGCACCATAAAAGGGAGAAAAGGATCTTATAATAATAAAAACTATAAATTGGAGAAAATGAACTGAGACAAGAATATACACCCCTTCCCCTTTCTACCCCACCACAGCTGACCTTGGTAAACAGAGCAGGTAACGTTCTGTTCCTCTAATAAGTGGTTTGCGACGAAAACAAGAGCATCTGTATAGCTACGGCACCGTTCTTCTGCATCTAAGATATATATTTTTCTACTAATAGCAATACCGAAATATTTTATTTCAATATGTTAAATTATCTTGTATCAGCTACTAACTTCTTCTTAACTCTGAGAGACGTAACTCCCCCATATAAAGCTCTGACATGACTAAATTGGGAAAAAATAAGGTCGATTTCTCTAAAATATGACCAAAAAATCTACCAAACTTTAAAAACTTGCTCTTAAAATGGAAAAATAGCAAATAATGCAAAAAGATGCAATATAAAAATGACATATTTGAAGACGGGTTGCCCCGTCCGGAGTTTCTATGTACTTCAGCATTGTTTTAGACAACTCAGTAAAAAGATGACATGTCATCAACATTCGGGCCTTACTGATAACTACAGGCGATTGACGTTCTACGGCCACATTCTCAGAATGAACAAAGACTGATTCACCAAAAGAATTCTCAACCCTGCTCTTTCAATGGAACCCAAGAACAACTTGCTTAGTGAAATAGAAGAATACCTTCAAGAAATTGGCATTACAGAGGAAAATAATACGAGATCAACTCCAGTTCAGAACATTAATCAACAACCAACATTTTCCTGAGAAATGGATTACTAGGACCAAAAAATATGGACTGAGGAAGATTTTTAGTTCCCAGTTGAAGAGATTTCGGGAGACGGAAAAAAGAAACTAAGTATGGAAAAATAACACAAGTAAAAAGTTTCAAATACCTAGGAGAGATTATACAGAAAACAGGACTGAATTCGGCATCCAATGAAGACAGGATCGCTAAATTGTGGAAAGAATACCGACTTGTATGGAACCACTACAATAAAAAAAATGATTTCCATCAATGCCAAATTACGACACTATCGTACAGTAGTCTAACCAGAGGCCTTATACCCTTCAGAAACGACAGCAATCAAGGGACGGACAAAAATCAAGGAAAAAGGAAAACGAGAGAGAAAAATTCAGAGAAAGTTATACGGGCCAGTTCAGAAAGAGGGAATATGGATAATGAGGCCGACAATAGAACTGTACAAACAGACAGAGACTATTACAAACAACATGAGTAAAAGGTGGGAGAAATTTTATGGACACATACATAGGATGACCGAAGACAGACTGACCAAGAAAATGTTTAATGTAGTTACGAATAGTAGCCTACACTAAAAACCAATTGGGTAAAGGAAACCGTGGAAGACCTCAAGAAACTAAACATCTCTACTGAAGGCATGGCAGAGAGGAGCACATACAGAGAAAAACTTCGACAACAGAAGTTTGAGCAAACTCCCAAAGAGAGACAACCGGGAAGGAAGTGGATGAAGGAGAGAAAGAGGAAGCATAGTGTGTATATGAGAGGTTTTAGGGAAAAATTAGTAGAAAGTGCCAGAATAAATCATAAAAATAGATTGTGTTGTAACGCTCTCCTTATGGGGAAATAACGAATAAATAAATAAATAATTATAACAATATTTTAAAAAAAGGAAGCTTGTAATTTAACGTGACCGTTAATCTCGCGATCATGAGACACCGGACCTCCTTTTTACGTGGAATCCGAACCACAGGACATGGCATTTCACATCGAAAATCTCACATGTATTGACCGGGAATCGAACCCGGTCCGCCTTGGTGAGAGGCATACAGCTTGACCGCTGCGCCACCACGCCCCCACCCTCCATAACAATATTTATTAAACACATTGTGTAAAAGAGAATTAAATACGGTACTGAAGTTAGCATCATTTTGCATAGTGGGGTAGTGTCAATGTTCTTTCTAAGCACTCTGCTATGCTATGTATTGCAGGGTCCTCTAAATATCTGGGGGGCGTAGTGGCGCAGCGGTCAAACTATTGACTCTCTGACCAAGGTGGACTGGGTTCGATTCCCGGTCAATGCATGTGAGATATTTGAAATGAAATGCCATGTCCTGTGGTTTGAATTCCACGTAAAATGCAGGTACCGTGGCTCATAAACACAAGAATCACGGTCACGTAAAACTACAATCTTCCTTATTTCACATATCTACTGACGTTCGATCCTACAATCGATACTAGATAAGTCTTAATTAAGTGACACTGAAGTTCACTTAAAAGAACCTTCTCTACTGTGATTAATTATTGGGCTATTTTCAGAGAAGTTATGCTACGTTTGTAACGCTCCTAGGTTCCAACGTTCGTTGCCAGGAGCCGACTGCGGTGGCGTCTAGAAACCAAGATTTGAACTAGTAGTCGTTGACGGTGGGGTTTGGCGGCCATTAGCTGTATTAATTTTAAAAAGATCATTGACATGGACATGATTGTACTTGACGAACAAAATATGTCAGACAAAATAAAACAAAACCTGGTACTGTCTAATATTTTCCGACAGATATAAGTGGACATTAATAAGTTTTAACCGACCGAAAATATATATGATAAGCTAATAATAATAATAGTAAAATGTTAATGGTCTGATAATCCATTCCAAGCTGTTAGAGACCACTTGGGTGCCAGAATTTTGCCCCGAAGGAGATCTTTAACGTGCCAGTAAATATTCTGACTCGCGGCCATTGCAGTTCATTCGTTTGTAATGCGAACATATTCAGTTACATTGCTAGGCCAAATGATACGAAGAAGGCAAAGATAATGAATGTGAAATGATCCGTGATGGATTACGTTATGGTTATGGTTATTATGAAAGTATAAGGTGCGTTCAAAAAGTAACGAGCCAGAGGCTGGAATACGCAAATCGGTGACTACATCGGCTAATCGTGGCGTGTGTAACGAGGTGTGGTTCCTACCAGAGCGTGGAAGGTCACAGCCCGTCGCTAGAGGGCACGCTTGCACGTCACGTGACGATACAAAGCGAGCAGGAGCATGCATCAATCGTCCAACGCATTGCGAACAGTGACTTGGAGGCGTCAACCGAAGAGCAAAGAGGTGTTGTTCAGTTTCTGACAGCGGCAGGAGTAGGGGGAATGGTCATTCATCGTCGAATGTCACAAGTGTACGGAGAACACTGCATGTCCCTTGCAAGGGTCAAGGCGTGGCACAAGCGCTTCTGGGAAGGACGGGTGTCGTTAGCCGATGATGCCCGGTCTGGGGCAACCCCCTTCATCACCGATGACAACGTCCAGCTGGATGATGCACTCATTACCCAGGACCGCCGAGTGACAGTGAACGCCATAGCCGCAGTGGTCGCTCCACGACAATGCACGACCTCATACGGCCAACACAGTCGCGGCACTCCTGCAGAAATTCAAATGGGAGGTTCTCGGCTACCCTCCATAGAGTCCAGACCTCTCTCCGTGTGATTACGCCATGTTTGGTCCCCTGAAAAGGGCTCAGCGGGGCCAATGATTCACCTCGGACGCAGACGTCCAGCTGTACGTGCGGAACTGGTTCACATCGCAGCCCAGGGAATTTTATGAGACAGCCATTCACCGCTTCGTGTCACAGTCGGATAAGTGACTCAACAGCTAGGGCCAATACTTCTAACATACAGGTACTGGTTTCTGTAATTATACCTCCGGCTCGTTACTTTTTGAACGCACCTTATACAAGGTTATTACAACGCAGTGTGGCTACATCAGTTGGCGTTTTATCACATAACAGAGAAACTTCCTAAGTTATGGTTTCGTGCCGCCTCGTCCAAGCTGTCTGTGACGAGAGGAAACAGTTAGCAAAGATTTTGTGCACGTGCTAAAAATGCTTATGCAGTGTTATGAATTGCATTCATACCAGTCTGTACAAACAGTGTAATGACGATGCTAGAGAACGAAGTTTAACAAAGATACTAAATCCATTTGGAGATCGTATGCCCTGATTAACACTGCAGGATGCTTCTTGAAGGGGAAATCAATCTATTGGACGTAGTGGGTAAGATAATCAGAACGTCTTGTCATAGCCTCTACGCTTTCCTGACCTAATCCCATATGAACTTATCTTGTGTGATGTTATGTTATGAAATAATCAATGTTTTAGATCCGTGAACTCGCATAAATCAAGCCTTGTATAGACATCACAATAACACTCGTTATCAGACAAATTCAGCGTTCACCTAGGTAAATAGTGTTTTTTGGTGTGTTCTAATGCCTCCTCCTCCTCACGAGATGGCGACTACGTGATATCTTGTAAAACAATAAGGCTAGAGACTTGTACGAGGTGTCAAATTACTCTGGCGGATGCCCCTTTTCCTATGGACAAATTATTTCCACCCTAAAATAAAACCTACCCCTACTAGGGGGTGAAATAGTAATTTTTAGTAATCATTGCTTTACACGTATTACATGCATGCGACTAGATACTAGTATCAATAAAACGTTGTTCTACATGAAAAGCATGTGTACGGTTGGATGCCAATATGAATTAACATTTTTTTTTTTACCCATGTGCACTCGTGGCTTTTATAAGAGGGCGGGATTTTTAAAGATGGCGGCTATAGTGTAACCTAATCTAACCCAACCCACGAGGGGTGATCAAAAAGTATCCCAAGCGGCGCTTGTCGATAGTCAAACAAATAATCAAAAAGGGGCATGTCAGGCCTTGAGACGAGAGCCCCTTTTGATTGATCCCTTTTGACGGGTCCCAGTTAACTGGTCCCTTTTGACGGGTTCCTTTTGACCGGTCCCTTTGGAATGGCCTGTTTGGACTCGCCCATGAATTTACTCAAATTGTGACAAAGGGCCTAGCTACACTTTTGTTGATATTTTTTGAATCCATGGTGGGATTTTGACATATGATGTATTGTAGGACTTGGGGTGACGCCCCCCTTTGGAATTTATAATTTATTTTTCCAAATTTTGACAAAGAGCCTAACTACACATTTTTGAAATGGTGGATGGATGTTCTCTAGCGCTGGGGCTAGAACACTCCAAAAGCCACTTCTCAGGTACACAGGTCTGATGATTACGAGGTCACGAACCCCTAAGTTAACCCACGAGGACTGGCACATGGGTGTTCTTGACCCGTGGTTAAATAAAGCTCTATATTTTCGTTTTGGTCAGCCCTTACTTCCTGTCGCTTACTGAACCTTCCTTCCTAGCCTTGTACTTCACCCTGCAATAGAAACATGTCCATAGCATTTTGAACACTCATGTTATTTTTATATTATTTACGGTCCGGTCAGATTTAACCATGGCGCCAGTCCTCGCGTGATGAATTTCGGCGTATGCCCGTTGCTCACGGTAAAATGTTTCTTAAAATTTATTTTACAACTAATTTTATAACAAGAAGTTCCGTGAAGAACTATACAGCCTACTTTTCATGCCAATGATTATTCTACAGAATATGAACCTATCTAGAATAATGACGAAATTAAGTTGGTAATATCGAAATATCTAATTAGTTCAAAATATACCTGGTATAATGTAGCCTAATAGAGCACTAGAGTTGGCAGCCCTGGTGACTGAATATATTCTTAGTTCCATCTCTTAAGGTACAGAATACAAAATTTGGTTGAAGTCCAATGGACGTTACATGCAGTTAGACACTGGATCTATCAGCACGCGTAAAAGCATGTTGCCAACAATGTCATGTGTGTGCTGGTCAGAAATTATCTGAAATATTATGATAACTTGTTGTGCCAATTTTGGATGAAATCCATTTGTTAGTATTTTAAAATTGGACATATCAGCAGGCATAGAATCATGTTGCCAGCACTGCCTTGTATTAATTACTCCAAATTAATCTAGAATGTCAGGTGCTATACGTGTGCAAAGTGTAGAGCTGTTGGCTTTCATACTTTCTGATATATTGATAATAGGGTAAAAAAATATAGACAGCATTTATTAACAGTTGGCAGCCCTGATTGCTCTTAACAATACTTATAGTCATATCTGTTATGGTACACATAGCACATACGAAATTTGGATGAAATCCAACTGATAGTATAGAAGTTACATGTATTTAACAATTGGTACTATCAGCAGGCTTATAATCATTTTGGTAGAACTGACGTATATAAGTTACTCCAAATTAATCTAAAATGTCAGGATATACGTGTACATAGTTCAAAGCTGTTGGCTTGCATACTTTATGATAAATTGGTATTTGGATAAAAAAAATAGAGAGAGCAATTTTTAACAGTTGGCAGCCCTGGTGGCTCGTAAGAATACGCTCAGTCATATCGGTTTATGTACAGATATTACATACAAAATTTGGTTGAAATCCAGTTGATAGTGTAGAAGTTATATGCATTTAAACATTGGACCTATCAGAAGGCGTAAAATTATTTTGGCAACATTGTCATGGTTGGCCTCCTGGAAATTAAACTGAAATAGTCTTATCTACATGTGTGCCAATTTTGGAATAGCTCTCATGCATAACTTGCAAGATATCCAACATGGAGCTCAAATTTCTAGTGCGTTTTTTCAGCAGTTGGTAGCACTGACATCATTTTCAAATATGGAGGTGAGATATTCCGGTGCACATCTTGACTCATACTAAATTTGGTTTTGATTGCTGCAGCCGTTTAGGAGTTGATAGGGTGGGGGGACACACACGCAGCCAGACAGACAGAAGGGCAGACAGACAGACAGACAGACAGAAGGGCAGACAGACAGACAGACAGACAGACAGACGGACAGAAGGACAGACAGACAGACACACATTTTCCGGGATCGATCTCATTTTTTTCCTCATTTTTGCAAAATGTGAAAAATAGGCTAAAAATTTGACGAAAGCAAGCTGTGTTGTTCACAGTAAAATTATTTTATAAAATCCGTGGATGTATCAGGATCGCCACCTACCGATAAACTTCTGAACCAAGAATCAGCTGTTCAACACACATTGGTTTGAGAGTATGGCTCCAACAAACAAAGCAAAAATTGCAAATATTGCTGCTTTAGCTACAATTATATGTCGTACAGTTGTAAAAGGGAAGAAAAGAAATGCTAGGAAGTCCTGGACTCGGGAATGGATAAAAAGAAGGGAAGAGTAGTGGAATGCTGTCCTTCGTCGAAAATGAGTTGAGGTTAGAAGATCAGAATTCATATAGGAATTTTCTAAGAATGGAGGAAAGCAGTTTTAAAAAAACTCCTAGATCTTGTTGGTCCCAAAATTATTCGACAGGATACTAACATGAGGCAAGCCATTTATCCTGAAATGAGTCTGCAATTTAGTTCGAAGCTCGTTTATCTTAGACTTCACATCAGCCTGGCTTGTGTTCGGTCGAATTTGTGAAACATATTCGGCGATTGAGATTTCTGCCCCCCTTCTTGCATTTCTATTGTGGTATATGGGCGTTTTAACCTCATACAAATACTGATATTTCTGGTACTCGTCCATTAAAACACTAACAGCTTCCTTAGTCCAGCCGGAGCCTGCCATTTTCGAAGTGTTTGTTTACAAGCAAGCTTCACAAGCTTCTCACCACGTGGCGCCAGCATCATCTTCATGTCAGCTTCCCTGATTGGTTCGTTTCGTAAAATTAATTTTACGGAATAGAACATGTCCTATTTTATGGAAAGTTTTATCAAAGGTTTTATAAAACTTGAATTTGACCGTGAGCAATATAAATTTTATAAAATTAAATTATTGTACAATAAATTTGAAGGAAAATCTTACCGTGATCAACGGGCATGTTAGTCGGAACAATCTGTGTAACATAAGAGGGAAAACTCTCCTATTTTCTTACAGCACAATCACATAGCTCACATTCTTGTTCTTTCACCCGTCCACGTGTTTTATTTTTTTCGGCGGCTTCGGTGGGGAAGTAGGTAGCATGCTGAGCTTTTATGCCCAAGATCGCGGGTTCAAACCCGGCCAAAGTCATCGGATTTTTTAAGAGCGTTAATAACCCCTCACTATGCCTGCCTTCGGAGGGGAAGTAATGCCGGCGGTCCCCTGTCATAGATTTGTGGTATGATAAAGAACCTTCCACTAATTACACCTATGTGAAGCTAAATTATAGGTTAAACATCTGAACTATGCTCTTAGGTTCCAACGTTCGTTGCCAGGAGCCGAGTAGTCATTGACGGTGGTGTTTGGCGGCAAAAGAAGGAACTATTTGAAAATTCAATGTCGGCAGTCCGTACTAGAATTAAAAACAGATAACACACACTAATAGAGCCATCACAATTATCACCGGTTATCATACAGATTCTGCACACACCCAACGTACACGGGGCTACATGACCAACCAACCATATTTTTCACGCCAGTTCTCTAGGGTTGGGAGACAACTACCAACTCTTATCTGATTTTAAAGCATACCATACTTTTTAAAGTAGATAGATGACAGTAATGCGACGAAAGATTGTATTTTATTAGGAGTGAAAAGCAAGGCAGCCGTAACAGAGTGGCACAGTATGTCCATCCCCTTCCCCCACCTCTCTTCTAGAGCCACCCAATGACAAGCTCTGTGGCCATAAACCAGATTTATTGCCTTTAATAACCGACAGACCAGCAGTATTTGAACAGAGCCATAAGCTTTTAAGTGCCTCAGGAGCGAACTTGACAAGAGATTTCACAAAGAAAACACATTCTAAATGTACATAAACGACATAGGCACAGACAAAAGAGAAACGTACACTATGCAACTTATTAAATCCCAGCCTCTTTTCACGCAGAATTACCCGTCTCATTTTTATTCAGCAACAATAAAAACACTGAAAAAATATTACATTTCAACGCAGGCGCGTAGTTAGAAAGGGGGGTTGAAGCCTCTTCCAAATCCCCTCAACGCACGTTAGGTTATGAGATGTTCCAAATATAAAGAATCTAAAATGGTCTAAATTAGAGCTTGAACCCAACTCTATTCAGTTTCCCTGAAGACGCGGAGCCATGTCGGTCCAAACCTCACACCAAGATTAAAATTCTTGATGCAGAGCCAGGAATCAAACTTCAACGAAAGAGTTGACATCAATCATAATAATATCGTATGGCCTCGGTTGTCGGGTGCAAGCTTTGTTATTTGACACCCAGAGGGCAACTTGCGTGTCGAATTTCATCGCTCCTTGAAAGCCAAGGAGGTTAGATATCTAAGCTCCTTGACACTATAGCGCTTTCTAGTAGAGAAATGAGGAACTTTGTGCTGGCGGAAACTCCCGAGATTAATTTTGCCATTATGAACTCGGCCTACTGAATTCAAATGGGTTCTTTGACATGCCAACATCGTATGACATGCGTATCGTATTTTTGCCGCCTTTCAAAAATCACTTACCACGGTCAGGGGCGAACCTGCAATCTTGGGGTTAGTAGACCGACACGCTATCCACTCACCCACCGTGGCAAGCAGTAGAGTGGGTGTCCGGACATAACGTACAACGGACAAAACGTACCACTTGATTGTCGAGGACATAACGTACCACTGGATGTCAGATGGGCATTCCAGTTACAGGTTCATTACCACAAAAATATCAGTCGTGATCACACTGTGCGGCTTTAATAATTTTGGTATTGTAACACGGAGTTGTGTACAGCGAATAAGGGCGGTTTATGTGCTCACTTCGACGGATGAAGTACGAATTGTACATTCAAAGTTCAAAGAGAAAGAAGAAATATGTTATGTATGATGAACGGCTTGAAAGAATAATGAAGCGGTATGAAGAGAATGGAAACTTGAAATCTTGCTTGAGAGTTCTCTCATTTTCGCAGAACTTTGAATGAAACATCCCATGACGAACTTGCTATTCGCTAGGATATAAAACCCACAAAAAAAAGAAGTAAAGAAAACGAAAAATGACCAGAGCTTAAACCACAGCTGATTTTAAACACGCCAAAATGTTTATAAACATTTTGCCAGTACAAAGCCTGGATAAAGTGTGATGGGAATCCAAGAACTTATCATATTTTATATTAGTTTATGTTATGTTATTGTCCACGTATTTGTTACCAGGATTAATTGTGCAATACCGAGCAAGTGGCCGTGCGGTTAGGGTTTCATGCAACCTAAATACTTCCTACTCTTTCAAGTGGTACGTTATGTCCTCTCCTAAATATTTTAAGGTCATTAGCTGACTCTTCGCAGGTAATCAGCCAGCCAAGTGGTACGTTATGTCCTATAACCAGTAGAGTGAGGGGGAACTTTTTTTGTGTTGGCGGAAAACCCGAGATTAATTTTGCCATTATGAACACGGCCTACTGAATTCAAATGGGTTCTTTAACTTGCCAACAACGAATGACATGCGTGTCGTGATTTTTGTCGCCTATCAGAAATCACTTAGGCCTACAATGGCCAGGAGCGAACCTGCAAGCTTGGGATTGGTAGAACGACACCATAACCACTCACACCCGCCGTGGCTAACACTCTGTCATTGCAACCTTTATCGCTGAAGCATATAACACTAGTAGTTAGCCCCACAGTCTCAGATCCGTAGCTATGAGCTGCGACGATTTCTTTTTGTGACAGCATGGTCATAGAGCCACATGTACTTGAGTGTTATGAAATCTGTCGGATTATTGTGAAGGTTATAGAAGTGAATTTTTAAATGAGGGTAGGATTTTGGAGGAGACGGCCATGGTCTTACGTTAGGAACTATCCCGGCACTTAACTGAAATAGAAAGGAGGAACCACTGAAAACCACTTCTAGAATGGCTGATATGGGAATCGACCCATCTCCAGTTAAGTTTTCCTCACGACGCTGATTGCCCCACATTCCAATCCTCAGGTCAAATATAAATTTCTCGTCAAAGCTGGATATCGAACGCAGGTTTACTGAATCTGAAGAGTAAATACACACCATGAGACCACAAAAAGCAACATTATGACTGTGAGTGGCAATGTGGTTTCTTGTAATGCTTGGTGTAGATGGGCCGGTAATTCGTGGCCGGTCGCAAGTGCGTGAGAATTCTTCTTAAAGGCTGAGCAGAACACTGACAAGGGGATTTTATAATTTTTCCCGCTTCGAGTGCGTAAAGTTCAGACCTCGGACAATAATTTCCCAAAGCCGTTCGATGCCATATTCATAAATTCTCGAGAAAAACGACTTCGAAGATTTCCGAGCGCTTCATATCCAGTAAAGATGTTACCGAGTTCGAGCAGGGCGCCTGGCTTAACTGGCAAGGTTCTTGCCCAGTAATCGCCAGGATGCTAGTTCGAGTCTCATCTCGGGTTCTATTTTTAGCCTACTTTCGATTTTTGCAAAAAATGAAAGTAGACTTATGAGATCAACACAGGGCGAAAAAAAAGTGTGTCTGTCTGAGTGTGTGTATGTGTGTGTGTGAGTCTGTGTGTGTGTGTGTGTGTGTCTGTGTGTGTGTGTGTGTGAGTGTGTGTACTCTGAATGTCTGTCCCCCCCTATCAATTCGAACACGGTGAATGCGAATTGAACGAAATTTGGTACAAAGGTAGCACTAGCAAAGGACACCTCAGTGTCATGTTTTATATCGCCGCCATCTTGACGGAAACGTAATGGCGGCCACACAAATGTTCAAAGCTTAAATCAAATTACGACTAACCTAATCATCCGATCTCTACCAAGTTTTGCAACAACATACCTTTATGGGGGGAGCATCCTTTGACCAAACTAATAAGTCATCAGCGTAATAGTTTGCGGATGGCGGCCATCTTTGTGTGAAAATCGATTCCCCCTATTAATTCGAACACGGTGCAACCGAATGGAACGAAATTTGGTACAGAGGTAGTACTAACAAAAGGCACCTCAGTGTCATGTTTTATATCGCCGCCATCTTAACGGAAACGTAATGGCGGCCACACAAATGTTCAAAGCTTAAATCAAATTACGATTAACCTAATCATCCGATCTCTACCAAATTTTGCAACAACATACCTTTATAGAGGAAGCATCCTTTGACCAAATAACTAGGTCATTAGCCTAATAGTTTGCGGATGGTGGCCATCTTTGTGTGAAAATCAGTTCTCCCTATTAATTCAAACACGGTGAAACCAAATGGAACGAAATTTGGTACAGAGGTAGCACTAGCAAAGGGCACCTCAGTGTCATGTTTTATATCGCCGCCATCTTGACAGAAACGTAATGGCGGCCACACGAATGTTCAAAGCTTAAATCAAATTACGATTAACCTAATCATCCGAGTAGGGGGATGAGGGGGGTTCTAACCCCCCCCACCACTACTCCCAATGCGAGCCGATAACTCCCGAACCCGTGGTCGGAGATTCACGAATGAAGTGTCGTTGGACTCGGGATGACGGGGGCTTTGCTATGGACCACTCATTTCAACCCCTAAATAAAACCTACCCCTACTAGGGGGTGAAATTGTAATTTTTAGTGAAAGTCTCTTTTCAAATACGACATGTATAAGGTGCGCTGCTAAAATGAACTTAAATGTTGTTGCTCATATCGCGCATGCGTTTTTCTGGCTGCCGCTATGGATGAACATTTTTGTTTTTGTTTTTTACGCATGCGCACTTGGGATTTTTGTAAGAGGGCGAGCTCTTTGAAAAAAATGATTGATAAGAAGAGGTTTTGGTGGTGAGGAGAGAGCCAGATAGTCGCCTACTTTCCTACGAAGTTTGTCGATATCTCTCAAACGCAAGGTCGGATTTGGACGTGTGACGTGTCAAATCGATTGTCTCGAAGCCCTATACATGTTATTAATAGGTTAAAGTTTTGAGAATGAGGGAAACAGGCTTTTTGGGGGTAAAACCGTGATTTTAGACTTTTTCCGATATCTCACGAATGCATGGTCGGATTTGGTCCTATGACGTGTCAAATGGCTTCTCTCGAAACCCTGTGTATTTTGGTAATAGGTTAAAGTTTTTGAGAATGATGGAAACAGAATATTTTGGGGTAAAACCGTGATTTTGAACTTTTTGCTATATCTCGCGAACCAATCATGCTAGAGGCATGTTCGACAGGTCCAAGGACTCGGGGTGACGTCCTCTCTGCTATGGACCACTCGTTATAATTTTTAATAAAATTGGAAACTCGATTTTGGGGTAAACACGTGTTTTTGTGATTTTGCCGATATCTCGTGAACTAATCATGCTAGAGGTGTGTTCGACAGGTCCAAGTACTCGGGGTGATGTCCTCTTTGCTATGGACCACTCATTGTAATTTTAAAAAATTTGGGAAACTCGATTTTGGGGTAAACACGTGTTTTTGTGATTTTGTCGATATCTCACGAAGCAATAACGCTAGAGGCATGTACGATGGGTCCAAGGATTCGGGCAGACGTCCTCTTTGCTATGGACTACTCGTTGTAATTTTAAAAAATTTCGGAAACGCGATTTTGGGGTAAACACGTGTTTTTTGTGATTTTTGCCGATATCTCACGAACCAATAACGCTAGAGACGTGTACGAGGTGTCCTAGGACTCGGGCTAACGCCCCCTTTCAAATGTGGTAGATATTTTTTTTCCAAAAAGATAATTCACAAAGGGCCTAACGCCATACATGTTGAGAAAAAAAAATTCTTTACCGTTACCTGTTTATAATGTTTATGAAGCGTGGTGGTTGAGAGAGACGATACGGCTGGGTGTGTGTGTTTCAACGAACCTGTCGCTGACCACGGTGGCTATGTTCAATAGATCAATCGCTATTTCGACGGGCCGGTGTATGACAGAGCGAGCGTGCGTTTTCTGATATTTTACCTTTAACGTGTAAACGGTGATGAGAACTTGGTTCTATGTTGGTCGAAGCGAGTACAGAAAACAAACTTACAGGAGGTGAAGGTCATTTGAGCTTATTGGAAGGCTCCGGTCTGACTTGACAATAGGTGCAATGGAAAAAATGACCAAGACGCTTGAAGGTGAAATAATCTGACCATTGTGCTGGCAGGGAAGTGTGACAGGCATGCACACACATGTGTGAAACCACAGGCACGCTAAACCAGTGACATCCTGTCTTGCTTCGTACGTGACAAAATGCAAGTCCATGTGAAATTTGATCTACCGCAGGTGTTCGCCTGGGACGTTATCTGTCCACATGCGCGATAAATGTTAACAAGTTACATCCTGTCTTGCTTCGTACGTGACAAAATGCAAGTTGACGTGAAATTTGATCTGTCAGGTTGGACGTTAGCTGCCCACGTGCACGATAAGAGAATGTTCAAAGCGTGGGAAAAAAAAAAGATTATACATGCAATGTGATATATAAAGACACGTCGCTGACATTTCCACTCGCACTTATGTGACTACTTTTGAACACGCTACAGCGTTGTGTGAAACACTTGGCCTTGTTTAACAGTTTTGGTGTTGGTGGAAAATACTTATTCTTGTTGTGAGGTAGGTATATATTTATTCATTTATACATTTATTGATTTATATATAAATACATGCAATTATTTATTGATTAGGTAATTAATGATTTTATTTATTTATTTGTTTGCAGATAACCGGCATACCTTACATGTCTGAGGGAGAAGAAACCATTGCATTTTTGAGCCCACTAAAAGGGAAAAGCAACAAGTCACTGCAAGTAAAGGTGAGATGATTTTTTTAAACTAACTTGTTTCATTTTTTTTCTTTTATGTTTTATTTTATGAAATGTATGTATTAACCTGAATTTAGGTATTTATAGCGGTTTATTTTATTTATTTTTTAGAAACTTGGAAAGAATAGCCTTACCGCCGTAGCAGTCGCTGAAAAAAACCAGAAACGCACTAAAGCGAAACCACTGCCAAAGAGTGAACTGTTTAAAACTCAGGTAAGTCCAACTTAAAAATGCTATTCCATTTTACCACTACTGAAAACTCGTAGACAAAAAAAAATCATTACTTGTACATGACTGGGACAATGATTGCTTTCTTGATTAACGGCTATGTTGTTGTTGTTGACTGGGAAAAGTACAAGGCCATGTTGGATTTTCTAAAAATAAAAATAATAAATTTAATTTATGGGTGGTTCCCTATGGACTCAACGAATATCCACAGGTTTGAACATGATAATGTGAACAAAAATGACATGACATTCATTTTTGTTTATATATTGGTTAAAGGGAGGGTGGGGGAATGTAAATGACTGTAGCTTTATAAGAAAGAAAATAAGTACATGGGTTACTGTTAGTGCCAACATACAGTTTATTTTTAATGGTGTTTTGATATATTAATGCCAATTAACGTTAACGTTTTATTTACAAGTATTGATTGATTGATTGATTGATTGAGTGATGGGTTATTTTGTTTGCTTTTAGGTGTCGTCATGTGCCATTAACGTAATGAACAGACAGTGAACAAGCATGCATTATGCTTTAAAGTACTCTGTGCAATGTTAATAACTTACAATAAGAAAAAGTTTTATTATAACACATGGCGTTAGTACCAAATACAATAAGTGAGCAAGTTGGTTTACCACGTGGGTTAAATTTAAAATCAGAACATGATCGATGGTTAACATTTGAATCCTGGCCTGTAGGCTTTTTATCGACGCATGAACTTGCAAAAGCCGTTTTTTTTTACTTGAACCTAGAAGATGTGGTGCGCTGTGTGTTTTGTCGTATTGAACTTTCACACTGGGAAGAAGGGGATGATCCCTTTAGAGACCATTTGCGATGGTCTCCTCACTGTCCTTACATGCTTGGAAAGCAAGTGGGTAACCTACCCGTGCATTCATTTTACCGAACCACAAGGCCTTTGGCCGCTACTTACGTTGCTGAATCACAAATAAATAATAATAATGATGTATTATCAGCCAACGGTAGTGTCGATATATGTGGTCCATATGCCATAGACAGTGTTGAATTGGCGTGTGCTTTTGAAAAATTGGGAGTTTGCAAGACTAAAGCACTAGCACACTCAGAGTACAGCTCTGTTGAAGAACGTTTCGAATCTTATAAAAATGTTTGGCCATTAATATTAAAACACCTTACCAAACAGCTAAGTGAAGCTGGATTTTTTTATACTGGTGAAGGGGATAAAACAATATGTTTTTATTGTGGATTTGCTTTAAAGGATTGGCAAATGACTGATGACCCTTTTGTGCAACACGCTCGTTGGTTACCAAACTGTAAATACATGGTGTTGCTTAAAGGTCAGGAATTTGTGAACACTATTCGTAAAGAAAAAGTGATTGCAGCACAAGACATAACAGTGCCTTTAGAGTTAGAGCACGCGGAGCAAATACATAAGGCTGAAAGAAAAGACTTGTGTTACGAACAGATACAAAAGTGTGACCAACAATTATGTAAAATTTGTTATCAAGATGAACTAGGTGTTGTATTTTTACCCTGTGGACACATGATAGCCTGTGTCAAGTGGGCATTAGAACTTAACACTTGTGCTATATGCAGAAAAGTAGTATCTGCTACAGTTAGGGCATTTCTTGCATAACTAGTATAATTTATTCGCCATGCATAGTGCAAAATCCCTAATTGCACAATATTATTAAAGCTGTTTTAGAGTGTAATAGATATGCTTTTGTTTTGTTTATAGACTACTACAATGAATGTTTTGAATGCTGTGGGACAATCATGTGGCTTAGAGACAAAGAAGCTCAGCGAATTGCCAACGCATATTCCATTCCGCATTATCAAGATTCGGAAATTGAAAACAGCATATGGTGATCGTGTACTTTGTGTATGTGAAAACTTTGAGACATTTCGGCCTATACGGTTTAATGATATGTCGGAGAGTGTTTTTGATGAAGTCAATAATGCTGTGCAACCTGTACACTTAATTTATGAAGGTTTTAAAAACAATAGGTGCATGATTCGTTTTAATTAAATAAAAAAAAGTCAAATAATAATGGAAGATATAAGTCATGACAATGGACTGAAAGAAAAAATATGTGTATAGAATAATAATGTCTTAGTGTTTAGTATTGTCTTAAAAATATTATCATGAAACCAAAAAAAATGTACATAAAGTTTGTAAATAAATGAAAATAATGGTACAATGTTGTTTTATTTTCTATAGAAGTCAGAATATTTAACATTGCAGAGTATACATGATTATGACAATAAAAAGCACACTTAATACAAGTCTTTGCCTTTACGATAGTGTGTTATAGTTTTAAAAACAAAGCTTGTTGTAGATCTTTTTTCTTCCACGGTAAACAATAGGCATGAAAACGTTATTGTCCTGTTTTGGATCATTATCACTATCATAATCATAAGCTGCATGATCTATATCATTATTATTATAATCACGATAATTATCCTCAACATTATCCTCAACATTACTAAAACCAGTTAAATATTCCTGGTCCTCTTCCTGTTCCTCTTCCTCTTCCTCTACAGTGTCCTCATGTAGAGTCTGCGTGGCTTTTGATAATGTTAAGGGTTTTTTGAACATTGAATTATTTTCAATAGTAGTATTGTTTTGTAGCACTTGCTTTTTAACATTTTCATGATTTTCTGTTGACAGAAACAGTGTTTCATGCAGTACACTACATTGATGATCACTGACACTTAAAACAACACTATTTTTGCTTTTTAGCTCACTGCGACATTGTTTTGAACGTTGTTTTGTACAACGCCAAATAACAGTTCCATTTTTATTGGTTCGTTTCACAATATATGAATATCCTTTATAGAATGCATGAGGCTTACCATACCTAGTCACAGATACTTCCATATCAACTGTCAAGCTTAGACTAAGCTCTAGTAAAGACAACTTGGTAATAAGAACAATAGATTAATGTGCGAGCATATATGGGTGCAAATGTGGGAGCAAAAAAAAGTGGGAGCAAAAAGTGGGAGCAAGAATTGGGAGCAAAAAAGTGGGAGCAAAAAAGTGGGAGAAAAATTGGGAGCAAAAAGTGGGAGCAAAAATTGAGAGCAAAAAGTGGGAGCAAAAGTGGGAGCAAAAGTGAGTGTAAAAGTGAGTGCAAACGTGGGTTCAAAAGTGAGTGCAAAAGTGAATGTAAAAGTGGGTGCAAAAGTGGGTGCAAGAGTGGGTGCAAAAGTGGGTGCAAAAGTGGGTGCAAAAGTGGGTGCAAGAGTGGGTGAAAAAGTGGGTGCAAAAGTGGGTGCAAGAGTGGGTGCAAAAGTGGGTGAAAAAGTGGGTGCAAAAGTGGGGCAAAGGTGAGTGCACAAGTGGGCGCAAAAGTATATGCAAAAGTGGGTGCAAAAGTGGGAGCAAAAAGTGGGAGCAAAAAGTGGGATCTGAAGAAAGTAGGAGCAATTATGAGAGTAAATGTGAAAGGAAAAGTGGGAGCAAGTATGGGAGCAAATGTGAAAGCAAAAGTGGGAGCAAAAAGTGAGAAAAAAAAGTGAGAGCAAAAAGTGGGAGCAAATATGAGAGCAAAAAAAGTAGGAGCAAGTATGGGAGCAAATGTGAAAGCAAAAGGGGGAGAAAAAAGTGAGAGAAAAAAAGTGGAACCAAAAAGTGTAAGCAAAAGTGGGAGCAAATATGAGAGCAAAAAAATGTGGGAGCAAAAAGTGGGAGCAAAACGTGTAAACAGAAGTGGGAGCAAACAAGTGTGAGCAAATATGGGAGCAGAAAGTGGGAGCAAATGTGAAAGCAAAAGTGGGAGCAAAAAGAGCGAGCAAAAGTGAGTGCACAAAGGGGGAGCAAAATGTATGAGTAAAAAGTGGGGTCAAATGTGGTGTTTTACTAAAACAATCCCCCCTAACCTAACCTAACCTAACTTTACTCAACCTAACTTCACCTAACCTAACCTTCCAACTCTCAGATCAAAAATTAAATTCTGGCCATAGTCGCGTTGGAATCCAAAACCTCTGGGATAACACCCAAGTATACTAGCCACTACACCGCGAAATGGGCAAATTATCATGCAACACAACACAAAAATAAAAAGTTTTCTGTAGTGTAACTCATTGGCTGACAATCATAGTTGAGAATTCAAACCCAAGACCTCAGGACTTTAGTTTTGAACATTATCAGAAATATTATTCCATTTACATTTTGCTGTTGCTTATAGTAATAAGAGTTGGCATTAATATGGGAGCAAAAGTGAAAGCAAAAAGTGGGTGCAAGCATGGCTGGTTGTAGAGACTTTCATATCAACTAATACACATAAATTAAATTTTAGTAAAGTGACTTGGCTAATAATAATAATAATATTAACAGTTCAAAAAAAATTCAAGGGGATTGATATTTTTCAGGGTGTAATTTCCAAAGTACTGTCAAGAATAATAATTACATGAACAGATTCCAAGAACTCTAGAGTGCTTTTAAGGTTAATGATTGGCTAGGAGTGAGATAGAGCTAGCTAACCTAAGTTAACCTCAGCTCAGTAAACCTAACCTTGTCACATGGCATGTTCTACAAGTATAGACTTGCTTTGAGACTGGCTATGACGTCACAGATGAATGGCGGTGGGAGGCTGGACACGACTTTTTATTACCCAAAAACATTGTCCTTTTTGCCAGCCTCCCACCGCCATTCATCTGTGACGTCATAGCCAGTCTCAAAGCAAGTCTATACTTGTAGAACATGCCATGTGACAAGGTTAGGTTTACTGAGCTGAGGTTAACTTAGGTTAGCTAGCTCTATCTCACTCCTAGCCAATCATTAACCTTAAAAGCACTCTCGAGTTCTTGGAATCTGTTCATGTAATTATTATTCTTGACAGTACTTTGGAAATTACACCCTGAAAAATATCAATCCCCTTGAATTTTTTTTAAACTGTTAATATTATTATTATTATTAGCCAAGTCACTTTACTAAAATTTAATTTATGTGTATTAGTTGATATGAAAGTCTCTACAACCAGCCATGCTTGCACCCACTTTTTGCTTTCACTTTTGCTCCCATATTAATGCCAACTCTTATTACTATAAGCAACAGCAAAATGTAAATGGAATAATATTTCTGATAATGTTCAAAACTAAAGTCCTGAGGTCTTGGGTTTGAATTCTCAACTATGATTGTCAGCCAATGAGTTACACTACAGAAAACTTTTTATTTTTGTGTTGTGTTGCATGATAATTTGCCCATTTCGCGGTGTAGTGGCTAGTATACTTGGGTGTTATCCCAGAGGTTTTGGATTCCAACGCGACTATGGCCAGAATTTAATTTTTGATCTGAGAGTTGGAAGGTTAGGTTAGGTGAAGTTAGGTTGAGTAAAGTTAGGTTATGTTAGGTTAGGGGGGATTGTTTTAGTAAAACACCACATTTGACCCCACTTTTTACTCATACATTTTGCTCCCCCTTTGTGTACTCACTTTTGCTCGCTCTTTTTGCTCCCACTTTTGCTTTCACATTTGCTCCCACTTTCTGCTCCCATATTTGTTCACACTTGTTTGCTCCCACTTCTGTTTACACGTTTTGCTCCCACTTTTTGCTCCCACATTTTTTTGCTCTCATATTTGCTCCCACTTTTGCTTACACTTTTTGGTCCCACTTTTTTTCTCTCACTTTTTTCTCCCCCTTTTGCTTTCACATTTGCTCCCATACTTGCTCCTACTTTTTTTGCTCTCATATTTGCTCCCACTTTTTGCTCTCACTTTTTTTTTCTCACTTTTTGCTCCCACTTTTGCTTTCACATTTGCTCCCATACTTGCTCCCACTTTTCCTTTCACATTTACTCTCATAATTGCTCCTACTTTCTTCAGATCCCACTTCTTGCTCCCACTTTTTGCTCCCACTTTTGCACCCACTTTTGCATATACTTTTGCGCCCACTTGTGCACTCACTTTTGCCCCACTTTTGCACCCACTTTTTCACCCACTTTTGCACCCACTCTTGCACCCACTTTTGCACCCACTTTTTCACCCACTCTTGCACCCACTTTTGCACCCACTTTTGCACCCACTTTTGCACCCACTCTTGCACCCACTTTTGCACCCACTTTTACATTCACTTTTGCACTCACTTTTGAACCCACGTTTGCACTCACTTTTACACTCACTTTTGCTCCCACTTTTGCTCCCACTTTTTGCTCTCAATTTTTGCTCCCACTTTTTGCTCCCAATTTTTCTCCCACTTTTTTGCTCCCACTTTTTTGCTCCCAATTCTTGCTCCCACTTTTTGCTCCCACTTTTTTTTGCTCCCACATTTGCACCCATATATGCTCGCACATTAATCTATTGTTCTTATTACCAAGTTGTCTTTACTAGAGCTTTGTCTAAGCTTGACAGTTGATATGGAAGTATCTGTGACTAGGTATGGTAAGCCTCATGCATTCTATAAAGGATATTCATATATTGTGAAACGAACCAATAAAAATGGAACTGTTATTTGGCGTTGTACAAAACAACGTTCAAAACAATGTCGCAGTGAGCTAAAAAGCAAAAATAGTGTTGTTTTAAGTGTCAGTGATCATCAATGTAGTGTACTGCATGAAACACTGTTTCTGTCAACAGAAAATCATGAAAATGTTAAAAAGCAAGTGCTACAAAACAATACTACTATTGAAAATAATTCAATGTTCAAAAAACCCTTAACATTATCAAAAGCCACGCAGACTCTACATGAGGACACTGTAGAGGAAGAGGAAGAGGAACAGGAAGAGGACCAGGAATATTTAACTGGTTTTAGTAATGTTGAGGATAATGTTGAGGATAATTATCGTGATTATAATAATAATGATATAGATCATGCAGCTTATGATTATGATAGTGATAATGATCCAAAACAGGACAATAACGTTTTCATGCCTATTGTTTACCGTGGAAGAAAAAAGATCTACAACAAGCTTTGTTTTTAAAACTATAACACACTATCGTAAAGGCAAAGACTTGTATTAAGTGTGCTTTTTATTGTCATAATCATGTATACTCTGCAATGTTAAATATTCTGACTTCTATAGAAAATAAAACAACATTGTACTATTATTTTCATTTATTTACAAACTTTATGTACATTTTTTTTGGTTTCATGATAATATTTTTAAGACAATACTAAACACTAAGACATTATTATTCTATACACATATTTTTTCTTTCAGTCCATTGTCATGACTTATATCTTCCATTATTATTTGACTTTTTTTTATTTAATTAAAACGAATCATGCACCTATTGTTTTTAAAACCTTCATAAATTAAGTGTACAGGTTGCACAGCATTATTGACTTCATCAAAAACACTCTCCGACATATCATTAAACCGTATAGGCAGAAATGTCTCAATGTTTTCACATACACAAAGTACACGATCACCATATGCTGTTTTCAATTTCCGAATCTTGATAATGCGGAATGGAATATGCGTTGGCAATTCGCTGAGCTTCTTTGTCTCTAAGCCACATGATTGTCCCACAGCATTCAAAACATTCATTGTAGTAGTCTATAAACAAAACAAAAGCATATCTATTACACTCTAAAACAGCTTTAATAATATTGTGCAATTAGGGATTTTGCACTATGCATGGCGAATAAATTATACTAGTTATGCAAGAAATGCCCTAACTGTAGCAGATACTACTTTTCTGCATATAGCACAAGTGTTAAGTTCTAATGCCCACTTGACACAGGCTATCATGTGTCCACAGGGTAAAAATACAACACCTAGTTCATCTTGATAACAAATTTTACATAATTGTTGGTCACACTTTTGTATCTGTTCGTAACACAAGTCTTTTCTTTCAGCCTTATGTATTTGCTCCGCGTGCTCTAACTCTAAAGGCACTGTTATGTCTTGTGCTGCAATCACTTTTTCTTTACGAATAGTGTTCACAAATTCCTGACCTTTAAGCAACACCATGTATTTACAGTTTGGTAACCAACGAGCGTGTTGCACAAAAGGGTCATCAGTCATTTGCCAATCCTTTAAAGCAAATCCACAATAAAAACATATTGTTTTATCCCCTTCACCAGTATAAAAAAATCCAGCTTCACTTAGCTGTTTGGTAAGGTGTTTTAATATTAATGGCCAAACATTTTTATAAGATTCGAAACGTTCTTCAACAGAGCTGTACTCTGAGTGTGCTAGTGCTTTAGTCTTGCAAACTCCCAATTTTTCAAAAGCACACGCCAATTCAACACTGTCTATGGCATATGGACCACATATATCGACACTACCGTTGGCTGATAATACATCATTATTATTATTTATTTGTGATTCAGCAACGTAAGTAGCGGCCAAAGGCCTTGTGGTTCGGTAAAATGAATGCACGGGTAGGTTACCCACTTGCTTTCCAAGCATGTAAGGACAGTGAGGAGACCATCGCAAATGGTCTCTAAAGGGATCATCCCCTTCTTCCCAGTGTGAAAGTTCAATACGACAAAACACACAGCGCACCACATCTTCTAGGTTCAAGTAAAAAAAAACGGCTTTTGCAAGTTCATGCGTCGATAAAAAGCCTACAGGCCAGGATTCAAATGTTAACCATCGATCATGTTCTGATTTTAAATTTAACCCACGTGGTAAACCAACTTGCTCACTTATTGTATTTGGTACTAACGCCATGTGTTATAATAAAACTTTTTCTTATTGTAAGTTATTAACATTGCACAGAGTACTTTAAAGCATAATGCATGCTTGTTCACTGTCTGTTCATTACGTTAATGGCACATGACGACACCTAAAAGCAAACAAAATAACCCATCACTCAATCAATCAATCAATCAATCAATACTTGTAAATAAAACGTTAACGTTAATTGGCATTAATATATCAAAACACCATTAAAAATAAACTGTATGTTGGCACTAACAGTAACCCATGTACTTATTTTCTTTCTTATAAAGCTACAGTCATTTACATTCCCCCACCCTCCCTTTAACCAATATATAAACAAAAATGAATGTCATGTCATTTTTGTTCACATTATCATGTTCAAACCTGTGGATATTCGTTGAGTCCATAGGGAACCACCCATAAATTAAATTTATTATTTTTATTTTTAGAAAATCCAACATGGCCTTGTACTTTTCCCAGTCAACAACAACAACATAGCCATTAATCAAGAAAGCAATCATTGTCCCAGTCATGTACAAGTAATGATTTTTTTTTGTCTACGAGTTTTCAGTAGTGGTAAAATGGAATAGCATTTTTAAGTTGGACTTACCTGAGTTTTAAACAGTTCACTCTTTGGCAGTGGTTTCGCTTTAGTGCGTTTCTGGTTTTTTTCAGCGACTGCTACGGCGGTAAGGCTATTCTTTCCAAGTTTCTAAAAAATAAATAAAATAAACCGCTATAAATACCTAAATTCAGGTTAATACATACATTTCATAAAATAAAACATAAAAGAAAAAAAAATGAAACAAGTTAGTTTAAAAAAATCATCTCACCTTTACTTGCAGTGACTTGTTGCTTTTCCCTTTTAGTGGGCTCAAAAATGCAATGGTTTCTTCTCCCTCAGACATGTAAGGTATGCCGGTTATCTGCAAACAAATAAATAAATAAAATAATTAATTACCTAATCAATAAATAATTGCATGTATTTATATATAAATCAATAAATGTATAAATGAATAAATATATACCTACCTCACAACAAGAATAAGTATTTTCCACCAACACCAAAACTGTTAAACAAGGCCAAGTGTTTCACACAACGCTGTAGCGTGTTCAAAAGTAGTCACATAAGTGCGAGTGGAAATGTCAGCGACGTGTCTTTATAAATCACATTGCATGTATAATCTTTTTTTTTCCCACGCTTTGAACATTCTCTTATCGTGCACGTGGGCAGCTAACGTCCAACCTGAACACTTGTGACAGATCAAATTTCACGTCAACTTGCATTTTGTCACGTACGAAGCAAGACAGGATGTAACTTGTTAACATTTATCGCGCATGTGGACAGATAACGTCCCAGGCGAACACCTGCGGTAGATCAAATTTCACATGGACTTGCATTTTGTCACGTACGAAGCAAGACAGGATGTCACTGGTTTAGCGTGCCTGTGGTTTCACACATGTGTGTGCATGCCTTTCACACTTCCCTGCCAGCACAATGGTCAGATTATTTCACCTTCAAGCGTCTTGGTCATTTTTTCCATTGCACCTATTGTCAAGTCAGACCGGAGCCTTCCAATAAGCTCAAATGACCTTCACCTCCTGTAAGTTTGTTTTCTGTACTCGCTTCGACCAACATAGAACCAAGTTCTCATCACCGTTTACACGTTAAAGGTAAAATATCAGAAAACGCACGCTCGCTCTGTCATACACCGGCCCGTCGATATAGCGATTGATCTATTGAACATAGCCACCGTGGTCAGCGACAGGTTCGTTGAAACACACACACCCAGCCGTATCGTCTCTCTCAACCACCACGCTTCATAAACATTATAAACAGGTAACGGTAAAGAATTTTTTTTTCTCAACATGTATGGCGTTAGGCCCTTTGTGAATTATCTTTTTGGAAAAAAAATATCTACCACATTTGAAAGGGGGCGTTAGCCCGAGTCCTAGGACACCTCGTACACGTCTCTAGCGTTATTGGTTCGTGAGATATCGGCAAAAATCACAAAAAACACGTGTTTACCCCAAAATCGCGTTTCCGAAATTTTTTAAAATTACAACGAGTAGTCCATAGCAAAGAGGACGTCTGCCCGAATCCTTGGACCCATCGTACATGCCTCTAGCGTTATTGCTTCGTGAGATATCGACAAAATCACAAAAACACGTGTTTACCCCAAAATCGAGTTTCCCAAATTTTTTAAAATTACAATGAGTGGTCCATAGCAAAGAGGACATCACCCCGAGTACTTGGACCTGTCGAACACACCTCTAGCATGATTAGTTCACGAGATATCGGCAAAATCACAAAAACAC
Source organism: Meconema thalassinum (assembly GCA_946902985.2). Classification (NCBI taxonomy): domain Eukaryota; kingdom Metazoa; phylum Arthropoda; class Insecta; order Orthoptera; family Tettigoniidae; genus Meconema; species Meconema thalassinum. The sequence continues at coordinate 57,283,616 of OX336399.1, forward strand.
GTGTTTACCCCAAAATCGAGTTTCCAATTTTATTAAAAATTATAACGAGTGGTCCATAGCAGAGAGGACGTCACCCCGAGTCCTTGGACCTGTCGAACATGCCTCTAGCATGATTGGTTCGCGAGATATAGCAAAAAGTTCAAAATCACGGTTTTACCCCAAAATATTCTGTTTCCATCATTCTCAAAAACTTTAACCTATTACCAAAATACACAGGGTTTCGAGACAAGCCATTTGACACGTCATAGGACCAAATCCGACCATGCATTCGTGAGATATCGGAAAAAGTCTAAAATCACGGTTTTACCCCCAAAAAGCCTGTTTCCCTCATTCTCAAAACTTTAACCTATTAATAACATGTATAGGGCTTCGAGACAATCGATTTGACACGTCACACGTCCAAATCCGACCTTGCGTTTGAGAGATATCGACAAACTTCGTAGGAAAGTAGGCGACTATCTGGCTCTCTCCTCACCACCAAAACCTCTTCTTATCAATCATTTTTTTCAAAGAGCTCGCCCTCTTACAAAAATCCCAAGTGCGCATGCGTAAAAAACAAAAACAAAAATGTTCATCCATAGCGGCAGCCAGAAAAACGCATGCGCGATATGAGCAACAACATTTAAGTTCATTTTAGCAGCGCACCTTATACATGTCGTATTTGAAAAGAGACTTTCACTAAAAATTACAATTTCACCCCCTAGTAGGGGTAGGTTTTATTTAGGGGTTGAAATGAGTGGTCCATAGCAAAGCCCCCGTCATCCCGAGTCCAACGACACTTCATTCGTGAATCTCCGACCACGGGTTCGGGAGTTATCGGCTCGCATTGGGAGTAGTGGGGGGGGGGGGTTAGAACCCCCCTCAACCCCCTACTCATCCGATCTCTACCAAATTTTGCAACTACATACCTTTATGGAGGGAGCATCCTTTGACCAATCTAATAGGTTATTAGCCTAATAGTTTGCGGGTGGCGGCCATCTTTATGTCAAAATTGATTCCCCCTATTAATTCGAACACGGTGGAACCGAATGGAACGAAATTTGGTACAGAGGTAGCACTAGCAAAGGGCACCTCAGTGTCATGTTTTATATCGCCACCATCTTGACTGAAACGTAATGGCGGCCACACGAATGTTCAAAGCTTAAATCAAATTACGATTAACCTAATCATCCGATCTCTACCAAATTTTGCAACTACATACCTTTATGGAGGGAGCATCCTTTGACCAATCTAATAGGTCATTCGCCTAATAGTTTGCGGATGACGGCCATCTTTGTGTCAAAATCGATTCTCCCTATTAATTCAAACACGGTGAAACCGAATGGAACGAAATTTGGTACAGAGATAGCACTAACAAAGGGCATGGCCGCCCTATTGACAGAAACGTAATGGCGGCCACACAAATGTTCAAAGCTTAAATCAAATTACGATTAGCCTAATCATCCGATCTCTAGCAAATTTAGCAACAACATACCTTTATGGAGGGAGCATCCTTTGACCAAACTAATAGGTCATCAGCCTAATATTTTGCGGATGGCGGCCATGTGTGTGTGAAAATCGATTCCCCTTATCAATTCGAACACGGTGAAACCGAATGGAACGAAATTTGGTACAGAGGTAGCACTAGCAAAGGGCACCTCAGTGTCATGTTTTATATCACCGCTATCTTGACGGAAACGTAATCGCGGCCACCCAAATGTTAAAAGCTAAAATGTAATTACGACCAACCTAATAATCTAGTCTCTACCAAATTTTGCAACACCGTATCTTTATGTGGGAAACATATTCAGACCAAACTGCAAGAACATCAGCCCAATAGTTTGCAGATGGTGGCCAAGTATGTGTGCAAATCGATTCCCCCTATCAATTCAAACACGGTGAAACCGAATTGAACGAAATTTGGTACAGAGCTAGCACTAGCAAAGGGCACCTCATATTCATGTTTAATATCCCTATAGCACGTTGTATTTCAACAAGCTACTACAACCAACATTCAATCATACTCCTTGAAAAGGACAAAGAGTTATAACAATACCCATGCATTTAGGAGAAAGTAGGCTATATGTTCTTTACTGAACATCTTGTTTTCTTTCAATTCATATATTACTAATGTGATTGAAATATAAAAATCAAGTCTGTAGTAATTCACAGATATGTAATTAGAATTTCCAATGAACAAACGCACTTCTCATTTCTAATTATATCCTATTTGAAATTGCGAATAAGCGACAAAAATAATATCCAGCAATAATATTCACACCTTGTAGATTAATAAAACTATAATTAGAAGAATAAATTAATGTAAACAATGGAATGAGTAAAATTGAATATGATGAAATATTTGAATATGGCGCTTTCTTCAAGATCTGTCATTATTATTTCGAATAACGGTTCTGCGTGTATCGTTTGCCTTTGTCGCACTTTTCTACCTGCGAAGTGGGCACAGCTGCTCTAGCACAAAGGATTTGTGGGTATTCCAGGACGGGTGGAAGGGATACATACCACGTCATTCCCAAGGGATGCCTGCTCGAAGTAGCATTTGACCGTTGGTTTTCAGAGAAGCAGATAGTGTTTCTTGGCATGGTGGGTGATTTTTTCTAACATACGATCAAGAAGATCATAATGTCGGGCGTGGAGGACGACAATCTGCCTGATGATGATTTATATATTTCTATCACATTAGGAGTAGGCTATATGAATTGAAAGAAAAAAATTTGCACCCGAAGTGAGACTCGAACTAGCATCCCGGCAATTACTGGGCCCGAACGTTACCGGGTGGGCCACGCGTCCTGCCCAAACTCGGTAACATCTTTACTGGATATGAAGTTCTCGGAAAACTTCTAAGTAGATTTTCTCGAGAATTTATGAATATGGCATTGAACGGCTTTGGAAAATTGTTGTTCTAGGTCTGAACTTTACGTACCCGAAGCGGAGAAAATTACAAAAATCCGATTGCCGTAGGGTCCCCTTGTGAGACCACTGAATATGAACATGCGGTGCCGTTGACACATTGTGTACTTTATTTGCATTGATCACAAAGATATGAAGGATCACTGTGCGGGGAGACACCACTCACGTAATATGTGCCGGTCAAGAAGGAACGGCCCACTTATAGTGCTAGTTGGTTGTATATATTGTACCCAAGTGAGTAATTTCCATGGAAATCATGCTTCTGCCTCCAGCCAGCATCAGTCCTCAGGCGTGTACCGTCCACCCACTGAGCAGTTGCATATTTTTGAACTGAGACTAAAAGGTATCAACTCTACAATGATAAAGCACAACTCTATTCTAAAGACTTTAATTCATTTCTAAATCATGGCTTCAACACATAAAAACACAATCCCAACAATATAACACCAAAACAAAGCAAAATTACTCCTACAATCCACTAATATTCACACTTTATCCTTGCAAATCCAGATGATTATTCAATCATTTGCCCTGAGATTGACATCAAAATTCATTCTCAAGTGCTCTAATGCACATGTAAATTACACATAAACTGTACTTATAATCTTATGTCACCTGTTGTGACCTCTTTCATTTCACAAGCTTAATTGTTTACACTCAACACATCTTAGTTCACATTATGCGTACACTTGTGTTTTGTATCTCTTTTCCCACCAAAATGCTTCACCATGCACTAACCAATTTATGGGTTGCACATCAAATTTACTTGCAACTCCACATTTATATGTAAACGTACCCCGTTCTGCAGTTACCTTCTGCAGGCCCCCTTTTATACAGTCCCCTTTTCTACAGTTCCACCGTATGCCGTTGTGATTTCAATATAAAAAAATCCGTTACCGCTGTGTCGGATGGTATATTATGCTACCCTTGAGTGGGCGTAGCCTATGGCATCTAGTGCAGACCTTCAGAGCTAAATAATACTGTCAGTATAAAAAATGTAACTTCCAACAACTCATAAGTTTGCCAAGTATTACGTTACAAGAACGATCCTTAATTAACAATGTGTTTCAAACCACACAAATTCTTTATACAATACAACAATGACTCTTTTCATTACAAACATGGTTTCAAAGTCTGTCCCTTCTAAATGTCAACCTTCAATGGTCGTTTAAAAGTCTCCCCCTAGGAGCTACTGGTATACAATGGGACTGAGTTGAGCGGTCACAACACGTGCGCCGTCCCTTCCTGACTCCTTCCTGCTTTTATCCTCCAAGCAGTAACAAGATTTTAAATACAATAGTGCAGTCTCAATGACCCACATATCCCATATGATTTCAACTAAATTGTACGCAAGACAGGTTATGGGTGTGTTTAAATATATATTCCTACTCTTAGGATATTAATAACTGGCCTCAATAGGTCCATTTCATTATATGAAGGATCGAGATTCATCAATCACTGGTCGAACTGGCTAGCCGGTATCTTATTAAATACTACGGTCAGGCACAACCTGCCGCCAATTAAATTCGCTTTCCAGGAGCTGAATTAATTCAATAGCTAGTTCTCGGTCGAGATCAGGTGTCATGCAGAGGTTTCCATTGTTATCCTCTCATACACCACAGGATTCGAACCCGGAACATTTCATGGCAATCCACAGAGCTAGGGTCAATCACTAAAATACGCTCTGGCCATAATAAATATCTCTGTACGCCTTAGGCTATACGAGATTTCACCCGTCAAATAGATTACCTGGCTTCCGTGACTATGTACTATGATCTCGTCCTTAACTTAGTAAGATAAAGCTATCAATTACTCTACAAGCTTATTCACAAGCTGCAAATTCAATTCTCTATTAAACTCTTCCATTCCCTAGATTCTTGCATATTTATTTCCCTTATCACAATATACTCTGATATTAAATTGCTTTTTTTAGCCCTTCATGTATAATATTACTGCTTGGATACATAAATATTCCAATTAGCATATATATTTTGCTTACAACCATTTTTCCCCGAGGTGTATTCGTTTATTCTTTATTATTATTATTATTATTATTATTACTGACATGAATTACAATAACCCGACACAACGTAACCATTTATATAACCGAACATCCGTGTTCGTTACGTTAAGTTTTTATGTAACTGAATTGCCATATTACAATAGTGGTAACGATTTATCCACTCAATGATGTACAAAAACATCTCAACTTGACTAAAATCAACACAACAATAATACCTTGAGGTTCTCCCTCCTAAAATTGACTTCTTATTGGCATATTTTATAATTTTGAAATCACTCAACATACAGAGGACTATAACTGCTACAAAATCATGGTTTTTGGGTACTTACATCGGCTAGTCTGGTGGCTCCAACCACGCATCTCTTCCAGTAATGCCTGCCATTATTTGCAAAAATTAGCAAGGCATTCTTACACTGATAACACACATTTTATATAACTTTTGCCTTACAAGACACACGGCACTTTTCCTTTCCATATAGAAGCTGTTGCCTCCTTATTCACACAACACTTTATAGCACTTGTTACAATATTAATTTTACATATATTTAACAGATCATCACTACAATCACACGCACACTATTTACATTTCTTACTGGTTGACTTTTCCTGGCAAGATATCTGAAATGCAGACGTTGAAGATATCCTCCTCGCTGCTATCTGCATCCTGATTGAAAGTCTCGATACTCTGCCTCAGAATTCCTATCGATTCCCCAAACTGTCTATCAATCTTTATCCTTCGATAAACTTCCTGATTTTGCATAAAATTGCTTGCATATCGTCCTGAGCGTTAATTATATTGGTATACTTGTGAAATTTCACCAATCGCATAATAAAGTTTATCTCTGCGCAGTCCAACATCCTATAATCTGTCTAACTAATATTTTACATACTGCGCTCAACCATTGTACTTTGTACTTGTACAAATTATCACTCTCAATTGTACTACCTTGTATATCACACGGTACATTTCCTACGTGCACAATAACAATCGCTCGTAATGCCGACTATACAAATATGGTGCGACTGTCCTTAATAAAATGGTATTTATAAATGTCTTACTGCACGGCCCTTCATGTTGAAGTCCGAGCATCCCTTCTCGACTTCGGTAACGCGCACTTCGTACTAGACTGCGGTTCAACTGATTATATTACTCGTTATTACTTCATGACTTAATGCATGATTATACGTTGCTGCACTTCGAATGTTACAGTCCGCGCCTTTCTTCTCTGAGCTAGGGTGACGTGCTTCTCGCTCTCAAGTATGGTTCGACTGACTCGACTCACTACATCTGACTCCACTGACTTGGATCCACCCCCTTATATTCGTTTGGAGAGAAAAAGTAGACCGAGAATTCCCCTGCAGTGTCATCTTTTATCCCAGTGTGATTCTGGTCTTCAATTAACGTTTATATGGTTCCTTTTTCCTCGCTGGTCACAGATCCGTATGCGTGCTCGAGGGTAGATCGGCCAATTAATTAATATTAATTGCCTTTTCCAGCGCATGCCCACGCGGCGTCATCTAAAAACCCCCGAAACCATGGTTAGATCTCTCCGCTAACCTCCAATTACTGTGTGACTGCGCGTTCCATTAAATCTGCCTCGATTTCAATGTTTAATGGCTTGATAATTAGCCTCCCAGCTAAACATTCACATAGGTGCAAACCTCATGTCACTGCGTTGCTCCAATCACGAGTAATCATTAAATTACGCTGATATCTCCTCACTCCACCAGCCTTTCCATTCTGAAACGGGGAATAACTTGACGATAATTTAGCCCCCTGACCTGCTCCAGACGACTTAAGTAGGTCACGTAGAGTGACAAGGCTCCAAGAATCTCCGCCCCTTTTCCAGAGTCATTAGACAAACGTCAAGCGCTCCAACTTCTGTGCTGAAGTCCAGAATTGTATGCCTCATACAGCCCAATAATGCCGTATTCTACTAATATTCCCTGCATTATATTAATAAATAATGTCAGCATTAGTTCATATCACAACGGTGATTTAATATGTATTCTCTCTCTAGGGGTTTTTATAACATTAACTCCCTCAAAAGATCTCGTGTTCGTTCCTTGCCGGAACCTCTATTCTGAGCTCAACTATCTTTGAGATCCACGTTCGACACCAGTCATCCTAAACCCGTTGGGTTCAATATGTTTGATTTGATGGTCACGGCCCTGATGTTTCCGTAGTGAGAGCACGACCTTTATACATCAACCCCCCCCCCCCCCCCATCGCTTGCCACGGTGGGTGAGTGGTTATCGTGTCGGGCTGCCAACCCCAAGCTTTTAGGTTTGCTCCTGTTCTTGGTAAGTGTTTTTTGAAAGGCGAAGAAAATCACGATACGCATGTCATACGATGTTGGCATGTTAAAGAACCCATTTGAATTCAGTAGGCCGTGCTCATAATGGAAAAATTAATTTCGGGATTTTCCGCCGACATAAAGTTCCTCATTTCTCTACTAGAAAGCGCTATAGTGTCAGGGAGCTTAGATATCTAACCTCCTTGACTTTCAGAGCGCTTCAAGGAGCGATAAAATTCGACACGCAAGTAGCCCTCTGGGCGTCAATTAACTAAGCTTGCACCCGGCCATACGATATTATTATTATAACCCCCACCAATAATACCAGCCAGAAATATACCATCCGTCTCGTTTCCTAGTGGTTAGCATACCTGGCTGTCACCGAGGAGACCCGGGATCGATTCCTGCCTCTGCCAAGAAATGTAAATCTGGTCTGAGGGCCGGAGTGGGGTATACTCAGCCTCATTAGGCAAAACTGAGAAGATGCGGTTTCCATTTCTACCTGAGCCATCCTAGAAGTGGTTTTCCGTAGTTTCCTACTTCAACTCCAGGGAAATGCTGGGATGGTTCCTAACTTTGGGCAACGGTCGATTCCTACCCAAATCCTTCCTCAATTGCAAATACACACACTAGTACAGACACCCCAGCGACACAGGTTTTCAGACACATTCTACACACACCCAAGTACACGGAGCTACATGACCACGGTGTCGTAAAGCCCCAAAATATTCACCCTGTTAGTGCCAAGCCATTTCCTGAAATACTTGCCAGGAATGCCAAGCCATTTTCAATGGTCATGCAGACTAAAAAAAAATATCATAAATACCACATTTTCATCGATGGAATCATTATTTTTCCTTTGCCTTGTAACCAATACTTCATTCATTCATATATTATGTTCATAAAAGTAAATACGGCATCTAAACCTTTTAAGTGAGGTTATTCTGATAATTGTTCACTTTTTTAAAATCCGTTTTAGCCTAAATTAAGGACACCTATGAGTTATATTCGAAGAAACACTACGTTTCCAGCTGTAGAAAGTTCTTAGATACATCTGTTGGCAGAAAGCTTCAACAAGAAGAAAATAACTGCACCGCAATTTTGGCGTGAACCCGCGTGATTGGGGGAGCGCAAAGGGAGGGCGTGAATACAAACTCAAACCTATCGCGTAACGGACTTCGAAGGAAAGAAGTAAAGACCGCACAGGCAAGCTTGAAACCTCACCTTTCCAACAGTATGAAATTATCACGGACCTATGCCTACAGAAATCTACAAATACAAGATAAACAGTGCACCGATTGAATCGGCTTTGGCACTTTTGGCGCAAGCAGCGAGAGCCGATCTGATCGGCGCCTGGCACTGAGAAGGTTCAACAACAGACAAATAACACCACTTTGTGTAAGCAGGCGGCAATAATTCTGTGCTTTCTGTCCAATCAGTCGAGACTGAACAACTGCGTTAAACGTTCATTCCAAATAATTCATGAAATAGTCACTATGAATACATACTCATACTTTCGAAATGCCGGCCCCGTGGTGTTGGGGTAGCGTGCCTGCCTCTCACCCGGAGGCCCCGGGTTCGATCCCTGGCTCCGGCAGGCATTTTAAAACTGACGTGAGGATTGGAACGGGGTGCACTTAGCCTCGTGAGCACAATTGAGTAGCTGTCTGACAGTGAGACAACGCCCCGATCACGAAAACCAAGATTAACAGCCGAGGGGACCCGACGCGCTCATCACGTGTCACCCCAATATCTGCAGGCCGAATGGCTGGGCAGCGGTCGCTTGGTCGGCCTTAGCCCGTCATGGGCTGTGTAGTACCAGGGGTTGACTTTTTTTTTTAATACTTTTGAAATCCACTATGCTACATAAGTTTATATGATAATTTTAATGACGCGTGGTCTCCAGCAGTGGCGAAACTAGGATTTGCTTCTGGAAGAGAAATAGCGGATTCAAATCTGAAATATAAGGTGCGTTCAAAAAGTAACGAGCTGGAGGCTGGAATGAGCAAACCGGTGACGACATCGGCTAATCGTGGCGTGTGTAACGAGGTGTGGTTCCGACCAGAGTGTGGAAGGTCACAGCCCGTCGCTAGAGGGCACGCGTGCACGTCACGTGACGATACAAAGCGAGCAGCAGCATGCATCAATCGTCCAACGCTGCCAGTCGCATTGCAAACAGTGAAAAAAAAGGAAGATTGTGGTTTTACGTGACCGTGAATCTTGTGATTATGAGCCACGGGACCTCCTTTTTACGTGGAATCCGAACCACAGGACATGGCATTTCACTTCGAAAATCTCACATGCATTGACCGGGAATCGAACCCAGACCGCCTTGGTGAGAGGCATACAGCTAGACCGCTGAGCCACCACGTCCCCCCTGCAAACAGTGACATGGAGGCGTCAACCGAAGAGTGTTGTTCGGTTTCTGACAGCGGAAGGAGTAGGGGGAACGGACATTCATCGACGAATGTCACAAGTGTACGGCGAACACTGCATGTCCCTTGCAAGGGTCAAGGCGTGGCACAATCACTTCAGGGAAGGACGGGTGTCGTTAGCCGATAATGCCCGGTCCGGGGCAACCCTCTGCATTACCGATGACAACGTCCAGCTGGTTGATGCACTCATTACCCAGGACCGCCGAGTGACAGTGAACGCCATAGCCGCCGTGGTCGCTCCACGACTATGCACGACTTGATACGGTCAACACAGTCGCGGCATTCCTGCTAAAATTCAAATGGGAGGTTCTCGGCCACCCTCCATAGAGTCCAGACCTCTCTCCGTGTGATTACGCCATGTTTTGTCCCCTGAAAGGGCTCTGCGGGGCCAACGATTCACCTCGGACGCCGACGTCCAGCTGTACGTGCAGTACTGGTTCACATCGCAGCCCAGAGAATTTTATGAGACAGCCATTCACTGCCTCGTGTCACAGTGGGACAAGTGCCTCAATAGCCAGGGCCAATACTTCTAACATACAGGTACTGGTTTCTGTAATTATGCCTCCGGCTCGTTACTTTTTGAACGCATCTTATAATTTATTGCGTTTCTGGATTTGTGATCGTTTTTTCTGTTTATTTTCGCTTTGCGTATTTTGTATTTGTTTGTTTCTTTGTTTTCTGCCTTTGCTTTTGTTTTCGAATATTGCTTTTTTATTCTGCTTTTTTAAATTTTGCTTATTGCATTGTGTTTTGTTTAATTTTAGCTTTTGTTTTTGAAATTTGCCTGTTTTGCGCTTTTCAGTTTTGTTTAGTTTCTGATTTTTCTTCTGTTTTTGCTTTTTGCTTTCTGTTTTGGCCATGTGTTTGTTTTTGGTTTGTCCCCCCCAGGGGCTCACATCCATTCACTTACTTGTGCCGGGCTCCTCTCCGTCTTCTTTCCTGTCGACCTCACTTGGTCAACTCTTGTTCTCTTCTGACCCCGACGGTATTAGGGTATCCGAGGCCTATGGAGTCTCTTCCTTTCCCGCCTTAATTGGCCCTTGTCTCATCTTTTCTGATACCGTCGTTCTGCGAGGGGTCAGCCTTCTTTTCTTTTCATGTTATCTCCAGCCTTCTGTTCAAGGCCCTCAAGGAGGCCCCACCACTTCTGGTGCACCCTGGATAATGTTACACCCTCAGGGGCTCACGGCTGGTGAATTCGGGAGTTGGCACCCCCGAGGGATTCCTGAGCTGGGTCCGGTTTCCCCCTTTTATCCCTTACCTGTGGCGAGGACCCTCTCCTCTTTTACTTTCCTATCTGCCTTTCATGGCTCACCTTCCTTCCAAGTCCCTCAATCCGCATTCTTCTAGATTAATTTGGAGTAATTAATATAAGTGAGTGCTGCCAACATGATTCTATGCTTGCTGATAGGTCCAATTTTAAAATACCAGTAACTTCTATACTAACAAATGGATTTCATCCAAAATTGGCACAACAAGATATCATAATATTTCCGAATATTTCTAACTAGCACACGCATGACATTGTTGCCAACATAGTTTTACGCGTGCTGATTGATCCTATGTCAAACTGCATGTAACGTCCATTGGACTTCAAACAAATTTTGCATTCTTAATCTTAAGAGATGGAACTAAGAATATATTCAGTCACCAGGGCTGCCAACTGTAGTGCTCTATTAGGCTGCATTATACCAGGAATATTTCGATCTAATTAGACATTTCGATATTACCAAATTAATTTCGTCATTAGATAGGTTCATATACTGTAGAATAATCATGGGCATGAAAAGTAGGCTCTTTAATTCGTCACGGAACTTCTCGTTTTTATCAAATTACGTTTTTTTATATAATTTGGCTCTGGGGGGGGGCTTGATTCCCCTATCCCCCCCCCGTTCGTCCCCTACCCCCCCCCCCCCCCCCCTTCAGCGACGACCGTTTGAGAGATCTCCTGCAATACCAGCTTACAAAGTGGCATTGTTACACGCTGTGTAAGATAATCATTTAGATAGAAATCAAGATTCCTTTATACATTTAACAGGTGAACTATATTCCCCTTGCTGCTAGTTGAACATAGACATGACTGAAGACAGGAAGCGTTATTAAATTCTGGACAAGTTTCACTTTTTAATAACTTCCGCTACAAATATGAGCGCACGAAACCTATGAGCAGTCTTAATTCAGTTATTAAAACTAACTCCTTTAAAACTTCTGTTACTACCGGACCTAAGTAAACCGATGATTTTAATACTCACCAATCTTTCTAGGTTTATGCCGGGTCTTGTGTGTGGGGTTTTGCCATGGAACACAAAGCTGGCTCATCAGCGGGCTCTTGGTGTTCGTGCCTGGACCCCACAGGAGTAGCAAACAGTGCGCTATCTCTTTTCTTATGAAGCGCATCCACGCTTCTTTACTGCGAGAGCCAAAAGCTCAAGCAGCCTTTCACCTCCCTATAAAGGCTTCCAAAATGATGATATATTGGCTTTCAGAGCCAGTGAATTAAAACTCAGCTGTATGTCTAGATTTATGACATGTCTTATGTGGGGTTTTGCCTAGGAACACCAAGCTGGTTAATCAGCAGGCTCTTGGTGTTCGTGCCCGGACCCCCACAGGGGTAGCGAACTGCGCAATACCTGCCTTCTTTTGAAGCGCATCTGCGCTTCTTTAAGGTGAGAGCTAAAAGCTAAAGCAGCCTTTTACCTTCCTACGAAGGCTTCCAAAAAGATGGTATATTGGATTTCACGGCAAGTGAATTAAAACAGAGCTTTTTTCCAGCTCTCGTAGTGAAGAGGCGCAGGTGCGCTTCATAAAAAGCGATGTAGCGCGCAGTTGAATACTCTTGTGGGGTCCAGGCGCGGACACGAAGAGCCAACTGATGAGCCAGCTTGGTGTCCTAGGTGAAACCCCACATAAGACACGACACAAACCTAGAAAAATTGCTGAGTTTTAATTCACTGGCCCTGAAAGCCAATATATCATCATAATAACGTTTCAGCTATCTTGTGTAGATCTTTTGAGTTAGAGCCATCTCGGCGTTCTACTTTTACAGTTTCATAGCTTCGATGTGTACTGTCAACTGACAGAGTAACCGGAATTCTGCTCGGAGACCAGGCACTGAGATTAAATTATTTTTTTCTTATAATCGCAAATGTAATACGAGAGGTCTTTTAGATAGATATTTCCTATCCTTCAAAAATTGGACTTCCTTCTTTGGGAATCGAACTCTATGATCCTGGACAGATTACCACTGATTCACTGAGAAAGGGAAATATGAAAATTCAATACATACTCAAATAGCTGATCATCACGATGTCCCAGGACCCTGGTTGGTTGGTTGGTTCCTCAGTTTAGGGACTGCGACAACGCGGTCATGTAGCGCCATGTACTTAGGGAGTGTCTAGAATCTGTCTGATAACCGGTGTTAATTGTGTATTAGTGTGTGTTTTCTGTTTTTTTTAAATTCAAGTAAGGACTGCAGACGTACAATTTTCAAGTACATTAGTTCCTACGTTTGCTACCAAACGTCACTGTCAACGGCAACTAGTTCTAAACTTGGTCACTAGATGTCACCGCCGTCGGCTCCTTGCGACGAACGTTTGAACCCAAGACTGTTCGTTAAATCTAACCTATAATTTAGCTTCACACAAGTGTAATTAGTGGAAGGTTCTTTAACATGCCATAAATCTATGACATGGGACCACCGGCTTTACTTCCCCTCCGAAGGAAGGCATACTGAGGGATTTTAACGCTCTTAAAAAGAACCCACGACTTCGGCCGGGTTTGAACCCGCGGCCATGGGCATAGTCTCAGGACCCTTAAAGAAACAATTGTAATTATCTAAAGGCATTTTGTTTTATTCTTATCTACCCTTTGCTTTGCCATTACCTACTGTATTTCTTGGTTATCTAAGGACATTTTCCCTTGTTTCAGGTGAGTCCATTATTCCGATGTCCAGGTATGTAAGTAATTCTGCATTTACTCAGATTTCTTTTGAATGTGTTCTTATTCCTTTCGCCTGTGCTTTTGTATTGCTGTGTTTCTCTTTGGGTTAGGCCTGTTCAAATCTCCACCAATGGATGTGAGATATTTGTACTACAAATAAATACCCCATAGTTACTTCTATGCTCATTGGGATCATACGTTGGAAACTCTCATAAAAGCTTCTTTTCAAAACATAAAATATAGGTTTATGAGTTCGCCTTTGGTCCTTGCGTGTTTCAATTCTGATTCACTAGAGAGGTTTAATGAAACGTGGTAAGAACTTGCTCCTATCGCGTCCAACCACGACCGTGTCTTTCAAAATATCAATAAATATCATCAATCCATCATGGCAGCCACACAAAATATTTCAACGGTTCTCAGTATCTCTGAATTTATCACAGCAATCAAACGGAATTTGTGGGGTGTTATTTAAAACCCTGGACGCATAAACATAATTATTTAAAATTACTTTCTGGCGATATAATCATCCGAAAGCATTGTTACTTCGAGCAGCGATTCATAGACAATAATCTAGAGTTAAATATATTTATTTGTTTAAAAATATCTAGGATGGAGGCAGTGCGAATCTGTAAAAGCTATTTTCTTAAGTTCTCGTTTCCTATTCAAGCGATGAAAGTGAAGGTAAGTATAATAACCTTTATGTCGGTTACTGGCACTCAATTCTCTAGCTTGCTTTTCATAAATTATAGATACGGTGTAAGATTTATGGCTGTTCTTACATTCCCTGTGACGATTTATAAACGGATGCCAACTCTACTCTACGGAAGAAGTCAGAACCGATTCTGAAAGTTACAGTACACAGAATATTCCAGTAGGCATCTTTAAATTGCAGTGGCGTTTTTTTTTTTTTTTGTTTTTTTTTTTTTGTTTTTTTTTTTAGCGTACGGAATGACTGTTGGCAGTCGCTCACATCCGGGTGGCGAGGAGGTTCGAATCCCCCCGTCGGCAACCTTGAAGACTGTCTTCTGTGGTTTCCTATCTTCCTTCCAGGCAAATGCCGGGGTTGGTCCCTAACTATAGGCCACAGCCGCTACCTTCCAACTCCTAGTTCTTACATTCCCACTTTCCTCCCCAACGGTACTTTTAGCTCACCCATTGGGTGTCCGTCTCGAAGCAGCTACAAAACTGGCGAGCCGAACATGTCCTCGGACACTCCCGGCACTAAAATCCATGCGCAGTGGCGGTTATGATTTTTTTAAGGGTGGAAAATGCAGGCCATCTGCCCTAGATTTCTAAATAACAAAGGTTAATTTTTGAAAATTATATTCTGTCTGTATATTTCACGCGTCAATGAACCGATTTGTGGTAGACTAGGCCCTCCGTTGGCTGTAGTGCCACAGAGTTTTGGGGACGGTGAGGGGGGGAGGTGACATGATAAGGGAATAGAAAGATCTTACCTTATATAACGAGATTCAAACCGAGAATCATAGTATTTTTACTTATTTATGCTTATGGCATTGTTCACAAAACGATATACTATTTACATATATACAAATATATATACCAAAAAAAAGGGAGCAAACCATTACAACAATCAACTTAGCCCTACAGATTTCACAGCTGTATGTCCAGTTCGTCTAGCCACTGTATGGCCTGAGTAGATGTCATCAGAAAGTCGTCCATTGATCCAGAGTACGCCCTCCTCGGACATTCTGCTACAATACGGTGGATGGTTTGATTCACTGCACCACAGTCACAGCTGGGGGAAGTTCGCATGCCCCACTGATGAAGCAGTGAGCCACTTCGCCCGTGCTTGGTACGGATTCTGTTGAAGGCAACCCAAGTTCTTCGTGGGAGATCAAAACCAGCCGGAGGGTGCTTGATATTAAATAATGGCTGCCACTCCTTCGGAGCTGTGCCGTTCCAGACAGATTGCCATTCTGCTTTTCCATTATAGCTTCTGGTGATGAGCAACTGTGCCGTCTTAACTGGTGGTGATCTCGATTTTAAGCGCCTGAATCCTACAGCTATGTCCTGGTGGATAGGAAGGGCTATGTTTGATGTTATTTTACTGTACTCTCTTACCAGGTTGTTGAGGCGTCTTATATCTGGAGGCTCAATATGACTCAACACAGGTATCCAATACAGTGGAGTAGATTTAACGGTGCCGCTGATGATACGCATGGTATAATTCTGAACTACGTCGATCTTCTTGACATAAGGACTGTTTAACCACACTGAAGAGTAATAGTCTGCTATAGAGTACACTAATGCAATTGCTGATGTTCGGAGAGTGGATGCAGAAGCTCCCCATGTTGAACCAGCGAGTTTGTGGAGGATGTTGTTCCTAGTCTGTAGTTTAGCAGCACTATTGTTCAGGTGTTTCCTGAAAGATAGCGTGCGATCGAGACTAACGCCCAGGTATTTTGGATGAGGGTTGTAAGGTAGTGGTGAACCATCAAGTGAGACACATAATATAGACACCAATTAAACGCACTACTTTTTTTTGTTAGTTAGATAATATTTGTATAAAAATATTAACCTCATCACAGTGATCAGGATCTGATAATGACCGCTTGAAGGTCGAAACGCGTAACCCATTATAATAGTGATCACAACTAGTATATGTAATGTTTTCCGGGAGTGTTATTAGTAGCTATTCATGTATGATATACATTCTACCCCACCCAGTTATTGGGCTAGTTCGTGCTGACTGGCTGAAGAGTTACAAGTGACACCGTGTCATCAATTTTGTTTGTTTGTGTTGGAAGCTCCCATATTTAAACCCATTTTCACCTTTCTTTTTGTTTTCAACGATAATATTTTAATTTTACTGAGTGCTGTCAAAATCTGGAGAAGAGCACCTAAGCGAAGGCTGAGTGTTGAGCTTGTTTTTCGACACTGGAATTAAAAAGTAATCTATGTTAAATCTGTGGTGTGTTTTGTATTGCTACATCAGAGAGGTGACGCGGGGGGTTCTATCCATCCCGTGGTGTGAAGCCCAGTGGTTGTCATGACGACGAGACAAGGCGTGTTTTAACAAATGACGGTAGTAGCCCGCCTGTGCAGAGCAAACACGTCAGGCTAGCGTAATCAGCGCGCGCGCACACACACATTCACGGCTCACTCACGGTTAAGCTGACAGACGAGATATAGAGACATCTTCTCGGTGTCTAGCGTCTGTCATGTCATCACCACATTTCACAAGCTCAAGAGGAATTCACAACATTTAATATTGTGGGTTCGAGCCCGGTTTAGTCTGATTGCATTTCGTTTCAATGCGACAGCTTGGTGCCAGCCAGAACATTTACCTGTTAAAGGACCAAGAAGTCATTTGTTTGGTCAGTCGTTTTGTACTGTACGGTGAGCTGGATGTTAAAATGAGAGACATCAAGGAGATGGAAGCATTCGAATTGTCATTTTAGAATATGGTAATATATACCTACAAGCCTCCTTTGGAGGATAGACCTAATTGAGAGGTGAAAGAGAGTAGTAACCAAGCCTTGTGTTACTAAATTTGTGCCTGCATTGCATGTATGTATTCAAGTGGTCATGGATTTCCATGTTAAGGCTACGGCCACCTCTTGCCCAAATTCCAGCTCCCAAATGCAAATCGACACATTGGTTAGTAGAACCATCACAATAACAAAAGTTATTAGACAGATCCACACAGGTCCAAGAACGGGGAACTACGTCTTGCCAGCGCCTTGACTTTTCTTGAGCGTTATGATGCTGAAGGTGATATACTGGTTCACTTTTCTCTATAATTGCTATTTTAACAATTCTAGCGGCATTTTAGGTAACATTTGGACAAATGTGTTTTTTTAAACGAATTCAGACCTGCTGAACACGAATTTCGATGTTGGCACTCCCAAATTTTGACCGGAAGCTCAGAATTCAAGATGGCGTACAAGATGTCGGACGTGTTTTTTACTTGTCCTATATTTTCACTCCCGGGACCGATTTATCTGATCTAAATGCCTTTTTCAGGGTTATTTTTTTTTGTCGTAGAATGCAAAAACAATTGTCTTAGACTGTTAGAAACAATTAGCCTATATAACCGTTTTTAGCCTATTTTCAATTTTGAAAAAATAGGCTTATGAGATCACCTTTTGTCCGTGTGTGTGTGCGTGTGTGTGTGTGTGTGATTCGTGTGTGTGTGTCCCCCTAATAAAATCTAAACGGCAGGAGCGATTTCAATGAAACTCGGAAAGTTCATAGCACTATTCCGGGCGACCTCGACCGTGCCCTTCAAATGTTGTTACGACTCACCAATCCAACATGGTGGCTGTGCGAAATATTTCACCAGCATTCAATATCTCCGAAACTATTACCGATATTACCCTGACATTTTCTATGGTGATAGAGGGAACTACTATAAGTTCACTTATGTGACCTTTGAAAACCTGGTAACTACAAAACCAACATGGCGGCCAAGCGAATTTGCGACTTTTAAATAGACGTTTCTCGTGATTTGGCCAACCAAACGCAATGAAACTTGGTACAGTATATGTTTATATACATTTTAATGCACAGACATCTAACTTCGTTCAATTGTTTACATAATCACAAGATGGCGGATGTGCGAAATATTTCACCGGCATTCTATATCTCTGAAACTATTAGCGGTATCTCCCTAAAATTTTGTACGGAGATAAAGGGCACTACTGGAAGTCCATCTATAAGACTTTCAAAAACCGGTTAACTACAAAACAAACATGGCGGCCAAGCGAATTTGAAAATTTTAAATAGACCTTTCTCGCGATTTAATGTTCCAAGCGCACTGAAACCTGGTACAGGAAATATTTATACACATTGTAATCCACTGGAATCTAATTTAGTTCAATTGTTTACATAACCTCAAGATGGCGGCAGTGCGAATTTTAAAATTAAGTTTTTATTTCTTGTGATGTAGTCATGCGATCGAAGTGAAAGTTTGAATAATGAACCTACGCAATAATTTTCCTTTAATGGTACATGACTCTATGGCCTATACATTTAACAATCCAGCATGGCGACCATCCGAAATATTAAGACGATACTGAATATCTACGAATCTATTTTAGCAATCACACTGCATTTTTAATGTCCACAGGGGCTATGAACTTAAGTTCACCTCTAGGACTTTAAATAACCTGGTGATCACAAATCCAACATGGCGGCGACGCGAATTATAAATATTCACATGGACGTTTCTCGCAATTTAACCATCCGCGTGCAGTGAAACTTGGTACAGTAAATCCTTATACGAATGTTAATCCACTGGCATCTAATTTATTTCAATTGTTTCCATAACCTCAAGATGGCAGCTGTGAAAAATTTTAAAATCTCCTTGTTACTTCTTGTGTCCTAAATATGCGATTGAACTTTGAATACTACACGTTCACAATAATCTGCATGTAACAGTACATAACTCTAGGACCTACATTTATAAAATTCAACATGGCGACCATCCGAAATATTTAGTCGGTTCTCAATATCTACGAATCTATTACAGCAATCAAACTGAAATTGTGTATGTTGATAGTGGCAATTAACATAAGTAGGATATATGAAAATAGGCTGTATAGTTCTTCACGGAACTACTTGTTAGGATAAAAATTCTCCATAAAACAAATTATCCTGGGAGGAAAATACTTATTGTACGGTATGTGTTTTCTTTTGTTTGTTGTTGTTTTGTTTATTTGTTGTTGTAATATTTTGTTGTTTATTGATAATACTGTAGTGACATCTTTTAAATATGTTCAAAGATGCTGAAATACGAGTCTAAGGGGCCGTGAGTCGTGAGCGCAAGTGCATGAATCACGCCACCTGACTGCACGACCCCTTCCCCTGAGCACGCGCGCCTGTCTAGACAAGTTTGAGTGCGGCGTCTCTGCGCTATTTTCTGTGTGTTGTAGGCATCTTGTCGCAGTTCAGAAAATTGATAAGTTGTTTGTGTTTGGTGCAATAACTGTTCTTCAATATTTTTTAGCGACTATGCCATTAGTGACGAACGGTCTCCTAGGGAAGGGAGAACTAGTTTTGACGAGTCAGAGTGCCATTAGCGTACAAAGGAATACCACCGCCGCGAATTATTGAACATACGATGTGAGGCTTAAATTAAGTGACTAAGATTGATAGAATATCTGAGCAACACTGCGATTGAAATTTTTTTAGTTAAAGTTCAGCACTGCATTTGCTTCCTCTTTTTTCGTTGACATACAATCATATCACTACCCGATCCTTGTTTAGGAGGGGCTGTTGACCTCGTAGTTCTGCCCCTTAAACAACAATAACTAACTAACATCTTTGTTTAGCCTTAGTCGCCTATAGCTATATCCCTCGTTTGTAAGGCAAGGTTTACCTCTCGTAGTTAAAATATACTCCATATTCAACCAGTGTCCTGTAAATCACACCCAGTAAAAAGCGCGCCCAATGTAAATCGCCACCAGCGTGGTCTCTGCCTGGAGTATTTGTGGCCGATACAGACGAAGCCATTTGTCTGGACGAAACCATTGGTCGCTACTTGGTTAGACGACTGTCTGGACGAAGCCATTGGTCTGGACAAAATCATTGGTCACTACATAGTTAGATCACTGTCTGGACGAAAATTACTGATTGCACTACTACAAGCAAGGAGGTCTGTGGTGTAAGCCTCAGGTTGGGTTTGTTTTGTATGTAGAACAGTTTTGTCACGAGGACAGTTTCTGGACTGAGCGCGATTTACACACATGTCTTAGTGGGTGCTATTTTTCTTGGGCGCAATTTTCGTACAACCAATTAACCGGACAGAACCAACGTTACACAGACTGACGAGTTAACACAGGCAGATTATGAACCAGACTGAACCTAAGTTAGACACAGACAGAATGATGAGTTATCAAACCAAATATATCCCACCATACTGACTGCACTATCAAATTGCCCTATCAGTTGCTGGCAGTGATGACATGATTCCCACCGCTAAAGCCTATCGTGTGGGTAGAGTATTACTAGGCAGCCGATAACATGATTCCCCAGTTCAGAAAGCGCCGAATGACGGGAAAAAATGGAAAAAGGTGTGTGCTTAATGGAGAAACTGGAGGAGGAAAAGTACGTCACATTTGGCTACACTGCTTGCAAGCAGACTGTTTTGCGTAAATTGGTTTTGAGAGTAAAATTCAACAAATCTGGGAAACGTTAAAACGATAACATGTAACAGACGTTTAGCCAGGTGAAGGTCAAACATGCAGGCTGGTCTCACGGAGTGGGAGGTAACCTGTCCACTCGCCGTACGTGGATCAAACCTCTTTATTTTGTTATGGTTTACAACATACCTAGTGATAACACACAGCAATACAGCGTACGATTGTCTTACTAAGTGATATTTAAATAATGTGACTAAACCAAAATTACACACCTTATATTATACCCAATTTATGTTGATCACAGAAACGCCTAGGTGAATATTGTATTATACATTCGAACTCTCACGCGTTTATATACTTAATTCGTCAGCTTTGTTACCAATTCATTCGCACAGATTTTCTGGTTATACAACCCAGTCTATATATTAATTCAGGTGATGTGTAATTAGTGAATTGTGAAATTCACTACTCAAATCCCTCCAATGAGGTTGATGTCAGAAAGGGCATCCGGTCGTAATATAAATTCGGCACACAAAAAAACTTTTCTCACCTCACCCCTAATTATGTTTATACGGGCTTTAGGGATGACAACACCGTATTTAATTATTTATTAGCCTAATTTCCTTTTTTTTTTTTTTTGCAAATAATTGAAAGTAGACATATGAGATCCACACTGGCCAAAAATTGTCAGTCTGTCTGTGTGTGTATTCTGTCCACCCCTATCAGTTTAAAGACGACGAGACTGAATTGAACAAAATTTGGTACAGGGGTAGCACTAGCAAAGAGCACCTCATTGCCATGCTTTATTTTGCCGTTATCTTTACCAAAACTTAATGGCGGCCACTTAAATGGTAAAATTTTAAAAGAAATTACGACCAAACTAATCATCGGATCTTTTCCGAATTTGGTAAAAGCATACTTTTATGTGGGACGCGTCTTGAACCCAAACTACAAGGTCATCCGCCGTACCATTTCAAGATGGTGGCCGTGTGAATTATGTAAACTTTATAATCCATGACTTGGGAACCACCAGTTCCGATTATCGAACCGAGAATGGTTTAAACTCTTCTAAAGGACGTGGCCCGTTCGAAATTAAAAGTTCATATTATAATATTATTATACTGCAGACGTGACTTTCAAAAGAGGAGCCGTCACGGTTACAAGACAAGATGGCTGCTGATTTCTCGTTGTGACCTATATTTCACTAATTTGAGTATATTCCATGTAATATAGCCTAGTGATATAAATAATATAAGCTTTGTATGAAATGAATTATAATGAATATATTTACTCCAGTGAAGATATCGTTTAATCCAAGTCGTTATTTGCTAAAACGTTGTATGTAAATCGATTACTAACGTTTAACCTGGATGGACACGTTTGGCTCTGTGACTAGAGTTTCTGGTCTTTCGCCCGGAAAGCCGGGATTCAAAACCTATCAAAGTTGTGTGTATTGGCTTGATATTTTTTGTATGCATTATCTTTATGTACTGATAGTCTACGTTATAAACTTGAATGTTACGTTGTGCATTTTCCAATGGAAAATATATATTTAATTAAAACAAAGATTTCCACTGGATTTGCACTAGTGACATCTACTAGCAATCAGTTGAACTATGCGTTTACTAACCACGGCCTACTAGATGCGAGCTGCGCTCTATATCCGCCTTGATATTTCCAGTTAATGAACCCATGCATCGGTGTAATAGAAAAATTTCCTCTTGTTGCCAATAGAGCGCACTCGTCTCCAAGAATAGGCGCAATTAAAAAGTAGTTGTGCAGTAGGTTTATTAAATGTGTTTTTCCCAGTGATACGTTTAGACCAACGAAGATTTGTTTCAGTTTCAATTATTGTAAGTAGTCGGTGTTAATATACTGAATTCCTACGTTGTTTGGAGAGTTTGCTGATGATATTGTAAAATGCTGGGGTAAATTATAAACTATGGTTTGAACGCCGCTGCTCAAATCCAGTATGTCATACTGTTGTGTGCCATTTTGCACTTCGAATGGGAAGAAAATAGGCGGTGTACGTAAGAGTTACAACTATATCCATCCATTTAGGAGAAAGTAGGCTATATGTTCTTTCCTGAACATCTTGTTTTTTTTTTGGTTGCTTTATTTTATTTATTTCTTTATTTATTATTATTAATTAATTACCGACAGCAGTGGCTCAGCTGGCTAAAGCGCAGCGTTAGGTCATGGGACCAAGCTCTTTGCTGACTCGGTAGACGCGTGGGCTCGAGCCCCACCATCAGCCGTCATTGAAATTGTTTTCCGTAGTTTCCCCATTTTCAACACCAGGCAAATGCTGGGACGGTACCTTCTGATAGGCCACGGCCGATTCCTTCCACATCCTTGCCCATTTTCAATCATCTTCATCAATTCCATCTCTCATCTCGACGAGCAGGTCGCCCACGGGCGTTGAATAGAAAGACCTGCACTCGTCTTCTGAGGAGGCCACAAGACAAAAAAAATTAATTAGTTAATTAATTAATTTGCTTGCTTCCTTGCCTTCTCTCTTTCTTACTTACCACTTGCTTGCTTACTTGCTCATATAGACTATTTATTTGCTTGCCTGTTTACTTACTTACTTACTTACCTGTACTTAGTTACTTACTTGCTTACTTACTCGTACGTGTTTGCTTGCTTGATTACGTACTTACTTATTTTTTTACGTGCTTACATAGTTGCTTGCTTGCTACTTACTTACTTACTTACTTGTTCAACCTTTCTTTTCTAAATGTTGTAATGATGGGACATTTTTCATCACGCAGTATTATTATTACATAAAATGCGCACAAATGTGCATACATAAAGATTTATATCCTATCTACAATGTTTGATACATTTAGATCTAGTCTTTGTTATAGTCAATGATTGACTTTGTCCTCTTACGACATTTAGTTAGGTGGTATTTTTCACAATGTTCGTTGCATAGTAAGCATACACATGCATTGTTTTCGTCGTGAAATTTGTCATTTCTACATATCTTGTGGTGATAGCCATGCACTGAAAGTCTGGTTAGCACCGATCGCAGTTCTTGGTTCGCTTTTGCCCATCTCCTGTCAATCATGGCGTCTGTAGCGTAAAAGTCTTCGTGTATTTCTTTTGTTTTTTGTTTCCTTAGCTCTATTAATTGAGATACTTGCTTGGTGTGAGGTAGGAGCAGCTTGAGTTTCAGGTCCTCTATGTAGAACGGTTCCCTTGCCAGTTCATATACCAGTCTGGACTTGGTAGTTCTCGCTACTCCAAGTGCTCTCTTCAAATATCTCGATTTGATTTTCTCAAGGTTGTTAAGGTCCGTTAGGGTTAGTATTTCCCATATTAGTTCAATGCCGTATGTTATAACTGGAGATATTTTGGCATGAAGTAGCGTAATGGCTGTTTGTAGAGAGAGTTTGGTGATGTTTTTGATTTCAAACATTCCTCTGATGGCGGCAGCAGCTCTTTCTTGCATATGGACCCTGAATGAGTTGCATGTGGCCTGGAGTGTCATCCCTAGGTATTAAAAGGTATTAACTTTTTTGATGTCGTTATCTCCGAGTTTTACCTCGTCATTTGTTGCTAGTTTTCCTCCTTTCCGAAATACAGGCTTTGAATACCGAGAATAGAAACAATTCAAACAGGGACAAATGACATAGGACTCGCTTGTGATGTGATTAATTTGTAGAGCGTGGTGGTTGGTCTTTGAACCAGGCTGTATTTAGCGATAGAGGGGTTAATATTTACTTGTACGCTGTCTATATACACGGGGGCGAACAGTTCCTCGCCAAACACCGGAGCGTAAAGACAAGGGAGCACACAACACGTGCTGGGTGGGCGATAAGACTCGGGTGATGAGAAGGACTGGTGATGTCTCGCAGGAGAGCCGTTATAACCCACGGCTATCTCCCCTACAAAAGCTGTTACTGAGTATATATACACACCACAAGGACTGCTATTGTTCCCGTGCAAACCTGATAACAACTGACCACTGCTAGGATTTGTCTCAATGTAGAGATTATGAATACAAAGTTTCCCCTTGAGAGCTAGTTTCCGGTCACCACAAACAATATCCTACCCCCAACCCCCCCCCCCCCCAAAAAAAAAATAACATCTTTATAGGCCTGTGGTCTATATATTAACCACCAATCATATGAACAAGATTCAATCTCTCAGCCTAATTACATATTCTTGTAGAAGTGTTAGTATTTCTGAAAAGTAAATAAGAGTCTATTTCTGTGTGTCTTTGAATTATAGCACTAGATACAATTTTAACTAATAAATATATTGAAAAATATTAAAAATTAACTATAAGATAAAACAGAAATGACAGTCCAACATGACCAATCGTGTGGATGAACACTAACATTGAATTGCAATAATAAATAAAATAAAATAAAATAAATCAGAAAATTAGGATTAGAAAATAATAAAATTAAAATTATAAAGTTACTAAATTATAAAAATAAATAAAAATATTGAAAAACAAGAAGTTCCGTGAAGAACTATACAGCCTACTTTTCATGCCAATGATTATTCTACAGTGTATGAACCTATCTAGAATAATGACGAAATTAAGTTGGTAATATCGAAATATCTAATTCGTTCAAAATATACCTGGTATAATGTAGCCTAATAGAGCACTACAGTTGGCAGCCCTGGTGACTGAATATATTCTTAGTTCCATCTATTAAGGTACAGAATACAAAATTTGGTTGAAGTCCAATGGACGTTACATGCTGTTAGACACTGGATCTATTAGCACGCGTAAAAGCATCTTGCCAACAATACCATGCGTGTGCTGGTCATAAATAATCTGAAATATTATATCTTGCTGTGCCAATTTTGGATGAAATCCATTTGTTAGTATAGAAGTTACATGTATTTTAAAATTGGACATATCAGCAGGCATAGAATCATGTTGGCAGCACTGCCTTGTATTAATTACTCCAAATTAATCTAGAATGTAAGGTGCTATACGTGTGCAAATTATAGAGCTGTTGGCTTGCATACTTTCTGATATATTGATATTAGGGTAAAAAAATATAGACAGCATTTATTAACAGTTGGCAGCCCTGATTGCTCTTAACAATACGTATAGTCATATCTGTTATGGTACACATAGCACATACGAAATCCAATTGATAGTGGAGAAGTTATATGCATTTAAACATTGGACCTATCAGAAGGCTTAAAATTATTTTGGCAACACTGTCATGGTTGGCCTCCTG
Organism: Meconema thalassinum; assembly: GCA_946902985.2. NCBI lineage: Eukaryota > Metazoa > Arthropoda > Insecta > Orthoptera > Tettigoniidae > Meconema > Meconema thalassinum. The sequence goes on from OX336399.1 coordinate 57,309,542, forward strand.
GAAATTAAACTGAAATAGTATTATCTACATGTGTGCCAATTTTGGAATAGCTCCCATGCATACTTTGCAAGATATCCAACATGGAGCTCAAATTTCTAGTGCGTTTTTTCAGCAGTTGGTAGCACTGACATCATTTTCAAATATGGACGTGAGATATTCCAGTGCCCATCTTTACTCATACTAAATTTGGTTTTGATTGCTGGAGCCGTTTAGGAGTTGATAGGGGGGGACACACACACAGCCAGCCAGCCAGACAGACAGACAGACACACATTTTCCCGGATCGATCTCATAAGTCTACTTTTTCCTCATTTTTGCAAAATGTGAAAAGTAGGCTAATAATATATTGATGATATTGAAGAATAATTACTATTATAATAACTCAAATCAAAATTGGTGCAAGAATGAAAATTTAAATAAATAGAAATGACATTTTTAATAGTCTTCCCTATAAAGTGTTAAATCAAACTGCCGTGGGCATTGCCTCTTGTTCAATAACTGGGATGAGGAGCTTCAGCAAGTCTGAGGATCAGTGGTTCGTAACCCATCACTGGTAACTGCCATCCTGATATGTTAGTGTTTTTTTCCCCAAGGTATTTAAATATATCCACCACGCACTTGTCAGGATAATACCTTATTTGTCCCACTTTGTCGTGATCCAATACCGAGCGGGCACCTGCAACAAGTCCGGATATCGTAGGTTCGATTCCAGGCGCTTACAGTGGATATTTTGAGTTTGTTTTTCCCGGGTGTTTCTAAAACCCCTCCAGGCCAATTCCGGGATAGTATTTTATTTCAAGTACCGGGGCACCTACCCAATCCCCGCTCCTAAATCAGCCTACACACACTACTACAGTCATCACATAAATACAGGTTATCAGACAAATTAAACACACACCTAACTCCACGGGGCTAATACGCAATATTTCCCAAGCCCCTAAATTGAATCAAAAACATCATTTTATAATAATTAAAATAATAATAATAACAATAATAATAATAATAATAATAATAATAATAATAATAGTTATTATTAGTTCTATGTTCCTTTTGAATACTGACCCTTTTAGAGACGCAGAGGTGCCGGAATTTTGTACCAATGGAGATCTTTCACTTGCCAGTAAATCTATGGACACGGCTTCCTCGCATTTGCGCACCCTGAAATGCCAACTGACTGCGCCAGGATTAGATCTTGCAACTTTGGGATCAGCAGGCGAATACGTTACCACTGCACCATGCAGCCAGTCAAACTACAACAACAACAACAACAACAACGTGATACCTTATTTCAGTTCCTGGGTCACCTACCTCAAACTTTGACGCCAGCAATATTACAAGTAGGCCTACACATCCTACTAGTGTCACCACAGAAATGCTGTACAGTTCGGGCAGGGGCTGGCTATGTACGAGTTGGCTTTACTGTTATGCGGGCTTGGCGTGACACATTCAGGTGGGGGCTATCGTCTTGTTAATTTCTTATTTGTTTATAAACAAATTGTCGTTATATATTTATATTTCCGTGTCCGAGAGACACACTAATTCTTCCTTTCCAGAACTCTGCAGCTCTTATCCCTTGGTCTGTGGCCAACATAAGGTCTTCCTGGCTGCATGAGTCATTCAGATCTTGGCACGTGTTGTAGAGTCTGGAATTCTCCACTGTCACATCCTGGATTTTGCGCATAACCCCACCTCACAAGATTGCTACGACACTCAGGCACTCCTGTTCTCTTCCGAATTAAGGACCTCCAGGGGGGTATAAGGCAATTGACTACCACTGCTCAGTACTTCAATCCCTCTGGTACTTTTTGTTTCGAGAGTGACACACGCCAGACGTTTGGTTTGTTATTAAAACTCTTACTGGATCTTAGGCGAGGAGTGGTCACCTTGTGGTTGAACATAGACTGTCTGGGATCTGTCTCAAGCTTTTGTCTCTCTTTCTCTGCTGCCACCTCGCGTCGAATAAATTGTAGTTATGAAATCATTGTTCAATTCGTCACTGCTCCGAGTAATAATCTTTCTTTAGAATGCAAATTTGTAGCGACCAGTTACTTTTGATCTCCCCAAAGAGGGATCTAAAGCACGGAAATAGCATTCTGTAATGAATCCTGAAGAATAAAAACCGTAAGTCAATATTAATTCGAATTTTTAAGAATTTAGACGATTAATTTATTAGAAATATAAAGTGCGTTCAAAAAGTAACGAGCTGGAGGCATAATTACAGAAACCAGTACCTGTATGTTAGAAGTATTGGCCCTGGCAGTTGAGGCACTTGACCCACTGTGACACGAGACGGTGAATGGCTGTCTCATACAATTCCCTGGGCTGCGATGTGAACCAGTTCCGCACGTACAGCTGGACGTCGGCGTCCGAGGTGAAACGTTGGCCCCGCAGAGCCATTTTCAGGGGACCAAACATGTCGTAATCACAGGGAGAGAGGTCTGGACTGTATGGAGGGTGGCCGAGAACCTCCCATTTGAATTTCTGCAGGACTGTATTGGCTGTTTGAGGTCGTGCATTGTCGTGGAGCGACCACGGCGACTATGGCGTTCACTGTCACTCGGCGGCCCTGGGTAATGAGTGCATCAACCAGCTGGACGTTGTCATCGGTAATGCAGGGGGGTGCCCCTGACCAGGCATCATCGGCTAACGACACCAGTCCTTCCCTGAAGCGCGTGTGCCACGCCTGGATCCTTGCAAGGGACATGCAGTGTTCGCCGTAAACTTGTGACATTCGGCGATGAATGTCCGTTCCCCCTACTCCTTTCGCTGTCAGAAATCGAACAATACCTCTTTGCTCTTCGGTTGACGCCTTCATGTCACTGTTTGCAATGCGACTGGCAGCATTGGACGATTGATGCATGCTGCTGCTCGCTTTGTATCGTCACGTGACGTGCACGCGTGCCCTCTAGCGACGGGCTGTGACCTTCCACGCTCTGGTCGCAACCACACCTCGTTACACACGCCACGATTAGCCGATGTCGTCACCGGTTTGCGCATTCCAGCCTCCGGCTCGTTGCTTCTCATGTAGGCTACTGTAAGTCTTGCAATTCCATTCACTCTAAATGCGCTGAGGAAGGCCACAGAAGGGCCGAAACCGGTACAATATAACGTACAAATTAATATTGACTTAAGGTGTTTAAACTTCAGGACTTATTACACTTCGTCAATAAGGAATAGGTCATTTTCATGTCACTTTATAATAGCATATTGTAGGCTATATGATATTTCCTTACGTTCTATTCCTCTGTTTTGCATTGTGTGCTAGATATTCAGAGAGAATGAACAGGACTGTGTTATGCATTATCGTTTTAGTCGTATTTTCACCGAGGTTGAGCTATGCTAATCCTATCTACACAACGTGGTGTGCTTGTGTTATCTCCACATCCCTTGACTTGCCATCAGGTACACCTCCAGCGCGCAAGATGGCTGAAATCCTCTACCCGACATTTACACACAGATTCACACAACAAGAGTACCACTGATCTTCTCGGTTTAAACAGATAGACTATTTTAACTTTGATAATTAAGTGCGAGTGCGCTATGCTTTAATTTGCACGATGAGGAGTTTGATCAATTCCATAAATCGGGTTTTACCACATTCACTGTTGCCGGAATTGTACCATATTTCAAAACACATTCTGTGGTCTCTGAATGTCCTGGGTTCGACCCTTGACTCCACCAAGACATTTAAATTTGGTCTGAATGTTTGAAGGAGATACAGTCAGCCTCTAAGGCAAACCCTGAGAAGAGGTAGGGCCTTTATTGGATTCCCACCATGGTCCACTTGGGAGTAGTTTTCTATGGTTTACTGCTTCTACTCCAGGCAAATACCCTATACCTCCAGAAGAGGTATGTTAGATTCCCACCATGGCCTTCTATGGTTTACTACTTCTACTCCAGGCAAATACCCTATACCTCCAGAAGAGATGTGTTTGATTCCCACCATGGCCCTCTATGGTTTACTACATCTACTCTAGGCAAATACCCTATACCTCCAGAAGGGATATGTTTGATTCCTACCATGGCCCTCTACGGTTTACTACTTCTACTCCAGGCAAATACCCTATACCTCCAGAAGGGGTATGTTTGATTCCTACCATGGCCCTCTATGGTTTACTACTTCTAATCCAGGCAAATACCCTATACCTCCAGAAGGGGTATGTTTGATTCCTACCATGGCCCACTATGGTTTACTACTTCTACTCCAGGCAAATACCCTAAACCTCCAGAAGGGGTATGTTTGATTCCTACCATGGCCCTCTATGGTTTACTACTTCTACTCCAGGCAAATACCCTATACCTCCAGAAGGGGTATGTTTGATTCCCACCAAGGCCCTATATGGTTTACTACTTCTACTCCAGGCAAATACCCTATACCTCCAGAAGATGTATGTTTGATTACCACCATGGCCCTCTATGGTTTACTACTTCTACTCCAGGCAAATACCCTATACCTCCAGAAGGGGTATGTTTGATTCCTACCATGGCCCTCTATGGTTTACTACTTCTACTCCAGGCAAATACCCTATACCTCCAGAAGGGGTATGTTTGACTCCTACCATGGCCCTCTATGGTTTACTATTACTACTCCAGGCAAATACCCTATACCTCCAGAAGGGCTATGTTTGATTCCTACCATGGCCCTCTATGGTTTACTACTTCTACTCCAGGCAAATACCCTATACCTCCAGAAGGGGTATGTTTGATTCCCACCATGGCCCTCTATGGTTTACTACTTCTACTCCAGGCAAATACCCTATATCTCCAGAAGGGGTAAGTTTGATTCCCACCATGGCCCTCTTGGGCGTAGTTTTCTATGGCTTACTACTTCTACTCCAGGCAAATACCCTATAACTCCAGAAGGGGTATGTTTGATTCCTACCATGGCCCACTATGGTTTACTACTTCCACTCCAGGCAAATACCCTATATCTCCAGAAGGGGTATGTTTGATTCCCACCATGGCCCTATATGGTTTACTACTTCTACTCCAGGCAAATACCCTATACCTCCAGAAGATGTATGTTTGATTCCCACCATGGCCCTCTATGGTTTACTACTTCTACTCCAGGCAAATACCCTATACCTCCAGAAGGGGTATGTTTGATTCCCACCATGGCCCTCTTGGGCGTAGTTTTCTATGGTTTACTACTTCTACTCCAGGCAAATACCCTATACCTCCAGAAGGGGTATGTTTGATTCCTACCATGGCCCACTATGGTTTACTACTTCTACTCCAGGCAAATACCCTATACCTCCAGAAGGGGTATGTTTGATTCCTACCATGGCCCTCTATGGTTTACTACTTCTACTCCAGGCAAATACCCTATACTTCCAGAAGGGGTATGTTTGATTCCCACCATGGCCCTATATGGTTTACTACTTCTACTCCAGGCAAATACCCTATACCTCCAGAAGATGTATGTTTGATTCCCACCATGGCCCTCTATGGTTTACTACTTCTACTCCAGGCAAATACCCTATACCTCCAGAAGGGGTATGTTTGATTCCTACCATGGCCCACTATGGTTTACTACTTCTACTCCAGGCAAATACCCTAAACCTCCAGAAGGGGTATGTTTGATTCCTACCATGGCCCTCTATGGTTTACTACTTCTACTCCAGGCAAATACCCTATACCTCCAGAAGGGGTATGTTTGATTCCCACCAAGGCCCTATATGGTTTACTACTTCTACTCCAGGCAAATACCCTATACCTCCAGAAGATGTATGTTTGATTACCACCATGGCCCTCTATGGTTTACTACTTCTACTCCAGGCAAATACCCTATACCTCCAGAAGGGGTATGTTTGATTCCTACCATGGCCCTCTATGGTTTACTACTTCTACTCCAGGCAAATACCCTATACCTCCAGAAGGGGTATGTTTGACTCCTACCATGGCCCTCTATGGTTTACTATTACTACTCCAGGCAAATACCCTATACCTCCAGAAGGGCTATGTTTGATTCCTACCATGGCCCTCTATGGTTTACTACTTCTACTCCAGGCAAATACCCTATACCTCCAGAAGGGGTATGTTTGATTCCCACCATGGCCCTCTATGGTTTACTACTTCTACTCCAGGCAAATACCCTATATCTCCAGAAGGGGTAAGTTTGATTCCCACCATGGCCCTCTTGGGCGTAGTTTTCTATGGCTTACTACTTCTACTCCAGGCAAATACCCTATACCTCCAGAAGGGGTATGTTTGATTCCTACCATGGCCCACTATGGTTTACTACTTCCACTCCAGGCAAATACCCTATATCTCCAGAAGGGGTATGTTTGATTCCCACCATGGCCCTATATGGTTTACTACTTCTACTCCAGGCAAATACCCTATACCTCCAGAAGATGTATGTTTGATTCCCACCATGGCCCTCTATGGTTTACTACTTCTACTCCAGGCAAATACCCTATACCTCCAGAAGGGGTATGTTTGATTCCCACCATGGCCCTCTTGGGCGTAGTTTTCTATGGTTTACTACTTCTACTCCAGGCAAATACCCTATACCTCCAGAAGGGGTATGTTTGATTCCTACCATGGCCCACTATGGTTTACTACTTCTACTCCAGGCAAATACCCTATACCTCCAGAAGGGGTATGTTTGATTCCTACCATGGCCCTCTATGGTTTACTACTTCTATTCCAGGCAAATACCCTATACCTCCAGAAGGGGTATGTTTGATTCCTACCATGGCCCTCTATGGTTTACTACTTCTACTCCAGGCAAATACCCTATACCTCCAGAAGGGGTATGTTAAATTCCCACCATGGCCCTCTATGGTTTACTACTTCTACTCCAGGCAAATACCCTATACCTCCAGAAGGGTATGTTTGATTCCTACCATGGCCCTCTATGGTTTACTACTTCTACTCCAGGCAAATACCCTATAGCTCCAGAAGAGGTATGTTAAATTCCCACCATGGCCCTCTATGGTTTACTACTTCTACTCCAGGCAAATACCCTATACCTCCAGAAGGGGTATGTTTGATTCCTACCATGGCCCTCTATGGTTTACTACTTCTACTCCAGGCAAATACCCTATACCTCCAGAAGGGGTATGTTTGATTCCCACCATGGCCCTCTATGGTTTACTACTTCTACTCCAGGCAAATACCCTATAGCTCCAGAAGAGGTATGTTAAATTCCCACCATGGCCCTCTATGGTTTACTACTTCTACTCCAGGCAAATACCCTATACCTCCAGAAGGGGTATGTTTGATTCCTACCATGGCCCTCTATGGTTTACTACTTCTACTCCTGGCAAATACCCTATACCTCCAGAAGGGGTATGTTTGATTCCTACCATGGCCCTCTATGGTTTACTACTTCTACTCCAGGCAAATACCCTATACCTCCAGAAGATGTATGTTTGATTCCCACCATGGCCGTCTATGGTTTACTACTTCTACTCCTGGCAAATACCCTATACCTCCAGAAGGGGTATGTTTGATTCCTACCATGGCCCTCTATGGTTTATTACTTCTACTCCAGGCAAATACCCTATAGCTCCAGAAGAGGTATGTTTGATTCCCACCATGGCCCTCTTGGGCGTAGTTTTCTATGGTTTACTACTTCTACTCTAGGCAAATACCCTATAGCTCCAGAAGAGGTATGTTAAATTCCCACCATGGTCCCCTTGAACGTAGTTTTCTATGGTTTACTACTTCTACTCCAGGCAAATACCCTATACCTCCAGAAGAGGTAAGTATGATTCCCACCATGGCCCTCGTGGGCATAGTTTTCTATGGTTTACTACTTCTACTCCAGGCAAATACACTATACCACCAAATGCTCGGAGGTTTAAGAGGCAGTATCTATAATATATGAAGTATTGATCAAATTAGTGGTTAACAGTATAGAAAGTGTATTTTTACCACCCATCAGGTGCATCCATCATCGCCGGGCGCAGCTAATCTGTCAGATTAATTAACTACTCAAATATATGCTAAACCACACACTCACGATTGCCAGAACATCGCGACAACTTCTCTCGTCGATTACTCACAGTCGTCGAAGCATCTCCATACCTTATCTCGCTATATATTCGCAGCCACCGCAACATTGTCATTCCAACTCCCTCCTATGAGGATATTCGAGTCACTAGAAGCATATACCTGGTTCCAACGTTTCCTCTTTTAACGGTTTTTCCGCTGAATTTAATTCGGTCCAATGACCTAACATATATAACTTTTTTATTGTTGACATTGATTTTTCTTACTTCAACAGCCTAAAATGTCAAAACTAAATATTTTAATCATATGGGACTTGTGCGTGGGTGATTCCCTGTAATTTTGAGCAGGCAATAATGTCAGTACCCGGTATAATAATAACGTGGTTGTCATGCAGCAAGGAAACCATGTGCCTGGTTTGCTGATTGCGTTTGATAGATCAGTTATTTGTTCTGGGTAGGATGTTTCTGAATGTAAGTTTACAATGCAATTGAAGGGTTCAATCCAAGAATCAGACAAGTCCAAAAGTTAAATTGTTCAGAAACTAAGAAAAACAGTATAGCATCATTTGTGCTGAATGAAATAAAATTGCTTTTAGACCTACTATTGTCTCCCTAATATCTTTACATTGCACTTAAAGGAAATTTATTTTTTATGATGATGAGTTGAGAAACCCTAAGAAAATAACCTTTAGACCAGTCTGTTTTTTGCCGAAATTTTAGTTTAATACAAAAATGAAAAAAATATTTTAATCCTAAAATACGATTATTTATTATGTAAATCCTAGAAATTACAATTCATTAGTGAACGCCAAACATTTCAAGTAATTGATTTTCTTGAAATAAAAAACACTTATAGTGGGCAATGTATTGAAGATAGAAATACGCTTTCGCGGACTTTTTTTGTAGAACATTTCATGCTGAACAATTCTTAATCTCATAGTATATAGATATTTTTAACGGTTTGCCTAGCATAAGCTTAAAAAGCGCATGGACGCCGTGTGTTCTTTCGTCTTTTTCACTGAAATCGTTACTGCTCAACTTACTTTGATCATAAATAAATTATTTTCAACAGAAATCTTCCTTGAGATATCCTTTATAGAATGGTGAAAGGATCATCTCAATCCATCTACAGGGTCATCCGTGATATCCAAAAACAACAGTAGCGACACTCGAGCGCAGCAACAGAAGAGAGAGAGAGAGCGTTGCAGCAGAAGAGAGATAAAACGATATCATCACCTTTCACTGTAACACTTTCTTCACGAACATCACTGTATTCCAACAATTTATTTGACGTTATCATGTCAAAAGCATTAGACTTGTCTTATTTTTGTAGAATGCCCAATATTTCGCACTTGGTTATTACCCAACCGGTCTCCTTCTTGGAGACAGCAATACTACAGTAGTCTATCTATACGTAGAGCTGGCCTGGAAGAGGAAGAAGATGTACTTAAATTAAAAAGTTAATTGGAAAAATCGTGATTTTTAGCCTATTTTCAATTTTGAAAAAAGAAATAGGCTTATGAGATCACCTTTTGTCCGCGTGTGTGTGTGTGTCCCCTAATAACTTCTAAACGGCTGGAGCGATTTCTATGAAACTCGGTAAGTTAATAGCACTAACCCGGACGACCCCGACCGTGTCCTTGAAATTGTGTTACGTCTCAACATCCAACATGGCGGCTGTGGGAAATATTTCACCAGCGTCTGGCTGCGTGGCTCAGGGGTAACGTTCTCGCTTGCTGAGCCCAAGGTTGCAGGTTCGAAACCTGGCGCAGTCAGCTGGCATTTGAGGGTGCGCAAATGCGAGGGAGCCGTGTCAGTACATTTAATGGCACGTTAAAGATCCCCTTCAGGGCAAAATTCCGGCACCCCGGCGTTTCTAAAAGCCAGTGTAGTTAAAAGGGACGTAAAACCAATAACATTATTATTATTTCACCAGCATTCAATATCTCCGAAAATATTCCCGATATCACCCTGGATTTTTTACGGTGATAAAGGGAACTACTAGAAGTTCACCAATGTAACTTTTGAAAAACTGGTAACTACAAAACCAACATGGCGGCCATGCGCATTTGCGGCGTTTAAATAGACGTTTCTCGTGATTTAACGAACCATACGCAATAAAATTTGGTACAGTATATGTTTATACACATTGTAATGCACCGACATCTAACTTCGTTCAATTGTTTATATAACCACAAGATTGCGGATGTGCGAAATATTTCACCGGCATTCTATATCTCTGAAACTATTAGCAGTATCACCCTGAAATTTTGTACGGAGATAAAGGGTACTACTAGAAGTTTATCCATGAGACTTTCAAAAACCGGTTAACTACAAAACAAACATGGCGGCCAAGCGAATTTGAAAATGTTAAATAGACCTTTCTCGCGATTGTAATGTTCCAAATGCATTGAAATCTGGTACAGGAAATGTTTATACACATAGTAATGTACTGGTGTCTAATTTAGTTCAATTGTTTACTTAACCTCAAGATGGCGGCTGTGCAAATTTTAAAATTAAGTTTTTATTTCTTGTGTCGTAGTCATGCGATCGAAGTGAAATTTCGAATAATGAACCTACGCAATAATTTTCCTTTAATGGTGGCCTACATGACTCTATGGCCTATACAATTAACAATCCAACATGGCGACCATCCGAAATATTTAGACGGCTCTGAATATCTACGAATCTATTATAGCAATCAAACTGTTTATTTTTTAATGTTCATAGGGGCTATGAACTTAAGTTCGCCTATAGGACTTTAAATAACCTGGTGATCACAAATCCAACATGGCGGCGACGCGATGTATAAATATTCACATGGACGTTTCTCGCAATTTAACCATCCGAGTGCAGTGAAACTTGGTACAGTAAATCCTTATACGAATGTTGATCCACTGGCATCTAATTTATTTCAATTGTTTCCATAACCACAAGATGGCAATTGAGCGAAATTTTAACATCTCCTTGTTACTTTTTGTGTCCTAATCATGCGATTGAAGTTTGAAAGCTACATGTACACAATAATCTTCATGTAACAGAACATAACTCTAGGACCTACATATATAAAATCCAACATGGCGACCATCCGAAATATTTAGTCAGTTCTCAATATCTACGAATATATTTCAGCAATCAAACTAAAATTTTGTATGTTGATAGTGGCAATTAACATAAGTAGGATATATGAAAATAGGCTGTATAGTTCTTCATGGAACTACTTGTTTATACTTTTAATTTTAATTCAATAAAAAATCTCTCACCCTTGATTAAAAACGCATTTTGTTACTATTTTGCATATTATGTTTATTACATTGCAAATTGTGTTTGTAAATAATGTAATACTTTCTTTGTGGGTTGCTTAGTCTAGTAATTCTTGAACGCAATTAAGGTTAATGGTAAATTTACTTAACTGATTACCAATATGGATATTTGGTATATTGGCTTTCACAGCCAATGAATTAAAACTCAGCAATTCTTCTAGTTTGTGCCGTGTCTTGTGTGGGGTTTCACCTAGGACACCAAGGTGGCTCATCAGCGGGCTCTTGGTGTCCGTGCCTGGACCCCCACAGGAGTAGTAAACTCCGCGCTACCTCTCTTCCCATGAAGCGCAGTAAAGAGGCGCAGGTGCGCTTCATAAGAAGGGAGGTAACGCGCAGTTCACTACTCATGTGAGGGTCTAGGCGAGACCCCCCACAAGACACGGCACAAACCTAGAAGAATTGCTGAGTTTTATTATGGATATTTATCTATGAAAAACCCACTGAACCCACTGAACATCACATTTTGCGTTTAAAATCAACAAAATAACACAATATAAAACCATTTTCAAACACATTGAGTTATGCTCCTTTCTAACAGTCGTGATTCAAGGCCAAAGTAGCTGACAAGAATAAACAAAATGATGGCTGTTTATTTATAATTTTGCACCAGGTATCATTAGGAGGAAACGGTGATTATTGAGAAATAGATATTTATCTCATTTTTGTTCGATTCATGGCCTCGATTAGCTGATACCGAACACCTTCTAAAACGTTATTGACCAATATCGTGAGACTGATAACTAAGACATACAGGCATCGTAATCTTGTTCCTCATGGGATACACATTACTACAGTGTGTACAATCTCACTAACATAATATCCTTTGTGGTCGTGCTCTAGTCCATTCATAATACGTACAGTAAGCAGGCACATGGAACTGAATGGAGTAGTTATCAACACCTGGATGCCCGTGGCTTGCCTCAGGCATGGACTAATACTGCCATTAATGGAGTACAGTATTAAATTATTATAAACTTTGCACCTAAACTGTTATGAATTATATTTTAATGTGTGAAACTGCAATATCATTTGTCCCTGAAACATCGGAACTAGCCATTCAACAAACTCTGCCAGATAGTTTTTGTTAGGGCTTACTTTACATTCCCTTTTGGTGTGTTGACGTTCTCCTGGCAGATGGCAGGTGAAATTATGAGGCCCGTGGAAATTACCAAAACTTTCAGTATATCAAACATTTTTCACACTTCCAAAATTATTGATAAATTGGTTTTCAGACCTCTTTTGTTTTGTAATATTTGATTCGTAAAACTAATACTCAAACTAAAATTGTCTGCTTATTCTTTGTAATTTTCAAAGTTGACTGTCAAAATAAATGTGAGAGTAGCCTATCTAAAATCGTAATTCAGACATCCAAGTCTAAATACCAAGATTTTTTAAAATAAATGCATTATTCCAAAATGGATTAAAATTTAAAAATAACAAGGAACTGACGAACCGGCACGTTTAATGTTGATCCATTATGTAAGAAGCAATAACATTTCCCATGATAGGTAATGTAAGGTATTTTCCTTATTGATTAATGGATAACTCTTAAAATTACTACGCCGATCAATACAAATTATATCTCTATTCAATTGTTGTAGATTTTTTGACCCTTCAATGGAGTCTTCTTTACCTTAAATCTATTTTATAATCTATTCTAATTAAAAATAAGATTAAAAATAACTAAACTGTAAATGCATAAATGTAATGTTTTCTGTACAAGGATATTTCTTTAATTATTTAAATATGTTATTTAATTATTTTATATATTTATGTATTATTTAATTATTAATTTATTTACTATTTAAATATTATATTTAATTAATTTATAAATTTCTTTAATTAATTATTTATGTATTATTTAATCTTCTTCTTTTTCTTCTTCTTCTTCTCCTTCTTCTTCTTCTTCTTCTTCTTCTTCTTCTGTCGTTTAGGCTGACTGTCGACCACGTTAATTTGATTTCAGCTTCTGGATCTTTATTTTTGCCCAATACTCCTTCATTCTATCGTCTCCATTCTCCTCCTTTCTTCAATCCATGGTGCCTGGATCGGTGATGTAGGATGACTCTTAAAATCCGTGAAATTTTTAATTTTGGCTTTGTATGCTTCCCTGTTGCTGACTTCAGCACATTTATTCTATTTATTTTATATATTTTATTGATTTTATTTTATTTTTTTGTTTAATTTTTTATTTTTAATTTATTTACGTGTTCATTAATTAATTAATTTATTTATTTAGGCCCCATTCTTTATCTAGGCCTATTCTTTATTTAAGCTTAAGAAGGCTCAAGTGAAGGGTAGAAAGATGTACAGCAATTTAATACATTTTCATAATTGGTATTGATAGGCTTAGTATATTTAACAGTGATACATAATATCATGAAATGAACATGACATTCAAAACCTCTGGATTTACATCCAATTAACTAGCAGGTGGCTATAGACCACAAGTGTATATACGTAACATTCTGATTTTTTCAAAATAAACTACCCAAACATCCGTAATTTAAGTAGGCAATCCGTATCTTTAAACGCAAGGGAGCCCAGAAAAAGGAAAAAAAAATCCTCTCGGCACGCCGGAAGGCGGAGGTAGATTTCACCGGGCAAACTAGGGGATAGGCTATAATAGGCAAAATATGCAGGTTTTCGTAGGAGGATCAGACCTCATTTATTGCAAGAAAGTATTTTACATTTGGAGGTTAATTAACTTTTTTTTCGTTTTTGTATGCATATTTTTATCATTTTATTGTCTTATGGGGATGGTAACCTTCTTGTCATTCGGGGTTCATTTTTATACTTGTGATCACACTGTCCTTATGCAAGGTTTGGAACTGATGTGTAACTATCTGACAGTCTGTTACTTCTTCACGCAAAATTTTATCTCCCGCAGAGATTTTTGTTGGTTCCTCAGGTTAGGGGCTGCGACAACGTGGTCATGTAACCCCGTGTACACTGGGTGTGTGTAGAATCTGATAAACGGTGATAATTGTGATGACTGTATTAGTCTGTAATTCAGGTAAGGTCTGCAGACGGTCAATTTTAAGTAGTAGTTCCTAATTTTGTACAATATACTAACGTCAACGACACCTATCTGTGAACTTGGCTACTAGATGCCAACGCAACCAGCAACTTGCAACGAACGTTGGAACTTGCCCTCCAAAAGAAAGCATGTTGAGGGATTTTTAGCGCTCTTAGAAAATCCGACGACTTTGGCTGGCTTTGAACCAGCGACCTTGGGCTTATAAGTTCAGCATGCTACCAGTTAGCCGCTTCCCACAGAGTCAGATGGAAAAATGAATGTGATCTCGTGCGATGGCGTTGTCTTGGCAATTTCTGATAGCTCATCCCTCATCAATTAAGAAGCGTTGTCATGGTAACCTCTGATGGCATTTGGCATTTTCTTCAATTCCGAAATCATTTTTCTCATCCCTTGGCGTAATGGTAGGTCAGATCAAAAATTCTTTCAGACAAAGTTTTAGGTAATTATTAGGGGAATATTGTCCATTTTGTACGGTTTTGATATTGTGCCTATTAAGAGAGATACGATTAATGTTTCCCGAAAACCCCACTTTTTTCCACCCCTTTGGTCAATGTTTGGTGCTATCAAAAACTTTTCAAACATACATTTTTGGCACTTATCTGACACATATTATGAACTTTGAATGGATTCGATATTTCACGTATTAAGAGAGTTATAGCGATTTTTCACTTTCTCGAAAAAAAATGCCCCCCCCCCCCCACACCTTCAACCGATTTTGCCCATTAACGAACTCGACCGAGATTTTAAGGGGATACATATTATGCAAAACATTCAAAGTGATTGGTGCAAAATTACGGCAGTTATCGTGTCCACAAGAAAAAAAGGAAGATTGTAGTTTTACGTGACCGTGAATCTTGTGATTATAAGCCACCGGACCTCCCTTTTTACGTGGAATCCGAACCACAGGACATGGCATTTCACGTCGAAAATCTCACATGCATTGACTGGAAGAGGCATACAGCTAGACCGCTGAGCCACCATATATACACACACACACATATATATAAACTTTTGAACTGACGGTGGTTTGGGGGTCTGGGGGATGTGAAACGCGAAGATATGTCGAAATTTTCCGGAAGTCGAAACATGGGACCCATTGCAATAGTTAGCTTTGTAATGAAATCTACCTAAAACGAGTCTAGTCCAATCTGAACAATGCATATTCGTAAAGTTGTCATTGATACATTTACTCAATAATGCCCTTAGGCTTCGCATTGCTATCTGGAATGTTTAGGTAACAATGGTGAACACCTTCTTGAAAGTTACACGGCTCTGACTGATTGATTGGAGGTCAGTGATTGAATCACTGACAAACAGGGTCCTATCGGCCAATCGGATTTGTATGGCAGGCTTAGTATTCAAACAATAGTAGGCTACTGCTATAATTCAGTAGCTGAGGTCAACAGAATTGCGGTACAGGAGATGCAAGCTGCAGACAGATTCAGTACACCTGCATTGAACGAGCAAAGAAGTAAATAAATGAATGGATGAATAAATAAATGAATGCATAAATAAGATGGATCCACCCAGCAGATCTTATTGGTAGTCTACGGGAGACTCAGAAATGGAAGTAAATGAATCTACACGGACGGAAGTAAAGTCAACGATGGAGTAGGTGTAGGGGTAGCTATATACAAAGCAAACTAACTAATACACCAACTGAAATTTTAACTTCTCGATGGATATTCAAACAATCAGGCGGAGCAAATGGCCATAATGACAGCTCTGGAATATTTAGGAATTACGAGAATTGAGGACAACGTAGAACAAGAGCCACTGTACACACGGATAGTAAAATAACAATTGACACACTAGCGGATAGAAAAAATCACAATCACTTAATTCAGCTAATAAAGAAAACAAGAAGTTCCGTGAAGAACTATACAGCCTACTTTTCATGCCAATGATTATTCTACAGAATATGAACCAATCTAGAATAATGACGAAATTAAGTTGCTAATATCGAAATTTCCAATTAGTTCGAAATACTGTATACCTGGCATAATGTAGCCTAATAGAGCACTACAGTTGGCAGCCCTGATGACTGAATATATTCTTAGTTCCATCTCTTAAGGTACAAAATACAAAATTTGGTTGAAGTCCAATGAATAGCATGGACGTTACATGCAGTTAAACATTGGATCTAACAGCGCGTGTAAAATCATGTTGGCAACAATGAAATCCATTAGTTAGTATAGAAGTTACATGCATTTTAAAATTGGACCTACCAGCAGGCTTAGAATCATGTTGGCAGCACTGACGTATATTAGTTACTCCAAATTCGTCTGGAATGCCAGGTACTATACGTGTGCAAAGTTTAGAGCTATTGGCTTGCATACTTTCTGATATATTGATATTAGGGTAACAAAAATAGGGACAGCACATATTAACAGTTGGCAGCCCTGGTTGCTCCTTAGAATACGCATAATCATATCTGTTATGGTACACACAGCACATACGAAATTTGGTTGAAATCCAAATGATAGAATGGAAGTTACATGTATTTAAAGTTGGACCTGTCAGCAGGCTTAGAATCATGTTGGTAGCACTGACGTATATAAGTTACTCCAAATTAATATAGAATGTCAGGTACTATACGTGTGCATAGTTTAAAGCAGTCTGCTTGCATACTTTCTGATATATTGGTATTTGGATAAAATAAATTAGGAGCATTTATTAACAGTTGGCAGCACTGGTAGGTCTTAAGAATACGCTCACTCATATCTGGTTATGTACACATACAATATACGAAATTTGGTTGAATTCCAATTGATAGTGTAGAAGTTATATGCATTTAAAAATTGGACCTATCAGGAGGCTTATAATCATTTTGGCAACACTGCCATGTTTGGCCTCCTGGAAATTAAACTGAAATATTATGGTCTGTACGTGTGCCAATTTTGAAATAGCTCCCATTCATACTTTCCACGATATCCAACATGGAGCTCAAATTTCAATTGCGATTCTTTAGCAGCTGGTAGCACTGACATCATTTTCAAATATGGCCGTGAGATATTCAGGTATAGATCTTTACTCCTACCAAATTTTGTTTCGATTGCTGCAGCCGTTTAGGAGTTGATAGGGGGGGACACACACACAGCCAGACAGACAGACAGACAGACAGACAGAAGGACAGCCAGACAGACACACATTTGCCCGATCTCATAAGTCTACTTTTTCCTCATTTTTGCAAAATGTGAAAAGTAGGCTAAAAATACCACAACGTTAATCACAAATAATTGGAGTATATGGTTTAGGTGGATTACAGCACACGTATAGGTTTACACGGCAACTAAACTAGCAAAGGATGTAATTAAATCTGTTTCGATAAATTATCTCTCTCAACAGTAAACACTGAACTCAGGAGATAATCTGCTAATGAATGGCAGCAGAAATAGGAAGAATCTTCTAAAGGAACTATCACAAAGAAATTCTTCCCAACAGTAGAAAGTACAATCAAAATTAACCTCACTCCAAGTTTGACAACATTAATATCAGGACATGGAAATATCCACTCCTAAAATTGCACGCAGCCCCGAGTGTTCATGTAACGAAGGACCCCAAACAGTGGACCAAATAATATTTTAGTGTAGTGCAGTGAATAGCGAGAGAAAAATTTCATTAAACAGTGTTTCCATAGAAGGATACTAGGCGATTCATAATCAGAACATTTCTTAAACCATTTTCAAAATTCGTGAAATCTTTGGAATGTACAGCAATGAAAGAAAATCGAGATCATCACCCATCAGGAAATAATATATAGGCAAATATGTACCGTATTTTATAATTACACTATTGTATGAAATTAGTTTTGAGCATGTAGTACTATGACTATAGTGGAGCGTGCAGAGAGTATATTAATGAAAACAAAACGCAGCTAAAATGTTTTTCTTTTTGTGGGCAGCAATAAATGTCAAAGTACAGATCTGTTCAAATTATTAGACTCAACACAGAAATTACTATCATTTAAAATATATATTTCAAGATGGCTGTTTATGAAAGGGAATTTTCTTGTCAGATTGTTGGTATAATGCGCAATAACAGTACCCACTCGAATTATGGATTCATACAAGATGTTGGCAACTCTGCTTTGACTTTCAGCTGTTCTGTTTTCAAGGGAGAGTCACTCGCTGCTCTGTGACTGAAAGTAACAGCTTAAGACAACAATGCAAATATGAGATTAAAGTCATTGTTAATGCAGCATATTGATAATAGGGAGTTTCTAGGGAAGTGTAGCTAGTTATAGTTGCCTCACTTTCCTGGTTAACGAGGGGCGACTCAAACGTTAAGCAGTAGCACGCGCCGTCAATAGTCATTGTTTGTTGCTGACCAATAGCTGACGGTTCTTGACCAATAGGATGCTTCCTTCATCTATCCACGTGGAGTGCAGACCGGATGTTGACGCCAGCCCTGTCTACCAGCTCACTTTGCAGCCTTCAGTGTTGCACTGTTGCACCAGCTAGGTTTCAAACACGAGCCACACGTTAACGAGGAGAGTGAGGCAACTATACTTATCTCTGTTTTAAGGGGCGGAACAGCGAGGTAATCTGCCCTTAAGTGTAGCTATTTCTCACCGTTTATTTCGGAATGTTATTATACAATATAATTAAATCGTTCATTGCTTCCACCATTTAGCGCCGGGGGCGTGGTGGCTCAGCGGTCTAGCTGTATGCCTCTCACCAAGGCGGTCCGGGTTCGATTCCCGGTCAATGCATGTGAGATTTTCGAAGTGAAATGCCAAGTCCTGTGGTTCGGATTCCACGTAAAAAGGAGGTCCCGTGGCTCATGATCTCAAGATTAACGGTCACGTTAAACTATAAACTTCCTTTTCCATTTAGCGCCGTCCGCAGTAAAATCGAATTGTGTTTGGATAATTGGGAAAAACAAAGACATTTCTTCACGTAAAGTTGCAGTCTTTAATGCTTTACTAGACGAAGGAAGAATTAATAACAAATGCTTGATTCTAATAAATTGAACAGATATTAGTTAGTTATTCTTGTTTTAATGGGCAGAACTACGAGGTCATCTGCCCCAATAATTTGAACAGATCTGTGGCTTTCTGTTAGTTGTTTTTGTACAGTATAAATCTTTGAATTGTAATTTGCGATGCAAACGTCTGAAAACAAAAATAAACCTTATTAATGCTCTTGAAACGCATGATTGTTCAGTAAATCACACACATACATTCTGTGGCGTGGCCTTGGGGTATGAATCCCTCACCGCAATGGGGTGTTGTAGTAAGTCGGGAGTTTGGAGTTTCAAATCTCGGCACTAACAGCGGCCATATTGAGTGTGGCATTTCCCCGCGGTTTTTCAGCTAGAACACCACGGGGTGTTCAAAATATGAGTTTTAACGGAAAGAGATGGTGAATAGGAGAGTTTTTTTTTCGTACAGTGTGGTGAAAATTAATTTTATTAAATTCACCTATTTAATCTCCATTGTATTTATGGTGATCACACACGCCAAAGGTTGCTGCCAGGTTTATGGAATATCAGAGCCCACCACTGAGCAATACCAACGACTGACAGTCTCCCTTTTGATGTGTGGAGCATTGGGGCCCACAGAAAGAACTAGTAATGGCGTTCGGAAGTTAGTCTGAAGTCGTGTCAACTCAAAATAGCCAATAGGCTGGTTTCAACTCAGAACCGCAGCATAGCCGTATTCGTCAGCTGGAGAAGGCAGGCTCCCATCCACTTATACACCTTTGAGATATGTAATCCGTTCAGCATTTTGGCATTTGAGGGTGCACAAAGTGATGCGAGGGAGCCGTGTCAGTAGATTTACTGGCACTTTAAAGATCTCCTTAGGGGCGAAATTCCGTCACCCCATCGGCTCCAAATGCCTCTGTAGTTAAAAGAGACCTAAATCCATAACATTATTATTATTATTATTATTAATTCAATTTCGTTAATCGGCCAACTAGAGACCACGATAATCCTCATTTTACTTTCTGGCATTTGTTAATTTTTCGCTTGATCCACATTGTCTTCATGAGCTCACTGTGTTTAGCACGACGTTCTTCTGTCCATTTCGCACCAATTGTCCATTTTTCGTCCCGGAAAGTCCCAAATGTCTTGTTGGCAGCTCTATAAAAATTTCGGCATTGTGCATCTTCTGCTCGTATCCCCATTTCTTTCAGATCTTTCTGGACCTTAGCATACCATGGCATTGTCGTTTTTGGTTTTACGTCGAATATACTGAAGATACGTTTCGTCCATCGGAAGTCGATCATCCGTCGTATATGACCGTAGAAGCAAACTCTGCGTTTTCGCATAGTGTCTGTGATCTTCTCTATCTTCGAGTATCTTCGAGTATATTTCTTGCCTGGATTTTCTGATGTAGATGCCATTTTTGTAGTCCCGGCCAAGTATGCTGTGTAGGATCTTTCTTTCTTTCTTTCTTTCTTTCCTTCTTTTCTCTCTAACTTCGCGAGCAAACATTTCTCGGATAGGATAAGGCATTCAGATGCATATAGCGGTACTAGTTTGAAGACAGTGTTGTAATGACGAATTTTTGTGTTCATAGAAAAGAACTTTTTGTTATATATGTTGCTGGTGGTTTGGAAAGCGACTTCCATTTTCTTGATTCTTGCTTCTATGGCTTCCTTGTCAAGGCCATTTTGCTGGATCCATTCCCCAAGATATTTAAATTTATTAACACGGTTTATCGTTCCATATTTGGTGTTTAGTTGTGCTGTATCATCCTTGATGTTCGACATTACTTCTGTATTTTGAAAGGAAATTTGTAATCCTGTTTGTTCTGCTACTTCCTTCAATATATTGACATGTTCTATTGCACTTTCGAAATCTTCTGTCATCAGGGCTATATCATCAGCGAATGCTAAGCAATCTACTCCGTTTTTCTTTGTCCCGATCCTTAAAGGTTTGTAAAGGCCTCCTTCTTTTAACTTCTGTCGCCAATTCTGTATTACCTTTTCAAGCACGCAGTTGAACAACAGTGAAGGCAGGCTAACTCCCTGTCGAACGCCTGTCTTGATTTCAAAGGGTTCAGAGAAACATCCTTGGAATTTGACTCTGGATGTGGTATTAATTAGGGTTGCCCTTATTATCGCCAGCAGTTTCTCATCGACTCCCATTTCTGCAGGCATGTTAATCAACACATCATGGTCGATGCAGTCGTATGCCTTCCTAAAGTCTACAAATGTCGATACAATCGTTCGATCTCTCAACACATAGTACCTAATGATGGTTTTTAGGTTAATGATTTGTTCTGCAGACGATCGGCCTTTCCTAAATCCCCCTGTTATTCCCCGAGTTTGCGTTGAACATGCTGTTCCAGTCTTTCAAGGATGGAAAGTGACAGAATCTTGTTATTAATATTATACTATTATTATTATTATTATTATTATTATTATTAAACAGCGTTCAAGGATTTACAGTCCCCATCTGAAGGTTCAGGTTCTTTCGAGGCTCCGTCCGTCACAGTCGAGCCAATACCGGTAGTAGCCGAAGAGGACTCGGCATATCGTAGATATTCGCTAGTGATCGGATCGGTGAGACATCTTCGGTAATTGCAGTGAAGACCAGGTCGTTGTTGATTATTTTAGGGACTGTGACATCGTGGTCATATAACCCCGTTTATTTGTGTGGACTATGTGTGACAATTTATCACCCATACTTTTCAATCTTTGAAGAAGCAATGAAGGAAATTGGAGAAAAATTCAAAGTAGGAGTAAAGATTCAAGGAGAAATAATTTCAACTCGGAGATTTGCTGATCACATTGCCATTTAGCCGACACGCCAGAGGATTTGAATTAGTATTTAAATGGTTTGGATTCTGTCTTGAGGAAGGAATTCATGATGAAAATTAATAAATGTAAAACAGAAATATTGGAATGCAGCCGAAAGGAATCAGTAACACCTATGGATGTCGAATTGGCCACGAACCTTACATGTCTACATACAGTAGTTTGCAATCAGTATAGGCTTATTTCCCATACTATTATACTGAACGGAAGGGTGGACTCTAGCCCAAGCCCTGTGCAAGAGGCTGGAAGCCTTCGAAATGTGAGTGTATTAGCGGATGTTAGGTATCTCACAAACCGAAAGAATGAGGAATACGGAGGTGATAGGAAGTTTTAAACAAGAAGACGAAAGTGCTCCTTTCCATCAAGAAGCAGAAACTCAAATATTTTGGACACATGATGCGGAATGAAACATACAGGATCCTACAGTTGGTGATTCAGGGCATGATACCAGGACAACGTAGATCTGGCCGTAGGAGAATCTCATGGCTGAAGAACCTAACGGACTGGTTTGAGATGAATACCACGACCCTTTTCCGTGTGGCAGACTCGAAGAACAGAATAGCCATGATGATAGAAGACGGCACGGCAAAAAGATGATAGGCCTATCACACATATTAACATTTCTGGTTTGTGTCTCCATTTGGTGGCTTAGTTGTTAGTATGCTGAGCTTCTGTGCCCATGTTCACTGGTTCAAACCCTGCCGAAGTCGTCGGATTTTTAAGAGCATTAAACATCCCTCAGAATGCCTTCCTTCGTAGGGGAAGTAAAGCCGGCGGGCCTATATCATAGATTTATGACATGTAAAAGAACCTTCCACTAACTACAATTGTGTGAAGCTAAATGTGTAGGATAGATTTGATTAATGCTCTATACGTTTCAATGTTCACCACCAGGTGTCAGTTACGGTGGCATCTAGCAACCAAGTTCGCAGCTAGGTGTTGCTGACGGTAGCATTTGGTGGCAAAAGTAGGAACTACTTGAAATTGATCGTCTGCAGTCCTTACCTGAATATTACAGATAACACAAGCTAATACAGCCATCACAATTTTAGCACTGGTTATCACACAGATTCTCCACACACACAAAGTGCACGGCGCGTTGTCGCAGCCCCTATCCTGAGGAACCAACCAGCCAACCATGCGTCTCCATAACTCGATAACTCTAATTTATATTGACATCCCCTAACGCTTCAAGATATCGATTTTCGACTGTAGTTTCAAATCTACGGCTAGGGTTTGTAGATTTATTTAGGCCTATCGTATGGCTTTTAGTGCCGGGAGTGTCCGAGGACATTTCCGGCTTGCCAGAGGCTGTAGCTGCTTCAAGCGGACATCCATAGGGTGAGCTCAAATTCCTGTCAATTTCAAGTAGTTCCAACTTTCGCCACCAGATATCAATGATATCTAGTGGTGAACAATCGAACTTTGATAGAGCGTTCCAACGAAATCTAACCTAGAAATTTAGCTTCACACAAGTTTAGTATGTGTAAGGATCTTTTACATGCCATAAATCTATGAGATGGGACCGCCGGCTCTACTTCCCCTCCGAAGGAAGACATATTGAAGGAAGGGTTTGTATAAGGTGCGTTCAAAAAGTAACGAGCTGGAGGCTGGAATGCGCAAACCAGTAACGACAGCGGCTAATCGTGGTGTGTGTAACGAGGTGTGGTTCCGACCGGAGCGTGGAAGGTCACAGCCCGTCGCTAGAGGGCACGCATGCACGTCACTTGACGATACAAAAAGAGCAGCAGCATGCATCAATCGTCCAACCAAGACCAAGACAGTAGGCCATTTGACATGCTTCCTGGTGTGGTTGAAGACTGTGGGGCAGCCATTGGGCACACACTTTCGGCAAGTGCAGTCGTTCCTTCATGATGGTGTGCATACTTCCGGCGCTCAATCCGACCACGGCGGCTATGGCGTTCACTGTCACTCGGCGGTCCTGGATAATGAGTGCATCAACCAGCTGGACGTTGTCATCGGTAACGCAGGGTGGTGCCCCAGACCGGGCATCATCGGCTAACGATACCCGTCCTTCCCTGAAGCGCTTGTGCCACGCCTTGACCCTTGCAAGGGACATGCTGTGTTCACCGTACACTTGTGACATTCGGGATGAATGTCCATTCACCCTACTCCTTTCACTGTCAGAAACTGAACAGCACCTCTTTGCTCTTCGTTTGACGCCTCCATGTCACTGTTCGCAATGTGACTGGCAGCGTAGGACGATTGATGCATTCTGCTTGCTTTGTATCGTCACGTGACGTGCACGCGTGCCCTCTAGGGATGGGCTGTGACCTTCCACGCTCTGGTCGGAACCACACCTCGTTACACACGCCACGATTAGCCGATGTCGTCACCAGTTTGCGCAATACAGCCCCGGCTCGTTACTTTTTGGACGCACCTTATAGATCATTAGCATGGATATTGAGAGCAGTATCGGTATATGAATGGAGTATATAAGGAATAATTACACATGGCCTCACTTCACTGGTGGAAACGTACTTTGATCACTGGTGTATGTATGAGGGGATGGAGTATGGCGGTGGCAGGTGGGGAAGAGTGCGGAAGAATCGGATAAGGGAGGGTGGGGGGTTCACTTCTCTTAATAATGAGATGGGAATCTTGAATACACTTTGGGGTATTCGGTTGGTTAAACGTCCCTCTCTGTCTCTCTCTTGTTAGCTATGTGAAAGGGAAATTTGTAAGCTAGGCTTGGCTTTTATTTATCCCGCAAGGACATCTCAATCCCATTTTAACCAGGTTATTTCTTGAATGAACTGTAAATATACTCTCGGCAAATCAAGATAATTAATTTTCAGTACTTGCTCAACGATGCATGTGGATGGAAATGTAAGTGACATTTCGCTGTAAAGGGTTGATGAAGATGGCCGCTTACAACTACATTCTCTCCAAAAATAAAAGACATCAATCAATTTAGAATGATTAATTGTTTAGGGAGAAGTATAAAGAAGAAATTGTGTCATATTTTACGTTATTATTATTATTATTACTTATTATTATCTAAGCGTTTTCGGTGACGTAGTCGGTAGCATGCTGAACTGCTGTGCCCTAGATCTCGGGTTCAAACTCGGCCGAAGTAGCCTAGTCGGATTTTCTAAGAACTTTAAAATCCTTCAGTATGCCTTCCTTCGGAGTGGAAGTAAAGCCAGCGGTCCCATGTCATAGATTTAAGGCATGCAAAAGAACCTTCTCCAAATTAAACTTGTGTGAAGCTAAATTTCTGGGTTAGATTTCGTTGAAACGCTCTATCAAAGTTCCAACGTTCACCACGGATGTCAGTGACATCTGGTAGTGAAAGTTTGAACTACCTGAAATTGAACGGAACGTGTAGCTCACCCCATGGCTGTCCGCTTGAAGCAGCTACAGCTTCTGGCCAGTCGAACATGTCCTCGGACACTCCCGGCACTAAAAGCGATACGCTAAATAAATAAATAAATAAATAAATAAATAAATAAATAAATAAATAAATGAATGAATAAATGAATAAATAAATAAATAAATAAATAAATAATGTAAGCGATGTTCGGTTAATCGAATAATTGGAATTTAATCGAAAACTATTAATTGATTAATTTAATGACCGTTCAATCGATTCATCAGCTAACCGATTAAAAGATTAAAAGTCTGACTGAAGAATCGATTAATTGATTAGTACACACGAGATAAGAAAAAACGTTTAAATGAGAAGTCATCGCTTATTTGAGTTACGATTATTTTGATGTACCGTTATTGAAATCTATAGAAGTTACTTTTTGAAAAAATATACAATCTGTCCTTCCTTGTTTATGTTAATAATAATCAAATAAGAGTCAGTGACAGTGGAAAGACAAACATCAATCAAATTGGGAAGGGTTTCGAAAAAAGAAAACGAAGAGTGTTCAGCAAATATTTTGAATTCTCGTTCAATGTTTATAATTTAAGACAAGAAAATGTTTGCTTTACTTTGTATTAGGCTAGTTTTTACAATGAAAGTATATGATATAAAAATATATTGTTCAATAATTAATTAAAAGACAGTTTTGCTTCTGTGATAGTGTAGTGAAAGGAGCGAAGTACATCAATTATTCGACCAACTGATTAATCGTTTAAAAGGCCAATCTATTGGAAGATTAATTGAACAATAGATTAATCGTTATATGTACAAATAATCGATTTTTCTGCTTCGATTAATCGATTGTTTGATAGCCGAAAATCATCGATTAAACAAGATGTTCAGTAAAGAACATATAGCCTACTTTCTCCTATATGCATGGGTATTGTTATAACTCTCTGTCCTTTTCAAGGAGTATAATTGAACGTTGGTTGTAGTAGCTTGTTGAAATACAACGTGCTATAGGGATATTAAACATGAATATGAGGTGTCCTTTGCTAGTGCTACCTCTGTAAAAAAAATCATTCAATTCGGTTTCACCGTGTTTGAATTGATCTGGGGAATGGATTTTCACACATACATGGCCGCTATTTGCAAACTATTGGGCTGATGACCTTGTAGTCAGTCATAAGATGCTTTCCACAAAAAGGCATGTTGTTGCAAAATCCGGTAGAGATCAAATTATTAAGATGGTAGAAATTTGATTTAAGCTTTTAACATTTGGGTGGCCGTCATTCCGTTTCCGTCAAGATGGCGGCGATATAAAACATGACACTGAGGTGCCTTTTGCTAGTGCTACCTCTGTACCAAATTTCGTTCAATTCGGTTTCACCGTGTTTGAATTGATAGGGGGAATCGATTTGCACACATACTTGGCCACCATCTGCAAACTATTGGACTGATGATCTAGCAGTTTGGTCCGAATATGCTTCCCACATAAAGATTTGTTGCTGCAAAATTTGGTAGAGACTAGATTATCAGGTTGGTCGTAATTACATTTTAGCTTTTAACATTTGGGTGGCCGCGATTACGTTTCCGTCAAGATGGCGGTGATATAAAACACGACACTGAGGTGGCCTTTTCTAGTGCTACCTCTGTACCAAATTTCGTTCCATTCGGTTTCACCATGTTCGAATTAATAGGGCGAATCGATTTTTTCACAAAGATGGCCGCCATCCGCAAAATATCAGGCTAATGACCTATTATTTTGGTCAAAGGATGCTCCCTCCATAATGGTATGTTGATGCAAAATTTGGTAGAGATCGGATGATTAGGTTAATCGTAATTTGATTTAAGCTTTGAATATTTGTGTGGCCGCCATTACGTTTCCGTCAAGATGGCGGTGATATAAAACATGGCACTGAGGTGCCCTTTGCTAGTGCTATCTCTGTACCAAATTTCATTCCAGTCGGTTTCACCGTGTTCGAATTAATAGGGGTAATCGATTTTGACACAAAGATGGCCGCCATCCGCAAACTGTTAGGCTAATGACCTATTAGATTTGTCAAAGTATGCTCCCTCCATAAAGGTATGTTGTTCCAAAATTTGGTAGAGATCGGATGATTAGGTTAGTCGTAATTTGATTTAAGCTTTGAACATTTGGGTGGCCGCCATTACGTTTCCGTCAAGATGGCGGCGATATAAAACATGACACTGGGCTGCCCTTTGCTAGTGCTATCTCTGTACCAAATTTCATTCCATTCGGTTTCACCGTGTTCGAATTAATAGGGGTAATCGATTTTGACACAAAGATGGCCGCCATCCGCAAACTGTTAGGCTAATGACCTATTAGATTTGTCAAAGTATGCTCCCTCCATAAGGGTATGTTGTTGCAAAATTTTGATGAGATCGGATGATTAGGTTAGTCGTAATTTGATTTAAGCTTTGAACATTTGTGTGGCCGCCATTACGATTCCGTCAAGATGGCGGCGATATAAAACATGACACTGAGGTGTCCTTTGCTAGTGCTACCCTTGTAACTAATTTCGTTCAATTTGCGCTCACCGTGTTCGAATTGATAGGGGGGGACAGACATTCAGAGTACACACACTCACATACACACACACAGACTCTCACACACACATACACACACACAGACAGACACACTTTTTTTCGCCCTGTAGTGATCTCATAAGTCTACTTTCATATTTTGCAAAAATCGAAAGTAGGCTAAAAACCGGGTGAGTTAGCCGTGGTCATTACGGCATGACTGCTGGCAGTCGCTCTCATCCGGGAGGCGAGGAGGTTCGAATCCCCCCGCCGGCAACCTTGAAGATGGTCTTGTGTGGTTTCCCATCTTCCTTCCAGGCAAATGCCGGGGTTGGTCCCTAACTATAGGCCACAGCCACTACCTTCCAACTCCTTGTCCTTACATTCCCACTTTCCTCTCCAACTGCACTTGTAGCTCACCCATTGGGTGTCCGTCTCGAAGCAGCTACAAAAAACTGGCGAGCCGAACATGTCCTCGGACACTGCCGTCACTGAAAGCCGTACGCTAAAAAAAACGATTAAAAATACCAGCACTAAAACAGCAATAAAATAAAAGTCAACCCCTGGCACTATACAGCCCATGAAGGGCCTAGGCCGACCAAGCGACAGCTGCCCAGCCAATTGGCCTGCAGATATTGGGGTGACACGTGATCAGCGCATCGGGTCCCCTCGGCCGTTAGTCTTGGTTTCCGTGATCAGGGCGCTGCCTCACTGTCAGACAGCTACTCAATTGTCCTCTCGAGGCTGATTGAACCCCGTTCCAACCCTCACGTCAGTTTTAAAATCCCTGACGGACCCGGGAATCGATCCGGGGCCTCCGGGTGAGAGGCAGGCGCACTACCCGAACACCACGGGGGGCTTCCAATTTTTTTGACATCGGCACTAGATGGGATGGAGTTGTCAGCTCCATGCTCTTTGCTCTTAGGAATTTCCCTGGTACTCATTTCTGGTGTAGGCTGAGTGAACCCCAGGGCTATATGCGTTTCCGAAAGTGGTAGTATTGTTTCTAAAATCCACTACCTGGGTGGGGTTCGAACCGACTCCCTTTCAGTTAGAAGCTCAGCGCTTCTACCGACTGCGCCACGCAGTCCCCTTGCCAGCTTTAACGTTATGTTAATCATATTGGTTAATGATGAATTGTTACCACATTGACTTAGAAATCTTACAAGATAGTGATATCCGTCGGTGAAGCCTCCGTGGCTTAGGCGGCAGCACGCCGGCCTCTCACCGCGGGGTCCGTGGTTCATATCCCGGTCACTCCATGTGAGATCTGTGCTGAACAAAACGGAGGCAGACAGGTTTTTCTCCGGGTACTCCGGTTTTCCCTGTCAAAATTTCATTCCAGCAACACTCTCCACTATCATTTCAGTTCATCTGTCATTCATTTAATCATTGCCCCGTAGGAGTGCGTCAGGCCTCGGCAGCCGGCACAGTTCATATCCTCGTCGCTAGATGGGGGCTTCATTCATTCCATTCCTGACCCGGTCGGAGACTGGAAGCAGGCTGTGGATTTTCATTATCAGTGATATCCGTCGGTCAATATTTATTGCAACAAAACGTCAGAAGTTTTGTACAATTTTTGAGCTTCCAATGAGCCATAAGTTATTTAGAAATCCATTGTTTATAACAATTGGTTCTTCCTTTCTCAAATGAAATTATTTTGAAATAGTTTTCTTTGATTGTCTAAATCATCCTGTAATTATTATCCTCCAAGTTATTGCATTCATGTTTATTTGTTTAATAATTCTCAAAAGTTACTCAAAGTTATTAATTATTATTTTTTCTTAATCATTCTCTGTGGATTTGTTAAATTATTTCCTATTTACAAATTATCTCATCTCGTTCATCCTTTCTTAAATATTCCCAGAACCTTTTCCTATGCATATTTTGTCTTAACAGACTGATTTAATAGTAGTTTATAAAAATATATGATTTAATTATTATTATAATTATTATAATTAATGCAGGAAATGGCATATTTTTTTTTTTCAAGTTGAGTTAGGGAAGGTTTTGGAGGAGATCGGCTGTGGACCTATTGCCCGTTGAGAAAATGGGAAACAACGGAAACATTTTTAGAACGGCTGAGGTGGGATCGCACCCTGATGCCAACGAGGCACGGCTTTGATAATTAGCACTATCCACCAACGTGGCCGATGCTATATACTCTATCAATTAGAGTCTGTTAATAATAGTTTATGATAATTATGTATTTTGCTATACACAGTAGACTTATAATTGCTGACGAAGAACTCATTGGAAGTTTAAGAAATGTGCAAAATGTTTCCATGAAGCCCATGTGTGTACGATATCATTGAATAAATCCAACTTTTTGTAGTTCATTTACGTTTGATGAAGTACCGTAAATTTGTTCTCAAAGCGTGTATATCGCCCTGTGATTCTGGGTTAAATGATTCTCTATCTATCATTGATTGTTTTATTGATTTATTGATTTGATTGATTCATTAATTCATTCATTTCTTTCTATGTACACGCACGCACACCGCTTCCTGCTATCAACCCGTCGAGTTATGGTTGTTGTTTTATCCTAATAATCTCCTAGCAATACTAACAAAGGGACGGCAATCGGATTTTTGTAATTTTTCCCGCTTCGGTACGTAAAGTTCAGACCTCGAACAATAATTTCCCAAAGCCGTTCGATGCCATATTCATAAATTCTCGAGAAAATCGCCTTCGAAGTTTTCCGAACGCTTCATATCCAGTAAAGATGTTACCGAGTTCGTGCAGGACGCGTGGCTCACCCGGTAACGTTCGGGCCCAGTAATCGCCGGGACGCTAGTTCGAGTCTCACTTCGGGTGCTATATTAGCCTACTTTCGATTTTTGCAAAAAATGAAAGTAGACTTATGAGATCACTACAGGGTGAAAAAAGAGTGTGTCTGTCTGTGTGTGTGTATGTGTGTGTGTGAGTCTGTGTGTGTGTGTGTGTGAGTGAGTGTGTGTACTCTGAATGTCGGTCCCCCCCTATCAATTCGAACACGGTGAGCGCAAATTGAACCAAATTTGGTACAAAGGTAGCACTAGCAAAGGACACCTCAGTGTCATGTTTTATATCGCCGCCATCTTGACGGAAACATAATGGCGGCCACACAAATGTTCAAAGCTTAAATCAAATTACGACTAACCTAATCATCCGATCTCTACCAAATCTTGCAACAACATACCTTTATGGGGGCAGCATCCTTTGACTAAATTACTAGGTCATCAGCCTAATAGTGTGCGGATGGCGGCCATCTTTGTGTGAAAATCGATTGCCGCTATTAATTCGAACACGGTGAAACCGAATGGAACGAAATTTGGTACAGAGGTAGTACTAGCAAAGGGCACCCCAGTGTCATGTTTTATATCGCCGCCATCTTGACGGAAACGTAATGGCGGCCACACAAATGTTCAGAGCTTAAATCAAATTACGACTAACCTAATCATCCGATCTCTATCAAAGTTTGCAACAACATACCTTTGTGGAGGGAACATCCTTTGACAAATCTAATAGGTCATTAGCCTAATAGTTTGCGGATGGCGGCCATCTTTGTGTCAAAATCGATTACCCCTATTAATTCGAACACGGTGAAACCGAATAGAATGAAATTTGGTACAGAGGTGGCACTAGCAAAGGGCACCTCAGTGTCATGTTTTATATCACCGCCATCTTGACAGAAACGTAATCGCGGCCACCCAAATGTTAAAGCTTAAATCAAATTACGATTAACCTAATCATCCGAACTCTACCAAATTTTGCATCAACATACCATTATGGAGGGAGCATCCTTTGACCAAACTAATAGGTCATTAGCCTAATATTTTGCGGATGGCGGCCATCTTTGTGTGAAAATCGATTCTCCCTATTAATTCGAACACGGTGAAACCAAATGGAACGAAATTTGGTACAGAGGTAGCACTAGAAAAGGCCACCTCAGTGTCATGTTTTATATCACCGCCATCTTGACGGAAACGTAATCGCGGCCACCCAAATGTTAAAGGCTAAAATGCAATTACGACCAACCTAATAATCTAGTCTCTACCAAATTTTGCAACAACAAATCTTTATGTGGGAAGCATATTCTGACCAAACTGCTAGATCATCAGCCCAATAGTTTGCAGATGGTGGCCAAGTATGTGTGCAAATCGATTCCCCCTATCAATTCAAACACGGTGAAACCGAATTGAACGAAATTTGGTACTGAGGTAGCACTAGCAAAAGGCACCTCAGTGTCATGTTTTATATCGCCGCCATCTTGATGGAAACGGAAATGTTAAAAGCTTAAATCAAATTTCGACCATCCTAATGATTTGATCTCTACCGGATTTTGCAACAACATGCCTTTTTGTGGAAAGCATCTTATGACTGACTACAAGGTCATCAGCCCAATAGTTCGCAAATAGCGGCCATGTATGTGTGCAAATCCACTCCCCAGATCAATTCAAACACGGTGAAACTGAATTGAATGATTTTTTTTACAGAGGTAGCACTAGCAAAGGGCACCTCATATTCATGTTTAATATCCCTATAGCACGTTGTATTTCAACAAGCTACTACAACCAACATTCAATTATACTCCCTGAAAAGGACAAAGAGTTATAACAATACCCATGCAATTAGGAGAAAGTAGGCTATATGTTCTTGTTTTTTCTTTCAGTTCATATACTACTAGTGTGATTGGAATATAGAAATCATCAAGTCTGTAGTAATTCGCAGATATGTAATTAAAATTTCCAATGAAAAAACGCACGTCTCATTTCTAGTTATCTCCTATTTGAAAATGCGAATAAGCGACAAAATTAAAATCCAGCAATAATACTCACACCTTGTAGATTAATAAAAATATAAATAGAAGAATAAATGAGTAAAATTGAATGTTATGAAATATTTGAATATGGCGGTTTCTTAGAGATCTGTCATTATTCCCAATAACAGTTCTGAGTGTATCGTTTGCCTTTGTCACGTTTTTCTACCTGCGAAGTGGGCACAGATGCTCTAGCACAAAGGAGTTGTGGATATTCCAGGACGGGTGGAAGGAGTACATACCACGTTATTCACAAGGGATGCCTGTTCGAAGTAGCATTTGACCCATGGTTTCCATAGAAGCAGATAGTGTTTCTTGGTGTCGTGGGTGATTTTTAGCCTACTTTCGATTTTTGCAAAAAATGAAAGTAGACTTATGAGATCACTACAGGGCGAAAAAAAGTGTGTCTGTCTGTGTGTGTGTATGTGTGTGAGTCTGTGTGTGTGTGTGTGTGTGTGTGTGTGTGTGGACTCTGAATGTGTGTCCCCCCCTATCAATTCGAACACGGTGAGCGCAAATTGAACAAAATTTGGTACAAAGGTAGCACTAGCAAAGGACACCTCAGTGTCATGTTTTATATCGCCGCCATCTTGACGGAAACGTAATGGCGGCCACACAAATGTTCAAAGCTTAAATCAAATTACGACTAACCTAATCATCCGATCTCTACTAAATTTTGCAACAACATACCTTTATGGAGGGAGCATCCTTTGACAAATCTAATAGGTCATTAGCCTAATAGTTTGCGGATGGCGGCCATCTTTGTGTCAAAATCGATTGCCCCTATTAATTCGAACACGGTGAAACCGAATGGAATGAAATTTGGTGCAGAGGTAGCACTAGCAAAGGGCACCCCAGTGTCATGTATTATATCGCCGCCATCTTGACGGAAACGTAATGGCGACCATCCAAATGTTCAAAGCTTAAATCAAATTACGATTAACCTAATCATCCGATCTCAACCAAATTTTGCATCAACATACCATTATGGAGGGAGCATCCTTTGACCAAACTAATAGGTCATTAGCCTAATATTTTGCGGATGGCGGCCATCTTTGTGTGAAAATCTATTCCCCCTATTAATTCGAACACGGTGAAACCGAATGGAACGAAAATTTGGTACAGAGGTAGCACTAGAAAAGGCCACCTCAGTGTCATGTTTTATATCACCGCCATCTTGACGGAAACCTAATCGTGGCCACCCAAATGTTAAAGGCTAAAATGTAATTACGACCAACCTAATAATCTAATCTCTACCAAATTTTGCAACAACAAATCTTTATGTGGGAAGCATATTCTGACCAAACTGCTAGATCATCAGCCCAATAGTTTGCAGATGGTGGCCAAGTATGTGTGCAAATCGATTCCCCCTATCAATTCAAATACGGTGAAACCAAATTGAACGAAATTTGGTACAGAGGTAGCACTAGCAAAAGGCACCTCAGTGTCATGTTTTATATCGCCGCCATCTTGACGGAAACGGAATGACGGCCACCCAAATGTTAAAAGCTTAAATCAAATTTCGACCATCCTAATAATTTGATCTCTACCGGATTTTGCAACAACATGCCTTTTTGTGGAAAGCATCTTATGACTGACTACAAGGTCATCAGCCCAATAGTTTGCAAATAGCGGCCATGTATGTGTGCAAATACATTCCCCAGATCAATTCAAACACGGTGAAACCGAATTGAATGAATTTTTTTACAGAGGTAGCACTAGCAAAGGGCACCTCATATTCATGTTTAATTTCCCTATAGCACGTTGTATTTCAACAAGCTACTACAACCAACATTCAATTATACTCCTTGAAAAGGACAAAGAGTTATAACAATACCCATGCATTTAGGAGAAAGTAGGCTATATGTTCTTTACTGAACATCTTGTTTCTAACATACGATAAAGAAGATCTACAATCCGTCTGATGATGATTTTTATACTTCAATAATTACATATGTAGTATATGAATTGAATGAAAAACAAGAAGTTCCGTGGCGAACTAAAGAGCCTAGTTTTCTTAAAATTAAGTTTCATGCCAATGGGTAATCTACAGTATATGAACCTATCTAGAATAATGACGAACTTAAGTTGGTAATATCGAAATTTCTAATTAGTTCGAAATATACCTGGTATAATGTAGCCTAATAGAGCACTACAGTTGGCAGCCCTGGTGACTGAATATATTCTTAGTTCCATCTCTTAAGGTACAGAATTCAAAATTTGGTTGAAGTCCAATGGACGTTACATGCAGTTAGACACTAGATCTATCAGCACGCGTAAAAGCATGTTGGCAACAATGTAATGCGTGTGCTGATCAGAAATAATTTGAAATATTATATATTTTTGTGCTAATTTTGGATGAAATCCATTTGTTAGTATAGAAGTTACATTTATTTTAAAATTGGACCTATCGGCAGGCATAGAATCATGTTTGCAGCACTGACTTATATTAGTTACTCCAAATTAATGTAGAATGTCAGGTCCTATACGTGTGCAAAGTATAGAACTGTTGGATTGCATACTTTCTGATATATTGATATTAGGGTAAACACATATAGACAGCATTTATCAACAGTTGGCAGCCCTGATTGCTCTTAACAATACTTATGGTCATATATGTTATGTTACACATAGCACATACGAAATTTGGTTGAAATCCAACTGATAGTATAGAAGTTACATGTATTTAAAAATTGGTACTATCAGCAAGCTTATAATCATGTTGGTAGAACTGACGTATATAAGTTACTCCAAATTAATAAAAAAATGTCAGGTACTATACGTGTGCATAGTTTAAAAGCTGTCGGTTTGCATACTTTTTGATATATTGGTATTTGGAAAAAAAAGAGAGCAATTATTAACAGTTGGCAGCTCTGGTGGCTCTTAAGAATTCGCTCAGTCATATCTGTTTATGTACACATATTACATACAAAATGTGGTTGAAATCAAATTGATAGTTTAGAAGTTATATGCATTTAAAAATTGGACCTATCAGAAGGCTTAAAATTATTTTGGCAACACTGTCATGTATGGCCTCCTGGAAATTAAACTGCAATAGTATTATATACATGTGTGCCAATTTTGGAATAGGTCCCATGCATACCTTCCAAGATATCCAACATGGAGCTCAAATTTCTAGTACGTTTTTTCAGCAGTTGGTTGTACTGACATCATTTTCAAATATGGACGTGAGCTATTCCGGTATACATCTCTACTCATACTAAATTTGGTTTCGATTGCTGCAGCCGTTTAGGAGTTGATAGGGAGACACACACACACAGCCAGACAGACAGAAGGACAGACAGACAGACACACACACACATTTTCCCGGATCGATCTCATAAGTCTACTTTTTCGTCATTTTTTGCAAAATGTGAAAATAGGCTAAAAATATAACACCCGAAGTGAGAATCGAACTAATGCCCCAGCGATTACTGGGCCCGAACGTTACCGGGTGAGCCACGCATCCTGCACGAACTCGGTAACATCTTTACTGGATATGAAGCGCCCGGAAAACTTCGAAGTCGATTTTTTCGAGAATTTATGAATATGGCATCGAACGACTTTGGGAAATTATTGTTCGAAGTCTGAACTTTACGTACCCGAAGCGGGAAAATTACAAAAATCCGATTGCCGTAGGGTCCCCTTGTAAGATAGAGAACATACAATTTTATTAAATTCTATTTCCAGTCGCGTGGAGGAGCACTCCGTTCTCCCTGGCCGTGCAGGACTCATCATCCGCTATTTACGAACCTGCCAATCCATTTACTGCTCAATTTTTAAGCCGACCTATCTCAAGCCGTCGGGGCGGTCTAGGTACGGCTTTGCCACACCTTTACAGGTATCGAATATCTGACCAGCCTCCATCCAATCTGCTCTTTCATCTTCACTCACTCCCACTCACGCTGGCTATATGGCTTTGGTTTCTTCGCCTTAGAAAGGTCAGGGGTGTACAGATTTAGACAACACGTTATAAGCGGAGAGTAGATGGGCATGCAACATCATAGTCATGCTCGTTGTTGATTTCTTCAGGGACTTTGAGACACCGTGGTCATGTGGCCGCGTGTACTTGGGTGTTTGTGGAATCTTATTAGATATAAACATTAGCAGATCATTTAAATAACAAAAAACTGCCTCCTCAACCCCAGCCGTAATATATTAATTCCTACATATATCTTGACATGATCAAAATTTCTTGACGCCACACCCAATCATCCTTACAAGGAATAAATATTTAACGTTTCCACGTAACTCATTCATCACTTCAAATAATAAGTGCTTATTCCATGGTTGCTTGCCACGGTGGGTGAGTGGTTATAGTGTCGGACTACCAACCCCAATATTGCAGGTTCGCTCCTGGCCATTGCAAGTGATTTTTGAAAGATAACAAAAATCACGAAACTCATGTCATACGTTGTTGGCATGTTAATGAATCCATTTGAATTCAGTAGGCCGTGTTCAATGGCAAAATTAATCTCGGGATTTTCCGCCAACACAAAGTCCCTCCATTCTCTACTTGAAAGCGCTGTAGTGTCAAGGAGTTTAGATATCTAACCTCCTTGACTTTCATAGCGTTCAAAGGAACGACGAAATTCGACATGCAAGCTACCCTCCGGGAGTCAATTAACAAAGCTTGCACCAGGCACCCGAGGCCATACGATATTATTATTATCATTATTCCATGGTTGACATTAATATGTCTAATGACACAGGCTCAACAAAAGAAGAACAAGAGAGAAAGTACGAACTGTATTTTTATTTTTGGTTAGGATTTCGATGTCATATGATGTTTCATACCAACATATGGGCTGAAGAAGGAAACATACCAAGTTTCCGAAACATGTACCTATAGTATTTTTAGTAAAGTAAAGTATTGATTTGGCGAGTGAAAATTGTGTTATACTTTTTGTTAGATGATCACTGTCTTTGCTTAGCACTGCTAGGGTGTGTATTGGGTAGGAGACGGCCGTGGTGATTAGTGGAAGACGCATTTGAGGATCTGGGTTCGACGCAGAACGGGAGAGAGTGCATATGGAATTACCTCAGCGGGACTCCGGAGGAACCAAGTAAAGATTACTTAGAAGCCATTTTTCAGTGTTGCTGTATTGATAATTGATATTATTCCAGCAATAATAGATTAGTTGGAGAGGAAGACTGTTCTGTTGATAGGATCGTCATTTCTAAGTTTTGCCACATTAACATTAATATTTCCTTTTCTATGGTGAATGTCTCAATATTAATGAGTAATATTTGCCCCGGTGGGTGAGTGGTTATCGTGTCGGACTACCAACCCCAAGCTTGTAGGTTCGCTCCTGGCCTTGGTAAGTGATCTTTGAAAGAGGACAAAAATCACGGTATGCATGGCATACGTTGTTGGCTTGTTAAAGAACCCATTGAATTCAGTAGGCCGTGTTCATATTGGCAAAATAATCTCGGGATTTTCCGCCAAAACCAAGTTCCTCATTTCTCTACTAGAAAGCGCTATAATGTCAAGGAGCTTAGCTATCTAGCTTCCTTGACTTTCATAGCGTTTCAAGGAACGAAAAAATTGACATGCAAGCTGCTCTTTGGGGGTCAAATAACATTGCTTGCACCCGGCACGCGAGGCCATATCATACAAATAAAAAAACACTAAGTTTTCCGACATTCTTTTGTTTTGTTTTTGTTTTGTTTCTTGAGAGCAGAGACTGCCTGTGGGTGTCACTGTAGGTTTGGTAATTATTTGTAGAGCTAATTCTCTTGTAGGTTTGGATCTGGTGATGCCCGTTTGACGAGCGAAACATGTCATCTAATTAAACCCCCACCATGTGTTATAGAAATCTGTTAATGTATGAATAATAAATTCATGTAACATTTCTTTCCGATAATAGGTGATAAAATAATCGTCACTCTCCGCCCATTCTATTTGGGCACTCTTTTGTTCACTGACTGAAGAACAATATTCTGTTGATTACTTATACTGGTAAAACGCACAGATGCCTTCTAACATTTAAATGTCCATTCCAGGGCTTAAGTAAACAATTGTAGGTTTCAGAACAAACGATCAGTTTGCTTATAAATTTCTTTTAGCTTGCATTGTATGTTATCGAATAATGTACATGATGTTTCTTACAAGCAAACCTTCTGAAGGGAAAGATATAAAGACTGTAATTTTTCTACCAACTTGTTTGTAATGTCAAAATAAGTGACCATGTAATTTTTGCAACGCGAGCATATTGTACCATTAATAAGAGCGAGCAGAGAGGTTATGTTTGCTGGAAAACGTGAAAAAATAAAATTTTGTTCGTGAATTGAACCGTTTAGGGAATACTGCATATCTGTAAATATGGTAAGTATTGATCATGCAACCTTGAAGAGTGGCACCTATTTTGACAATTTTATTCCCAATTTCAGGTATTTTGAATTCTATTTACTGAGTGTTTTGACCAAAATAAATACACACATATCTTGCCTCGGCTCATCACAATTGATCGGTGATTCAACCATTGATATTTTATAAGATAAATGAAAAGATACTTGAGTGTGACTGGAGGTTTATCGATTCTCTTGCAGTGATATGTCGACGTGAAATACCAAACCAGCTGACATAGTTGCTCTGTGGTGTGAGCCGGAAGCGACGTATCGATTTCTTATCGGGGCCACTCCACGATATTGAATTCCGATCAATGCACCTTCCATGCTCATAATAGAAATCTTTGCCGGATAGAGCTGTGGTTGGCAGGTCATTTCAGGGTAGTCGAGAGCATAAGCACAATCTTTAGTGGGGGGTGAGGAGGGGGCTGAGGGGGGGGGGGGGGGGGGAGGAGGAGCAGGGTAACAAGACAGTTACTGTCGATCGTCCTCCATCTCTATTGTGCAATATTACTGATTTTCCAGCTAATTCCAGTTTAACTCATTTTAATTATCATCCATTTGATTGATAAGCCTCCGTGGCTTAGGCGGCAGCACGCCGGCCTCTCACCACAGGGTCCGTGGTTTATATCCCGGTCACTTCATGTGAGATCTGTGCTGGACAAAACTGAGGCAGACAGGTTTTTTCTCAGGGTACTCCGGTTTTCCCTGTCAAAATTTCATTCCAGCAACACTCTCCACTCTCATTTCATTTCATCTGTCATTCACTTCATCATTGCCCCAGAGGAGTGCGTCAGGCCTCGGCAGCCGGCACAGTTCATCTCCTCGCTGCTAGATGGGGGCTTCATTCATTCCATTCCTGACCCGGTCGGAGACTGGAAGCAGGCTGTGGATTTTCATCCATTTGATTGAAGTATGAAGTGTATTTTGAAAGAAGTGAAAACCTTCAGGACGGAAGATAATGAAGAGACCTTCACATGCGGCATTCATGGAACTTATTTCATAGATTAACTAGGCTATGTCAAAGGAAACTGTAGACCGATTTTTCAAGTTTTAGCCATCATAAGGAGTGAGCTGAGGTGCAATATATTAGTCGGAATTTACTACGATAAGAGACAGCTTAACTGACTGTTTCTTCAAATTAATGCATTACTTAAATCCCTATTCGGGCCTAACTGCATGCTGACCTTCTATGCCCAAAATCGCGGGTTCAAAGCCGGCTAAAGTCGTCGGATATTTTAAGAGTGTTAAAAATCCCTCAGAATGCCTTCCTTCGAAGGGGAAGTAAACCCGGTGGTCCCATGTCATAGATTTATGACATGTTAAAAAACCTTCCACTAATTACACCTGTGTAAGCTGAATTATAGGTTAAGAATGTAAACAACGCTGTTAGGTTCCTACGTTCGTAACCAGGAGCTGACTGTGGTTGCGTCTAGTAGCCAAGTTCTGAACTAGTTGTCATTGGCAGTGGCGTTTGGCGGCAAAAGTAGGAACTATTTGAAGAAATCAAAGTCTGCAGTGCTTACTTGAATTAATAAACAGAGAACACACACTAATACAGTCATCACTAGGGCTCGGATCGATATGCTCGATAAAATCTCCAGATATGCTCGAAAACCATGTGTTTTATGCTCGATAGATATGCTCGAAAAACCCATTATATGCTCGAAAAACCCATTATAAACCCATTATATGCTTGATAGATATGCTCGAAACCCCCATTATATGCGGTTAAATATGCAGAATATGCTCGAAAAACACCGTTAAAAACTATAGAAAGGAAAGTGAAACGAAAAAACCAATAAAATACCTTTAAATACGAGCTTTATTTTCTAATTGTATGTATGATACACTGGAATATACTCGCATTCAAGTTTTTCAAGTATATATAAGAGAGGTTTTCTTATAAAAGTTACAGTTTAAAAGTTCATTTACAAAATGTTCAGAATTAGGCGAGTCAATGAAGTACTGTAGATCTGCATTGGTCTGTACAGCAAGAAATTTTCTATGTTTTCAGCTTTGAATGATTTTCTTAAATCAGTCAATAAAACTTTCAATGACGAGAACGACCTCACAAAATATTAAAAGCCTGCGGTTCTATTATTCGCACCAGATAGGCTTTTTAATAATTATTTCTGTTTTCGAACCTTAAGGATTGTCAGGGCCCGAATTCGGGGGAGAATTCGAAGAAAAACAAACTATTTAGACGAAAACCACAAGAATATGCATTTATATGCTTCTATTCTGAAAACCGCGGTTTTATGCATTTATATGCTCGATAACTTTCAATTCTGTCGGTTCCAGAGAGGTGAAAATACCAACGAAAGGCTTCTTTCAATGTGTACTATTCAGGAAAAAAATATGCAAATATGCTCGAATCCGAGCCCTAGTCATCACAATTAACATCGGTTATCAGACAGATTCTACACACACCCAAAGTACACGGGGCTATATGACCGTGATGTCGTAGCCCCTTAACTTTGGAACCAACCAACCAGGGCATAAGTGAAAGTATTTCTAGGATTCTCATATTAGTAAGAAAAATATTATTACTGTCCGATTTTTCAAATATAAGTCTTGAAGCTATAAAAAGAGGAAGGGAGGGAAGAAAGGAAGCAAGAAAGGGAGGTAGGAAGCAAGCAAGATGGAAGGACGCAAGGGAGGCAGGAAGAAAGAGAGAAGGAAGTAAGAAAGGAAGGGAGAAAATGAGGGAAGCAGAAAGAAAGGAAGGAGGGAAGCAAGGAATGAAGGAGGCGAGTATGCAGGAAGAAAGGAGGGGAGGTAGAATGTACGGAGGAAGAAGAAAAGAAAGGAGATGGGGAGAGAGAAAGGAAGAAGGAATGAAGGGAGTAAGAAAAAGAGTGATGAGGGGGGATTGGAGGAAGGGACAGAGGAACGAAGGAAGAATGGAAGGTAGGCAGGGAGAAGGAAGGCAGGATGGAAGGATGGTAGACAGGAAAGATGGAGAGAGGAGGGAGGTAAGTAGGTAGGAAGAAAGGAGACAGGGAGGAGGGGATGAACGAAGACAGGAAAGAGGTGAAGAAGTATGGAAAGAAGGTAAGCTGGAAGGAAGAATGGGGAAGGAGGTAGGAACGATGGTACGCAGGAAGGAAAGAGGTAGGGAGGGAGGAACGAAGTTGGACAGGAACGGAAGAAGTAAGACGGCGAAAGGAGGGTGGAAGGAAAGTAGTCAGGGAGGAAGACGGAGAGGTAGGGTAAGGAAGGATGGAAGGAAGGAAGGAAAGAAGGGAGGGATAACCATTAGGCTATTTATTCATCATTTCGCCTCAAATATTTCGGCACGCTGCACACAGTGTTGTCACCCGGTCTTTTGGCATCTCGATGTGTGTATCGTAGTCATGCAAACATACTGTACTGTATGTTACGTAGCGGCTTCTATGCCCAAGGTCACGGGTTCAAACCCGACCGAAGTCGTCGGATTTTCAAGCGTGTTAAAAATCCCTCAGTATGCCTTCCTTTGGAGGGGAAGTAAACCCGGTGGTCCCATGAAAAAAAATTATAGCATGAAAAAGAACCTTCCAATAACTACACTTGTGTGAAGCCAAAATGTGTAGGTTAGAATTGATAACGCTCTATTAGTTCCAACGTATGCCACCAGGTGCTGACTGCGATGCCATCTAGTAGCGAAGTCTACAAGTTAGATGTCGTGGACGGTAGCATTTGGTAGCAAAAGTAGGAACTACTTGAAATTACTGTCCGCAGTCCTTGAATGAAAACAGATAACACACACTAATGCAGCCATCACAGTTAACACCGGTTATCAGATTCTACACACACCCAAAGTACACGGGGCTACATGACCGCGTTGTCGCAGCCCCTAAACGAACGAACCAACCAACCAGTATGTTACGGACAGTATTTTCATGTAACTGATGTCCTCAGTAGTAGAAA
Source organism: Meconema thalassinum (assembly GCA_946902985.2). Taxonomy (NCBI): domain Eukaryota; kingdom Metazoa; phylum Arthropoda; class Insecta; order Orthoptera; family Tettigoniidae; genus Meconema; species Meconema thalassinum. The sequence goes on from OX336399.1 coordinate 57,352,579, forward strand.
TAAGTTTATATAGCGTGTCTGGACTTTTGATACTAGTTCTCCACGTTCAGCACACTGAACTTAGTAACAAAGTCTCTCAGCCTTGGAAGAGTCAGGTTTGTTTGAATATCCATATCGTCCCCACAGGAGTCTTATCGTATTCGGTTTAAACTTTGTTGAAAGCAGCCAACTTCTACTGTTTCCTTTTCACCCCAAATCCATGTATATCCTACAAGCCACACAAGAGCTTTTAAAAGTATTCTGCACAATTCACTTACTATCGGATTTTTTATTATGGATACTCAAGTTTAGGCCTTAATTACAACCAAACCAACAGACCTATTGAAAAACGAGTTATACCAATATTTTCTTTGTTTAATTCTGCGTTAGACTATATAAGCCAATTATTTTCAAGTTTATTAATTATTTACTTATTTGTGGTTGTATGAAACATTGTCCGTGTTTTTGACGTCTTTGATAGGAACCGCTCACTTAAAAATATATACATGGAAAACAACTTGGCTGAAGGTAATGAAATTTTTATATGTGAGAGGCACAAGTATTGGTAGTGCAAATCTCAAGTTTCAACTTTTTTCAACTACCCAATAAAAAGTTCTTATACTTTTTCTGACGTAACGTTTTCTCAGCCCAGGATAACCGTACAGCAGGAAGCTTGGTCTCATTTTGAAGCTCTCATTCGTGAGTATCGGAAACTAGAACCACTATAAACGTACAGTGTGTTGGCGAATTTATGAAGCGTAATAATAATGGTAGGTTTTGCGTGTTCCGGTCCGTGCAAGTAAAAGCGAGCGAGCCGGTGAATTCGAGTGCAGCGTTGCCGGGCAGTTGTGTAATGGAATGCGAGTGACCTGGCTATGTCCACATGCTATTTTCAGTCTACCTGTTTACTACTTATAGGCCACATCACATCACATCCAAATGTATCAGAGATCACCATTGTCTGAGGGCGAAATTGCGCTAATATATTACAAAATTGTAGAAGTATGGAAGCATTGAATGTTTTATGCCGAGGAGCCTTGCTTACTGTTGCTCCTGAACTCTGGAAACAATGTACTAAACACGCTAAAAGAATTGAAGACCACTACTGGGAGATAGATGGCCTGTCTGAAAATGTCCCTCATTTCGAGCAGGTCACAACATGAATGCCAGCAGTTTTGATTAATTGGAACAGAGCCATTCTTCAGACGAAGAATACTGACTGAATTACATATTGTAAAGATATTATGTAAATAATGCAGATAGCCCATGTAAAAATTGTGTAGTCTGACATTTCCAAATTAGGAAGACAAACCACTTTTAAACCTGCCATTGAAGGTCTGAAGCCCTTATGTGAAAAAGGTAATGAAAAATGAAACTTGTACGAGGAAAGAAAATAAAAGGTTGAAAGGAAACTTAAAGCAGTGTTCGTTCGTAGCGAGCCGCAACGTCTGCAACTTAACGCGGCAACGCTGCACCGGATTTCACAAGTCCGCTCGCTTTTACTCGCACGGGCCAGAACGCACAAAACCTCCCATAAATATTACTCTTCATAAATTCGTCATCACACTGTACGTTTACAGTGGTCGTTGTTTCTGATAATCATAAATGAGAGCTTCAAAATGAGACCAAGTTGCCTGCTCTACGTTTATCCTGGGCTGAGAAAACGTTACGTCAGAAAAAGTATAAGAACGTTTAATCGGGTAGTTGAAAAATATTGAAACTTGAGATTTGCACTACAAATACTTGCACCTATCTCATATAAAATTTTCATTACCCTCAGCCAAGTAGTTTTCCATGTATATAGTTTTAAGTGAGTGGTTCAAAGAAAAAGACGTCAAAAACACGGACAATTTTTCATACATCCACAAATAAATAAATAATTAATAAACTTGAAAATAATTAGCTTATATAGTCTAACGCAGAATTAAACAAGGAAAATATTGGTATAACTCGTTTTTCAATAGGTCTGTTGGTTTGGTTGTAATTAAGGCCTAAACTCGAGTATCCATAATAAAAAAATCCGATAGTAGGCCGTAGCTTTATCCATTGAACGTTTCCGGCATAAATGAATTTACCCTTCATGTATTCATGAGGAACAGCGATGATGATGATGATGATGATGATGATGATGATGATGATGATGTGGCTAGAAATCTTAGCTACCAGTACCAGGTTGGTTGGTTGGTTGGTTGGTTCCTCGTTTAGGGGCTGCGACAACGCGGTCATGTAGCCCCGTGTACTTTGGGTGTGTGTAGAATCTGTCTGATAACCGGTGTTAATTGTGATGGCTGTATTAGTGTGTGTATCTGATTTTTAAATTCAAGTAAGGACCGCAACTTTGAATTTTTCAAATAATTCCTACTTTTGCCGCCAAACGCCACCGTCAACGACTACTAGGCCTAGTTCAGAACTTAGCTACTAGACGCCACCACAGTCTGCTCTTGGCAACGAACGTAGAAACCTAAGAGCGTTGTTTACATTCCTAACCTATACAATTTAGCTTCACACAGGTGTAATTAGTGGAAGGTTCTTTAACGTGCCATAAATGTATGACATGGGACCGCCGGCTTTACTTCACCTCTGAAGGAAGGCTTACTGAGGGATTTTAAAGCTCTTAAAAATCCGATGGCTTCGGGCGGGTTTGAACCCGCTACCCGTACCAGATCTGTCAATAAATATAATTCTGTTGTTACATTTCAGGGCCTATACATCGTGGGCATTTCAGGCCCGTGTAGTTGTGTATGTGTGTATGGAGTTTGTCCAATAACCTGTGTTGGTGTGCTGGCTTTATGCTGTGTATTTGTTACTTAGGATTGATATGGAGGTGGCCGTGGCCATATGTTAGGAACTATCCCAGCATTTCCCTGGAGTAGAAATGGGAAATAACGGAAACCGACTTCTAAGCTGACCGCGGTGGGAATTGAACCCGCCTCTTCTCATTTTTGCCTCAAGAACCTTAGTATACGCCGTTCCCCCCTCAGACCAGAATTCAATTTCTTGGCCGAGCTGGGATTCGAATTCGAACCTCAAGAGGTGACAGCCAAGATGCCAGGCACCACATCACGATGCACTTAAAAGAAATGTTGAGTGATGTACTCAGCAGAGAAGAGGTTAATATAATGCAGACCACGGCGTGTCAAACATATTATATCAGCTTGGAGGCAAAGCGCAAGTGGTCGTGAATATTTTATAAGACAGCTGATGAAGATAGTAAGTGGTGAGGAATGCCTGGCACTAGCCACTTCTCATTACACCCGTCTGTACTACGAGTACTTGCATTAAATATCGGGCACCGTCGTAGAGGGATTCTCATAATGAAGGTTATTAAACCAGGTGGCCCTTTTGCACCGTACTTTCTGCTTACCAAGTGTCAAACATGACACCGTCGTTATAGCGGATGGGCTACCTGTCCTTCAACGCATGATAAACCAACTAGTTCAATGCAGCGAGGAACACGGCCTATTTATTAACACTTCCAAGACCAAAATTATGGTATTCTAAAATGACATAAATATGACCTTGATAGCCTGATTCCTTATTGACGTGTTCATTATAATAAACTATTTATTACCTTAAGTCAATGTATTGTACATTAAAGCGTCTGTTCTCCAGGTTAGGGGCGGCTTCTAAGGGCGTCTGTTCTCCAGGTTAGGGGTGGTCTCAAGAAAACTCTGGGGCTTACAACCTCAGTTTTAACTCCGAGGACTGGGCTTTGCTTGTCCTCCCAATTGTTTTCAACTTAAGGTATGATGGAAACACTTTCGGTAGAAACTACTCCAGGAGGTCATCGGAAACGTAAATCCTCCACCCCTATTAGCGGTGCAACCAGGTCTTCGGAGTCTGGAGAGCCTGAAACATCATGTAGGGAAGAGTCGGAGCTTCCCAGAACTTCAACACTGAAGGTACGACCCAAGCGAAAAAAACCTGCTTGGAACGCTAAACATCCAAACACTTCTGAAAACAGGAAAACTAAAACAACTGATCAGTGTTTTAAAGGACCGGAATATCTGCATACTGGCATTGCAGGAGACCAGATACATGGTCGAGAACTCATTTTATTCCGAAGGATTGAGAATATACAAAGGAAAGCCTGGAATAAAAGATAATTCCAAGATAACATATCTTAGGAACAGCCTCCGTAGTCAAAAGGAACATTATTGAATCAATTTCACCTCCCCATCAGAGAGGACCTCGCTTCTTTCCATTCGATCTGGAAATAAAGCTTATAACTTTATCAATGCACATGCCCCAATTAATGAAGATAAGAGAAAAAAACATGAAAAAGTGGATGACTTCTGGGAGACTCTTGACCTTGAAAATCTTTCTTCGATGGAGATGAACAGTTGGGAAGAGATTAGAGATTCCTTGATCAAAGCATCCGAAGATTTGGGAAACCCTCCAAGGAAAAGGAAACACAAATGGTGGAATGAAGGATGTGATGAAGCACTTGAAAGAAGATTAATTTTCTGAAAAAGGATGAATTCCAACAAATCCGAAGAAAAATGGGAAGACTTTTGGAATGAAAGGAAAGAAACAGCCAAGATCATACGAGCCGAAAAGAGAAGATAGGATACATCTCGAGTGGAGAAGCTGGAAGAAGAATAAAAAAAACAACACTAGAGAATTTTATCGCACCTTTAAAGAGGAACTGCACGGGTATCAAGCACCGACTCTTTGCTTTAAACGTAACGATGGTAGCATAGTTAATAACAATAAAGAGAACTGCGAGCTCATGGCGAATTATTTTAAAGGGTTATTAAATTGCGAAGTTCCACTTGCTAGACTAGACACCAAAACACAAATTCACGAGAACCCAGATTCCCAACCACCAGGGCTTGATGAGGTCGAATTGGTAATCAAGGAGCTCAAGGATAATAAAGCACCAGGGAAGATGGCATTTTGGCTGTAAGGAAGATTGGTGGAGAGATCGCTGCAGGAAAAATACATCACCTTATAGAAGAAATATGGAAAACTGAACAGATTCCAAAGGACTGTGCGCTCATTCACCCTCTTCATAAAAAAGGCACTCGAACAGACCCAAATAATTACAGGGGGATTTCTCTACTTCCGATCGCATATAAGATACTCTATAAGATTTTGGTGAGCAGAATTGAAGAACAAGTTGATCACTTCATAGGAGAATACCAAGCTGGTTTCCGAAAAGGCAGATCATGCGTTGAGCAAATTTTTAACTTGAAAAGTATTCTGCGAACAAGAGCTTCAAGGAGCCTGAACACTGTGGTCATCTTTGTCGACTTTCGAAAAGCATACGACTCGATTGACAGACAAACTTTATTTAATACCTCAAATGAGTTTGGAGTTGCCAAAAAAAAATCAAAAAAACAGAGAAATCATTAAACAAACACTGACGGATACCATCTCGAAAGTAAAGTTCTTCGGAGAAATTTCTTATCCATTTGAAATTAGGACTGGGGTCAGATAGGAAGATGGATTAACTCCAATTCTCTTCAACATCGTCTTGGAAAATATAATGTAAACTTGGGAAGAGGATTTGGATATGAGAGGAATTGTAGGAATACACCTGGGGAGGGGAAAACAGAATCTTGAAGTTAAGTGTTTAGCTTTTGCTGATGACCTTGCTCTCTTAGCCAACAACCGATAAGATGCTCAAAAGATGCTTGACAGTCTTCATGAAATAGCTCGAAGAACATGTCTTCAAATCTCCTATGAAAAAAACGGAATATATGGAGTGCAGACACCAGTAGTGTGGTAAGGGGGGAGCTGCTTCCAAAAGCAAGTTGTGAGCCCCTGCGACCTTGGAATGGAAGGAGCCATGCTAGGAGGGCGTGCTTGGATTCGTTTTTTTCGTCTCGTTGTGCTCTTTACGGGAATGTAGGTGTCGAAAAGGTGAAGTTAGGGTTTTGGGTCAAAACATGCGTTTTTCACATTTTTGCTGATTTTTGGAAAACGGGCCATGCTAGGAGGGCGTGCTTGGATTCGTTTTTTTCGTCTCGTTGTGCTCTTTACGGGAATGTAGGTGTCGAAAAGGTGAAGTTAGGGTTTTGGGTCAAAACATGCGTTTTTCACATTTTTGCCGATTTTTGGAAAACGGGTCATGCTAGGAGGGCGTGCTTGGATTCGTTTATTTCGTTTCGTCGTGCTCTTTACGGGAATGTAGGTGTCGAAAAGGTGAAGTTAGGGTTTTGGGTCAAAACATGCGTTTTTCACATTTTTGCCGATTTTTGGAAAACGGGTCATGCTAGGAGGGCGTGCTTGGATTCGTTTATTTCGTTTCGTTGTGCTCTTTACGGGAATGTAGGTGTCGAAAAGGTGAAGTTAGGGTTTTGGGTCAAAACATGCGTTTTTCACATTTTTGCCGATTTTTGGAAAACGGGCCATGCTAGGAGGGCGTGCTTGGATTCGTTTTTTTCGTCTCGTCGTGCTCTTTACTGGAATGTAGGTGTCGAAAAGGTGAAGTTAGGGTTTTGGGTCAAAACATGCGTTTTTCACATTTTTGCCGATTTTTGGACATTTTGGCGATGAATGTTTTTTTATACGCATGCGCACTTGAGGAGTTTTGTAAGAGGGCGGGCTTTTTAAATGATGATTTATAAATGAGTGTTTTTTTATATATGTATTTAAAGAAACCCAAAAAACTAATAGGTCATTGGCCTTTTACTATCTCGCTAACCAATAATCGGATTTAAACCTATGGGGTGTCGTAGGACTCGTAGTGAAATCCCCTTTTCTATGGACGGGGCATATTCACTCCAAACTAAAAACTACCCTTACCCGGGGGATGAAATAGTAATTTATTTTTGTATGCTTACGAACTTGGCGGTTTTTGTAAAAGAGCGGGCTTTTTAAATGATGATTTATAAATGAGTGTTTTTTAAATATGTATTTAAATAAACCAAAAAAACTAATAGGTCATCGGCTTTTTACTATATCGCTAACCAATAATCGGATTTAAACGTATGAGGTGTCGTAGGACTCGTGGTGAACTCCCCTTTTCTATGGATGGGGTATATTCACTCCAAAATAAAAACTACCCTTACCCGGGGGGGGGGGGGGTGAAATAGTAATATTTTTTTGTATGTGTGCGCACGGACGGGTTTTGTCAAAAGGACCTAACTATACGTTTGTTAATATTTTCTGAACCCCTGATGGGATTTTGCCATAGACAGTATTCTAACCCTGGGGGTGACGCCCCGTTTTTGAATGTAGGATTCATTTTTGTCGAAAGGGCCTAACGACACTTTTGTTCATATCTCGCGAACCAATCATGCTAGGGACTTGTATGAGGGGTCCTAGCACTTGGGGCAACATCCCCTGTTTGGGGGTGAAACTACCCCCCAAAATTGAAAAATCCATATCTCGGAAACGAAGAATCCTAAAATTAAGTGTGATAGCTTAAAAAATAGGGGATGATATAGGCTTTTACCTCGATGGATCATTTCACCCCTAAAACAGTAAATAGTCATGTTATGGGGAAAAAACGTGTTAAACACCTAAAAATGATAAATGAACCTAAGATCTTTTGTTTTTGATGAAAAATAGCAGGGGGTGAAACTACCCCCCAAAATTGAAAAATCCCTATCTCGGAAACGAAGAATCCTAAAATTAGGTGTGATAGCTTAAAAAATAGGGGATGATTAGGGCTTTTACCTCGATGGATCATTTCACCCCTAAAACAGTAAATAGTCATGTTATGAGGAAAAATGTGTTATACACCTAAAAGCATAAGCATCTTTGTGAAACCATGCTTTAATGGACATGTGTATGGAGGATGATTGTTATTATTATTATTAGGTAATTATGGATTAATGTGTGTATAGATAACTAACCTGTGGGCAGCGTGATGGCGCAGGTGCTTAGCTGCTCGTCTTTACCCGGACGGCTGGGGTTCAAATCCCGGTGACAGCGGGGGTTGGAATTTTCACTCGAAAAATCACGTGGCGTCAGGAAGGGCATTCGGCCTTAAATCCCGGGCCAAAACCAAAATGAGCCTGGTTGGCTCCGGCGACTCAAACTAATTGGGAAAAGCCGAAGAAAGAAAAAATGGTAACTCACCATTAATAGTAAACATTGGTTGGAGGTGTTGAAGAAGTCAGGATGGCCAACCCTTTGCCATGGTTCACGAATGGACCCCAAAAAGTTTTACCTGTCAAGACTCAGTATATCCTGTTGCAGCCTTTAGAAAAAAAAATCGAATCGGGACCTCTGTGGTGACAGTGGACTTATATTCATGATGATTTTTAAACAAACATAGGCTTGCCTACTACCACTGGGTTGAATCTGCACAGAGACACTGGCTTTGGTGATAACAGCACAGCGACTTTGTCAGGAAGTTTCATATTACTAGTCTGCTTGATAGCGGACGTGCTCTGCACATGACTAGATCGTTGTTAGGTTTGACAAAGGCTTAGTGAAGCTTATGGCAACCTTGAAATGAATGTTATGGTATAGTCGGGGTTGGAAGCCAAGACCTTAGGGTTGACAACCAAGTAGGTTAACCACTACACGGTGAGATGGTCAAATAATAATGTAACAGAACATATAGAAACGTTTTCTATAGTTTAACGAATTGCCATACCATGAGAGGTGTAGGTAATGGAAATTGAATCCTTAGCTGATGATTATACTACTTTCCATGCCCACGTATAAGCTATCATGTTAGAAAAAGAATGGTATGGCTTGTTTTAAACGGAGAATAATTGTGTTTACTATGAAACACAAATCTGAATTTAAAATTAATTTAAAATAATTAATTTAAAATAATTAATTTAAAATTAGTTTAGTACGCTGAAGTTAAAATGAATAATGATCACGTTACAGACAGCCAGTTTCAAAGCCATGAGAACTAAGTGAACAAAGAATAAAATTCATGAACCAGTGAGGAATTCAGCATGCTGTCCTTTGGACAAGAGAGAAGCGTTCTACAGCGACCCTCAATGGTTTGGGTCATCGTAAAGATGAAAATTAAATCTAAGCTACTACACGCTTATATACTAGAAGAAGAAATGGAAAACAATTGGTCAAATAAAGAACAGAAGGAATAAAAAATGGCCCTCAACCCTCAAGCATGTGGATTGAGGGAGTTGGAAGGAAGGAGAGCCATGAAAGGCAGATAAAAAAGTATACTAGGAGAGGCTTTGTCCCAGAGGTAATGGATAAAGAGGAGGAAAACTGGACTCAGCTCAGAAATCCCTTGGGGTCGCCAACTTCCAAACTGATCAGCCCTTGAGGGTGTAGCCATATGCAGAGTGCACCGCAAGTGGTGGGGCTAAATACACCCTACCTTCTTGAGGGGGGCATGAGCAAAAGACAGGAAATAACATGAAAATAAAAAAGCAAGGCTGCCTCCTCAGGATATCAGAAAAAATAAATAAACCAGGGCCAATGAAGTTGCAAAAGGAAGAGACTCCCTAGGGCTCGGATACCCTAATCATGTTGGGGTCGGTAGAGAACAAGAGTTGAGCAAGTGTGGTCGACAGGAACTAAGACAGAGAAGAGCCTAGCACAAGTTAGTGGAAGCAATGACGGTCTCAGCTGGAACTCCGTGATCGTCAACCTACATGACACTAGATATGACGCCCAGGGGTGGAATTAAAGACCTCGTTTGTTTTATATCACATGGCATGTCTTATAATGCAATACTGGTCCTAGGGTATGCAAAAAGGTATTAGAAACTCAGCTAATAATAGTGTGCTTGCCCATGATTATTTTCCCAAGTATAGTACATGGGACTGATAACCATGATTTCCAAGCCCCTAAGTAAGACAAAAAACAAATGATTTTCATTTTTCCAATGAGTTGGGGTGAGGTGAGGTGAGTTTTCTATACACCAAACTGATGTGGTTTCCCACTTCTACTCCAGGCAAATGCACATTTGATGTTATGAATAGTCAAATGGTTTGCAACTGCCCAATGCTAGGACCTGATTAGTGGCTTTTAAAAAATGGAATGGAATGGAGTACACTTTCCCCAAAACCAACAAGAGGAGTGTTCGATCCCTCACAACAACCATCCTTAAAGTCAATATAAATGACTATGCACTTCAGCTCATGACGGTCTCCTCTATTGTATGGCTTGTTTTAAACGGAGAATAATTGTGTTTACTGTGAAACACAAATCTGAATTTAAAAAAAAGTCCTCTCGGCACGCCGGAAGGCGGAGGTAGATTTCACCGGACAAACTTGGGGATAGGCGAAAATAGGCAGAATATGCAGGTTTTCGTAGAAGGATCAGACCCCATTTATTGCGAGAAGGTATTTTATAATTGGAGCTTAATTAACTTTGTTTTTCGTCATTTTATGCTTATTTTAAAAATGTTATTGTCTTATGTGGAACGGTAACCTTTTTGTCATTTGGGGTCCATTTTTATACTTGTGGTCACACTGTCCTTATGCAAGGTTTCGACACTGATGTGTAACTATGTAACGGTCTGTTACTTTTTCACGCAAAATTATATCTCCCGCAGAGATTTTGGTTGGTTCCTCAGTTTAGGGGCTGCGACAACACGGTCATGTAACCCTGTGTACTTATGAATGGCTGTATTAGTCTGTAATTCAGGTAAGGACTGCAGACGGTCAATTTCAGGCAGTAGTTCCTAATGTTGCTACCAGGTACTACCGTCAACGACACCTACCTGTGAACTTGGCTACTAGATGCCACCACAACCAGCAACTCGCAACGAACGTTGGAACTTCCCCTCCAAAGGAAAGCATACTGAGGGATTTTTAGCGCTCTTAGAAAATCCGACGACTTCGGCCGGCTTTGAACTCGCAACCTTGGGCATTGACATTCAGCATGCTTGCTACCAGTTACGTCACCGAAGCCGCTTCCCACTTAGTCAGATGTCAAAGTCAACCCCTGGCACCATTCAGCCCATGACGGGCTACGGCCGACCAAGCGACCGCTGCCCAGCCATTTGACCTGCAGATATTGGGGTGAAGCGTGATCAGCGCGTCGGGTCCCCTCGGCTGTTAATCTTGGTATTCGTGATCGGGGTGCTGTCTCACTGTCAGACAGCTACTCAATTGTCCTCACGAGGCTGAGTGCACCCCGTTCCAACCCTCACGTCAGTTATAAAATCCCTGACGGAGCCGGGGATCGAACCCGGGGCCTCCGAGTGAGAGGCAGGCGCGCTACCCCAACACCACGGGGCCGGCTTAGTCAGATGGAAATACTGAATCTGATCTCGTGCAAGTGCGATGTCATGGCTACGTCAGATGTCTTATCCCTCATCAATTTAGTAGTGTTGCCATGGCAACCTCTGATAGCTCTTGGCATTTTCTTATAATTCCGAAATCATTTTTCTCATTCCTTGGCGTAATGACGGGTCATATCAAAAATTCTTTCAGACAAAAGTTTTAGGTAATTATTAGGGGAATATTGTCCATTTTGTACGGTTTTGATATTGTGCCTATTAAGAGAGATATGATTAATGTTTCCCGAAAAACCCACTTTTTCCCACTCCTTTGGTCAATGGTTGGTGCTATAAAAAACTCTTTAAACATAAATTTAATATATGCTATTTGCTAATAGGATTCGACACTGGAATTATTTTACAAGTAGTTATTTTAATGACCAACAGAGTTTAATGTTAACAAGGCACAGCTCTATTTGAAATTTTGAATAACATGTTGCATGTCATACATCATATGCAACTACTGTAAGGCTTGTGATTTATTTAATGCCTTTAACCCTATATTAAACACGCAGTTTGCAATACTGATAACTGCAATGTTAGTGAAAAAAAATTGAAACAAAACAAAAATCAGCATTGAAAAACCAAAAAGTGGTTGAGCATATATATAGTGGGGAAAAGAAAAGTTTTGTAAACACTAATGTCCAACAAGACTAATTAAATCAGTAACTGTCAGGGTGGTCGAGTGGTTAAGGCGTTTGACTTAAGATCAAATTTTCCAAATATATAAGGAAGCAAGGGTTCAAATCCCTTCCCTGACATAACTATTGCTTGAACATGCAAGAAAACAAGAAATATACACAAACTATGTTTATCAATTTAATCAATTTATTTTTTTACAAGAGATAGACACACAGAATACAGCTCTTTTGGTTTATCAGTTCTTTTAAACATATCACTTGTTGAAAATTATTTTTTAGGGGATGGGGGTGTTGCTACGTTGACCCATTACACAATAATAGCAGCTTTACGAAGTTCATTTTCTATATTTAATAGCTCTTTCTCATAACCAATATGGCCAAGCTGTTTACAGGCATGCAAGAGCTGTAGACGTTCGACTAATATATTAGGATCGTTCCATTTACTATTTTTTATGAATGGTTTCAGAATCTCGGGAAGCAGTTCATCATTATCACCATCATTATGATTATCATCCTCATTATTATAATCATTTTCATAATGATGATCATTATCATCGTTATCATTACCATGATAATTTCCACCTGTGTCCACAGTCTGTTCAATGGTTTGAGTTGTCTTTGATAGTGTTGAAAGCTTCTTTTTAGATGTGCTAGAATGCTTTAACATTGTTATGTTATTTTTACCACTATTACCTTTCCCCACTAACTTTTTGATGGGGTATATTGTCTCTGATAGGGTTGAGGGCTTTTGAGATGTGGGTGCATGTCTGATCATGGGTTTCACAGGAGGTGTTAAAGGTTTCTCATTAAACAACTCGCTAACAGCATGAGTGCGTTGTAGTGTATTAATCTTGAGGTTAATATTATCTTGAGCAGTACTATCTTTCTCTTGGACTTGGTTTCTTGCTTTGGTTTGGGTTTTCCTTACATTTAGACTAGCGTGATTATTAAGTTTACATTCATGATTGTTTGAAGAAAGTACGTCCAATTCTTTTGTTTTAAGCATTCCTCGACACTGTTTCGATCGTTGCTTTGAACAGCGCCAAATAACAGTTCCATTTTTATTGCTTCGTTTCACAATATATGAATATCCTTTATAGTATGCATAAGGCTTACCATACCTAGTCACTGATACTTCCATATCAACTGTCAAGCACAAACTAATCTCTAGTAAAGACAACTTGGTAATAACAACAATAGTTTAATGTGGGAGCATATATACATGCAAAAAGTGGGAGCAAAGGTGGGGGGTAAAAAGTGGGAGCAAAAGTGGTAGCAAATGTGGGAGAAAAAAATAACTGTGAGCAAAAAGTGGGAGCAAATATGGGATCAAATGTGGGAGCAAAGCAAATATAAAAAAAAGTGGGAGCAAATATGCTAACAAATATGTCAACAAATATACCAGCAAAAGTAAATACACAAGTCAAGATAGATTAAAGTGCAAAGAAAATATGAAAGCAAATATGAGAGCAAAAAGGGTGATTTTCTAAAACAACTAGACATAACAAACTTAGTCATAACCTAACCTCACCTAACCTAACCTCACCTCACCTAACCTAACCTAACCTCACCTCACCTAACTTCACCTAACCTAACCTAACCGAACCTAACCTATCCTAACCTAACCTAACCTAAACTAACCTCACCTAACCTAACCTCACCTCACCTAACTTCACCTAACCTAACCTAACCTAACTTCACCTAACCTAACCTAACCTAACTTCACCTAACCTAACTTGAGTGAACTTTACCTAACCTAACCCATCATAACTTCACCTAACCTAACTTTACCTAATCTAACTTCACCTAACCTAACTTTCAACTCTCAGATCAAAATTAAACTCTAGGCATAGTTGAGTTGGAAGCCAAGACTTCAGGGATAACACACAAGTATACTAGCCACTACACCGCAAAATAGGCAAATTATCATGCAACACAACATAAAGTAAAAGTTTCCTGTAGTGTAACTCATTGGCTGTCAACCATAGTTTGGGAATTCAAACCCAAGACCTCAGGACTTTTGTTTTGAACATTATCAGAAATATTATTCCATTTACATTTTGCTGCTGCTGCTTATAGTTATAAGAGTTGGCATTAATATGGAAAGCAAAAAAAAAAAAAAAAAAATGTGGGAGCAAAAAGTGGGAGGAAAACGTGTAAGCAGAAGTGGGAGCAAATATGGGAGCAGAAAGTGGGAGCAAATGTGAAAGCAAAAGTGGGAGCAAAAAGAGCAAGCAAAAGTGAGTGCACAAAGTATGAGCAAAATGTGTGAGTAAAAAGTGGGGGGCAAATGTGGTGTTTTACTAAAACAATCTCCCCTAACCTAACCTAAACTAACTTCACCCAACCTAATTTCACCTAACCTAACTTCACCTAACCTAACCTTCCAACTCTCAGATCAAAAATTAAATTCTGGCCATAGTCGAGTTGGAACCCAAAACCTCTGGGATAACACTCAAGTATACTAGCCACTACATCGCGAAATGGGCAAATTATCATGCAACACATCACAAAAATAAAAAGTTTTCTATAGTGTAACTCATTGGCTGACAATCATAGTTGAGAATTCAAACCCAAGACCTCAGGACTTTTGTTTTGAACATTATCAGAAATATTATTCCATTTACATTTTGCTGTTGCTTATAGTTATAAGAGTTGGCATTAATATGGGAGCAAAAGTAAAAGCAAAAAGTGGGTGCAAGCATGGCTGGTTGTAGAGACTTTCATATCAACAAATACACATAAATTAAATTTTAGTAAAGTGACTTGGCTGATAATAATAATAATATTAACAGTTTAAAAAAAATTCAAGGGGATTGATGTTTTTCAGGATGTAATTTCCAAAGTACTGTCAAGAATAATAATTACATGAACAGATTCCAAGAACTCTAGAGTGCTTTTAAGGTTAATGATTGGCTAGGAGTGAGATAGAGCTAGCTAACCTAAGTTAACCTCAGCTCAGTAAACCTAACCTTGTCACATGGCATGTTCTACAAGTATAGACTTGCTTTGAGACTGGCTATGACGTCACAGATGAATGGCGGTGGGAGGCTGGCAAAAAGGAAAATGTTTTTGGGTAATAAAAAGTCACGTCCAGCCTCCCACCGCCATTCATCTGTGACGTCATAGCCAGTCTCAAAGCAAGTCTATACTTGTAGAACATGCCATGTGACAAGGTTAGGTTTACTGAGCTGAGGTTAACTTAGGTTAGCTAGCTCTATCTCACTCCTAGCCAATCATTAACCTTAAAAGCACTCTAGAGTTCTTGGAATCTGTTCATGTAATTATTATTCTTGACAGTACTTTGGAAATTACATCCTGAAAAACATCAATCCCCTTGAATTTTTTTTAAACTGTTAATATTATTATTATTATCAGCCAAGTCACTTTACTAAAATTTAATTTATGTGTATTTGTTGATATGAAAGTCTCTACAACCAGCCATGCTTGCACCCACTTTTTGCTTTTACTTTTGCTCCCATATTAATGCCAACTCTTATAACTATAAGCAACAGCAAAATGTAAATGGAATAATATTTCTGATAATGTTCAAAACAAAAGTCCTGAGGTCTTGGGTTTGAATTCTCAACTATGATTGTCAGCCAATGAGTTACACTATAGAAAACTTTTTATTTTTGTGATGTGTTGCATGATAATTTGCCCATTTCGCGATGTAGTGGCTAGTATACTTGAGTGTTATCCCAGAGGTTTTGGGTTCCAACTCGACTATGGCCAGAATTTAATTTTTGATCTGAGAGTTGGAAGGTTAGGTTAGGTGAAGTTAGGTTAGGTGAAATTAGGTTGGGTGAAGTTAGTTTAGGTTAGGTTAGGGGAGATTGTTTTAGTAAAACACCACATTTGCCCCCCACTTTTTACTCACACATTTTGCTCATACTTTGTGCACTCACTTTTGCTTGCTCTTTTTGCTCCCACTTTTGCTTTCACATTTGCTCCCACTTTCTGCTCCCATATTTGCTCCCACTTCTGCTTACACGTTTTCCTCCCACTTTTTGCTCCCACATTTTTTTTTTTTTTTTTGCTTTCCATATTAATGCCAACTCTTATAACTATAAGCAGCAGCAGCAAAATGTAAATGGAATAATATTTCTGATAATGTTCAAAACAAAAGTCCTGAGTTCTTGGGTTTGAATTCCCAAACTATGGTTGACAGCCAATGAGTTACACTACAGGAAACTTTTACTTTATGTTGTGTTGCATGATAATTTGCCTATTTTGCGGTGTAGTGGCTAGTATACTTGTGTGTTATCCCTGAAGTCTTGGCTTCCAACTCAACTATGCCTAGAGTTT